>SJYV01013295.1:4121695-4195066 GCA_006410875.1 Neotragus pygmaeus | reverse complement strand
AAAAAAAAAAAAGTATTTCCAAGTGTTGGAATGTTGAATATATTCTTTTTTCTGCACCCTCTCCTATACTGTGTTCTGTTATAGTTACTTTGCTCATCTGATTGGCAAAAATGTTGTATATCATGTTTGTATGTTTTTATTAGTGAAGTTGAACATCTTTTCATATGTTTGTTGGCCATTTGTAAATTTATGTCCTTTTTCCATTTGTAAATTTATGTCCTTTTTCCATTTGTATAAATTTATGTCCTTTCTTTTGTAAATTTATGTCCTTTTTCCATTTTTCTATTAAAGTAGTATTCTTTATTTGCTTAAAAAAAATTCATTTTATATATTACCTTTGCTAAGCACATAATTATGTGCAAATATCCTATACTGTTTTAAATTATTTTAGGATAGAATTTCTCAAAATATGACTTATAGATCACTTGTAACAGTACCCAGATAATCGTTAGAATACATGTATATCATTCATTTTCCAGAGGTTCAGATTTCTTAGACCTATGGGGTTTCTGTGAATCTGCTGCACATTAAAATTAGGGAACCTCTGATTTGGAAGAAATATAAATTCCTTAATATTTTTACTGTTCCTATTTTTCTTCTTGTCTCATGGCATTCTACTGTTTTTTCTCATTTTATCTTAATAATCATAAACTATAGTCTAAATGTATTAAGGTTTTATCCTATCCCAGTCTAACAATAATTTTACAAAAATGTTCTGATATATGGAAATTTGAACGTCAAAGTACATAAAGGAAAGCACTTTTGTAAGTTTGTGAGAAGCATTGTTTGTAAATGAGGCAAAAGGAATAACAGAGAAAAACAAGTAAAATAGGGTAGATGAAAGTATAGGGGGTTTCTCATCTAGTTTAAAAAACTCAATATTACTTTGTTTCTTCCTCAAGTTTTGTATGGTAATNAGTTTGTGAGAAGCATTGTTTGTAAATGAGGCAAAAGGAATAACAGAGAAAAACAAGTAAAATAGGGTAGATGAAAGTATAGGGGGTTTCTCATCTAGTTTAAAAAACTCAATATTACTTTGTTTCTTCCTCAAGTTTTGTATGGTAATCTTCTTTGAACCGTAAATTTGGAACCCATACTGCCTGAAAAATAGTCTAAATGAAATTTTTGAAATTCTCATTGTTAGATACATATTCGGTAGGGAGCGATGTTCCCTTAATTTTTTTTAAGTTGCAAGCAGATGAATATGCTGCATAAGCAGCAAACTACAAAAATGGAATTTATATGGCTGTTTTGATACTGTAGCCAAATAAAGCTTTCAGGGCTTATTTGACACATTTAATGATATGCATAATTGTTACCGTGCTATATGGTAATTAAACTTAAATATATGTAGCTGTGTTTAATATCAGTTTTCCATAGCCAGACATTACATTTCTGGGCCCAGCTTGAAGGAGGAAAAAATATGGCAGGCCAAGAAGCTTTAACAAATATTTCTGATTTAGAGATTTCAGTGTTATAGAGATTAGACGTTTCGGGCAGAGGTTGCTTGTAACTTTGGTGTTCCTAATTCCTAAGACTGTAGACTTTCCTTTTCCCTTCTCCTACTCAAGACCATATGCTTGGGGGAGAAACTGGGAAGATTCAGCCATGGCTTTGCTTTCTCCAATAGTTTTTTCTGCCCAGTAATTCAAGCTTGGGATGCAGAGGTCCCTGTCCTGGGTAGTGCATAAAGGACAGTTTCTTTCTCTGCTTTAGCCGAGCCGGTTCAAGTTCTCAGGGGGGTCTCAGCTGTCATGGGCCCTAATAGCTATTTGAGTTGTCCTATTAACCTGGGTCTCTGAGGATTTCTGAACCTGACTTTCTCATGTTTTCCCAGCCCAGATTGTGTACTTCAAACAGAAATACCCCAAAAGAGGTGCATGGTTTTGTCCCTAGAAAAAAAAGTGAAAGTGAAAGTTGCATCTAACTCTGCACCCCCATGGAGCCTGTCAGGCTCCTCTGTCCCTGGAATTCTCCAGGCAAGAATACTGGAGTGGGTTGCCATTTCCTCCTCCAGGGAATCTTCCCAACCCAAGGATGGAACCCATGTTTTCCAGCATTGCAGGCGGATTCTTTACAGTCTGAGCCACCAGGGAAGCCCTCAGGAAAGGCAGTGTCAAATCAGACTCTGAAACTTGGTAGAAACTCTTAACTGGAAATCATTCATATCCCACGCTGTAACTTTCTAGGGTTGACTCTTCTCTGCAGCCTGACTGTGTAATGAAGCGTTTGTTGGTCAAACGTTTTCTCTATCTATGTACTAAATTTTTGTACTATCTAAAAGGATGAAGCATTGTTGGGAAAACGTCCTGATAGTAGTTTTAGAATCTTCTGTTTTCCAGTTCAGTATTGGTTGATAGAAGTAAGTCTTTGTATCCGCTGTAATTCAGCAATAAAACTACCTAAAGTTTGATGTTGCTTTACCTTTTATAGAGTACATTATTTTATAGTTCACTCATATACCGTCTTTGATAGGGAGGTGCAGATNCCAGTTCAGTATTGGTTGATAGAAGTAAGTCTTTGTATCCGCTGTAATTCAGCAATAAAACTACCTAAAGTTTGATGTTGCTTTACCTTTTATAGAGTACATTATTTTATAGTTCACTCATATACCGTCTTTGATAGGGAGGTGCAGATTTTTAGAAAGGAAAATTCTGAGCTCAGAGAAGTTAAGTGATTCACATAGTTGGGAAGAGGCTTGAATCCATATCTTTTGATTTCTTTATGTTTTACACCTTTCACAGATACCATCTGCCAAATCATTTAATGATTAAAACATATATAATAAAATTTAAATAACTTGGTATTAAGTGTGGCAGGTATTTAAATAAAATTTAGGACAACAGCTTGCAAGTTTTTCAAAATGAATTAATATGTCTTTTGACAAATGAAAAACTACCATTATAGATGGGAAATTAAACTGTATGTTATATAAACAATGGATTCTCTGCTATATCTATAGCAAGAATGATCAGGTAGAAAAGCTATGGTATTTTTTTCTGAAATACCCATGTATTTTATCTGTAAGGTAGTATTGTATCTCTCAGCAAAGTTTGTGATTGTTGTTGGTAGCCACACGCCCGGCATTTGGAATTTTAGTTCTACACTAGGGAGTGCACTGGTGCCCCAGCAGGGGATGTATGCACCTTTAATCACTGGACCACCAGAAAGTCCCAAAGGCAGTATTTTAAAATTTCTCTTTCTAGTAGCTGATTGTTAGTGTGTAGAAATGCAACTGATTTTTGTATACTGATTTTGTATCCTGCAGCTTTACTGAGCTAATCAAAGTTTTAATATCAAGCCTATAATATTTTAAGAGGAAATTGCTAATTTCTCCCATTTTTAAAAAAAAATTATTTTTCAGATATTTCAATCAAAGGAAGAAATAGCTCTTCTCCTAAGATGGAATCTGTTGTTTGGGAATGTGGTTGATCAACTTGACNACAGTCTGAGCCACCAGGGAAGCCCTCAGGAAAGGCAGTGTCAAATCAGACTCTGAAACTTGGTAGAAACTCTTAACTGGAAATCATTCATATCCCACGCTGTAACTTTCTAGGGTTGACTCTTCTCTGCAGCCTGACTGTGTAATGAAGCGTTTGTTGGTCAAACGTTTTCTCTATCTATGTACTAAATTTTTGTACTATCTAAAAGGATGAAGCATTGTTGGGAAAACGTCCTGATAGTAGTTTTAGAATCTTCTGTTTTCCAGTTCAGTATTGGTTGATAGAAGTAAGTCTTTGTATCCGCTGTAATTCAGCAATAAAACTACCTAAAGTTTGATGTTGCTTTACCTTTTATAGAGTACATTATTTTATAGTTCACTCATATACCGTCTTTGATAGGGAGGTGCAGATTTTTAGAAAGGAAAATTCTGAGCTCAGAGAAGTTAAGTGATTCACATAGTTGGGAAGAGGCTTGAATCCATATCTTTTGATTTCTTTATGTTTTACACCTTTCACAGATACCATCTGCCAAATCATTTAATGATTAAAACATATATAATAAAATTTAAATAACTTGGTATTAAGTGTGGCAGGTATTTAAATAAAATTTAGGACAACAGCTTGCAAGTTTTTCAAAATGAATTAATATGTCTTTTGACAAATGAAAAACTACCATTATAGATGGGAAATTAAACTGTATGTTATATAAACAATGGATTCTCTGCTATATCTATAGCAAGAATGATCAGGTAGAAAAGCTATGGTATTTTTTTCTGAAATACCCATGTATTTTATCTGTAAGGTAGTATTGTATCTCTCAGCAAAGTTTGTGATTGTTGTTGGTAGCCACACGCCCGGCATTTGGAATTTTAGTTCTACACTAGGGAGTGCACTGGTGCCCCAGCAGGGGATGTATGCACCTTTAATCACTGGACCACCAGAAAGTCCCAAAGGCAGTATTTTAAAATTTCTCTTTCTAGTAGCTGATTGTTAGTGTGTAGAAATGCAACTGATTTTTGTATACTGATTTTGTATCCTGCAGCTTTACTGAGCTAATCAAAGTTTTAATATCAAGCCTATAATATTTTAAGAGGAAATTGCTAATTTCTCCCATTTTTAAAAAAAAATTATTTTTCAGATATTTCAATCAAAGGAAGAAATAGCTCTTCTCCTAAGATGGAATCTGTTGTTTGGGAATGTGGTTGATCAACTTGACACGTTGGCCAAATGGTGCCCGATGTAATAAAATGAAAAGAAGAGGCAAGATGATGTCATTTTCCCATATTGTGAAACCAAAAACAAATGCCTTTTGTGAGACCAAGCTTACAAACCTCTGACGGTGCAAAGAGTATTTCTGTTTGAAGAACTTAACAGTAAGATAGAAGAAGTACTGTCAAGCTGAGACCTGCAGGTGCACAGAGATCTAAAATACACATTGAGTAGGCCTGATCATCTGAATCCCAGTCCATCGAGGAAGCATGGCTGTGAGTAGGATCGTCTTCTGTCTGTGGCCCTTGGCTATGTTTGTGGGCCATATAGGT
The DNA here is from genome assembly GCA_006410875.1 of Neotragus pygmaeus. Taxonomy (NCBI): domain Eukaryota; kingdom Metazoa; phylum Chordata; class Mammalia; order Artiodactyla; family Bovidae; genus Neotragus; species Neotragus pygmaeus. The sequence continues at coordinate 4,190,082 of SJYV01013295.1, read as the reverse complement.
GGGCACAGTTTGTTTTCTTGTGAGCCTATTACCTTGAGGATGTGCCAGGATTTGCCTTATAACACTACCTTCATGCCCAATCTTCTGAATCATTATGACCAACAGACGGCAGCTTTAGCAATGGAGGTAAGACTTCATCTATTATTTGGCATGTCATAGAAAATTACTCTTGTATTGCCCTTTTAATCAGTCTAACGAATGTCTCTGATAAACAATAGGAAAAACTAATATGCTATTTTTAACTGCATCTTGTACATTAAAAAGTTATGTGTTTAGGTTCAGACTCTGATAGATTAAAGATCATGTTTGGGGAATGTTACTCACCTTAGTTTTCAGATATTATTCTTTTATGAAGAAATTTGAAACATTGGAACTGGGGAAGTAATAGCCTTTCAGAAGTTTAAATTGTCCAAGTTATGGTTACATCTTTTCTGTTATTTGATAATAAGACTTTTTAAAGAGCAGACTATAATAATAATATTCATAATTCACTTAGTAAATATTGAAGGTAACATGATTTTGNACTGGGGAAGTAATAGCCTTTCAGAAGTTTAAATTGTCCAAGTTATGGTTACATCTTTTCTGTTATTTGATAATAAGACTTTTTAAAGAGCAGACTATAATAATAATATTCATAATTCACTTAGTAAATATTGAAGGTAACATGATTTTGAAAATGGGTTCTTTGGTTCAGCCTTTAGGCTGATGGGTTGGAAGTCCTTACAGTATTTACATTGTTTTAAATACTTAAGATGGTATCCTGGTCTTACTATCTTCACATCAATTTAAGGACAGTAACTCCCAAGTGGTGATAAAGGTTTTGTTGTGTGAATTATCTGTTCTTGACCCCTTTTAGGACTTCATGAAAATCTGTTACCTTACTTGAATTTTTCTAATGATAATTCTTTAGGCACTTTTAAATTATTTTACTTTAGAAGCTATGACAAATTAATGGATATAGTTAGTAATAGGTTTAAATAATTTTGTATGTGTTTTAATGGTTTTAGAATTGTGGACAAAGATATGTTTACCAGATAGGAATTAGGAGGCAGTTGGGGAAGGAAATGGCAACCCACTCCAGTATTCTTGCCTGGAGAATCCCATGGACGGAGGAGCCTGGTGGGCTATAGTCCACGGGGTCGCTANAATGGTTTTAGAATTGTGGACAAAGATATGTTTACCAGATAGGAATTAGGAGGCAGTTGGGGAAGGAAATGGCAACCCACTCCAGTATTCTTGCCTGGAGAATCCCATGGACGGAGGAGCCTGGTGGGCTATAGTCCACGGGGTCGCTAAGAGTCGGACACGACTGAGCAACTTCACTTTCTAAACTGACAGTAAGAGTTAAAGCTTTGGAGTTGTATAAACTGCAGCAGCAGCTACCACTTTCTATCTGTATTACTTTGGGCAAGTTATTTGAACTTTCTTACCATTGTCACTTGTAAAATAGAGTTAACATTTTGGAAAGTACAAAATGAAGCGTTTATAAAGTACTTGGCACAGTACTTTTGGAGTAAGTTCTCTTAAAGTGATAGTTTTTACCATTTTCCCATATTCTAATATTAATGTAGCTATATTGTACATAGAATTTACAGGTTTTTTTTTTTTTTTAATTTTAGTCTTTAATCCTTTGTTACAGTGCTTTCAGCAAATTGAATACTATGTGTTTTGGAATCTTCATTTTATAGTAAAATTCAAAGGTTTAGTACTTCCAAATAAACTAACATAAATCTGGGAAATTTTGTAGAAAGATTATTATTCATAGATTTTAAAACATAGAGAGCAACTTGTAGAGTCCAAATACTTGGAAATATTGTAGAGGTTGAATAAAATATTTCTGCTCTTCCACTGCCTATACAAAGTCTAATTGGTAAGGAGAGATTTGGTATAGACTGTTAAATTGGGTATTGTTTTAATATAGGAATTTGGTTCCAGGCATGGTAGTCCCTGTTGGGTATTAAAACTACTCAGTTCTCTCACCAAAAAAATGAAGAAGTAGGAATATCTTTGGTTCTGGTATCATTTTAAGTCAGTATAACTCCCTTGGAAAGCAAATAGAGTTGTAAGAAATAAGTCATAAAGATTTATGTACTGATTTGGGTTTAACTTTTGCCTCTTTCATGCAGCAGCTTTCAGACTTTGAAATTAAGTCACCTAACATCTCTGTGATCTGGAGAAGGAAATGGCAACCCACTCCAGTACTCTTGCCTGGGAAATCCCATGGACGGAGGAGCCCGGTAGACTACAAGCCATGGGGTCACAAAAAGTCAGACATGACTGAGCGATTTCACTTCAACATCTCTGTGAAAATCATTTGTGAAAAGGCATTAATAACAAAAACACTTTGAATGGCTATTAGGATTAAATGAGAGATTTAAATAGCTAGTACAATACATGATGCAGAATAGATGATCCACAAGTGTTTGCTATTCCAAATTTCATTTCTAGGTGACCCTAGAGAAAGTACTAGAAAGATGATGTATTTGTTTCACACGAACTTGCATCTTTCATTGTGGGCTCCTGGGGCTTTCATAACGGTGGCATGGTGAGCTGCCTCTGTCCTCTCCTCAAACATGCCCGTATAGGCTAGACATTTTGTTGGCAGTGAGACTGCATCTTTTTGAATTTCACTTACTCTAGGGAGAGCACCTAGATGAGTAAGAGAAAGCTCTAGTGATATGAAAAGATATTGGGGATAGTTGGCTTGGTTGTCATACCAGGACAGTGGTGTTACTGACAAAGTCTCCTGACAGTCTGAGAGTGTAAAGTTTCTGTAATAGCAAAGCATGTGGAAATTCAGCAATCAACACAACACACTTGCAAATAGCACACTTGCACACTTGCAAATAGAACTAAGGATTCTTAGATCCTTACAAGGACTTGTCTGCTGATGACACCCTCCTGTCTCTGATCCAGGATCTTTGGATCAGCTTGCCCGCTTTTAGCGGGAACAAATAATTGGAACAGGTAACCCTAGCACATTTCATGCAAAGATGGGCTCGATAAAGGACTGAACTGAACTGAACCTTAGCACATTCTTGAGTGTTCTTTGTGGGACTGGATGAGTTGAAAGACATTTCCTAAGTATAGTATGTTTCAGCAGACCCAGGCTTCAAGCCTGCCTCGGGTTCATTCCTGTACTGATGTTTCATGAAATCAAAATGAGTCCTTTGAATAAAATAATATATGATATTTAGCCAAGGATGCCAGGAGAGAAATTGCAGAATTTAGGTTATTTCTAATTTGCTTATTATTGTTAACAGTCAACAAGTTGGGTGTTCTTTCATTGTATATAGAGAATTCCTCCTTAATACCTCCATTGAAATTGAAAGATGTTCAAATAAATGGGGTGAATGTCCATTTATTAAATTGAAAAAAGATCCTTGTTAGTATGTTTATTTCTCTTACTTTACAAAAGGTGCATTTATACACAAACACACACATTAAATTTTTCTTAAGTTCTTAACTTGTTGTCTGTCTTTCCCCCAAGTATTGTGGCTTTTGATAGAAAAAAGATTGCTCATTCCTGANTGTTAGTATGTTTATTTCTCTTACTTTACAAAAGGTGCATTTATACACAAACACACACATTAAATTTTTCTTAAGTTCTTAACTTGTTGTCTGTCTTTCCCCCAAGTATTGTGGCTTTTGATAGAAAAAAGATTGCTCATTCCTGAGTTTCCCACACCATTTTGAACTGTCTAAATTGCCAAGTAAGTTTTTAGGAGGTGTTCCACATGGACGACAAATTGTCAGTAACTATTTTTAGAAACCTACATGTTACCAGGTATTTATGACTTCATTGGTAACGAAAGAGATCTGAGCAGTTTTTTTTTATATTGAATAATTAAGCCCCATTGAATAGAATGGGTACAGTTTATTGGAAGAAGCACTAAAACAGGAATAGAAGGCTTGTATTCTGCCACTACCTAGTCTTGTGACTCCCTTGTGTCGCTTTCTTCTAGGAAGTATTTTCCCTGTTGTCCCTTTTACAAAGTTTTTGTTAAGATCAAATGGTACAGTTTATGTGTAAAGAACTTTAAAAAGTTAAAATGCTCTTCCAACAGAGCATCATTCTTTGCTGCCTGTCAGCCTGTTTAATTTTAGTTAGATTGTGGAATAAGCAGTCTTTAATTTCTTTGGGAGGTTGATTGCTTTTTTTTTTTTTAAACTAAACCTGTATAGGATAATCGGAGGAAAAAGCTCCTGGAATGGTTCCTACTTGCCTCCATTTCCTGTTTTCTTTTGTAATTCTCATTAAAGATTTTCTTACAGCATGAGAAACTGGCAGGTGCATATATGGTAGTGGAAACAGAAATCTTCAGAGCCTGAACATTTTTGGTATCCTTTATGGCTCACTAAGAACAGAGCGTGTTTGAACTAGTTTCCCAGTTATCCAGGCTCAAATTTTAGCCTTTTCTCCCCACAGCTTTTTATTATGGAAGATTTCAACTATGTGGACATACATGGAACACCATACACCCATCATCCAGCTGCAAAAATTATCAACTCATACTAGTCTTGTTTCATTTATGACTGCACACCCAGCTGGGTTACTTTGAAGCAAATGCCACATACCATAATTTCATCCATAAATATTTCCATATATATCTCTATAAAGTAAGGACTCTTTCAAAATGTGTAAACATATCACTTCCTCAGTATTTTCAAATATATGCGCAAATATATGCGCAAATATATGTTTCATATTAATGTTCAAATTACCCTTGTGCTGTTCTTAGTCTCTCAGTCATGTCCAACTCTGCAACTCCATGGGCAGTGGCCCACCAGGCTCTTCTGTCCATGGGATTCTCCAGGCAGGAACACTGGAGTGGATTGCTGTGCCCTCCTCCAGGGGATCTTCCCAACTCAGGGATTGAACCCAGGTCTCCCAAATTGCAGGCAGATTCTTTACCATCTGAGTGAGCCACCAGGGAAGCCCAAATTACGCTTAGAATTTCAGTTTTTTAATAGTTGGCTTTTCAAATCAGTGTTCATGCATTACATTCAATTGATATGTCTCTTAGTTTAGTTTCTTCTTCCGTTTACCTTCTTCCTTTTTTCTTGTAATATACTTGCCCTACAGATTTTCTCAAATTTTATTTTGCTGTTTGCATCCCTGTGGTGTTACTGACCATGGTCCTTTGTTTTTGTTTTGAAAGAATACTTCCAAGGCACTGTAACATCTGCTTGTTACTCTGTATAATTTTAGCAGCCATCGATCATTCCCTAGGTCAGGAATTTTATTAGGGGTTTGTAAAATGGTGATATTCTGTCATTCTTCATTTCTCAGCTAGAATACTTTATGAACAGAAACTTCCTCATTTTGATTACTGGACTTTTGAGTTACTCTTATGTTCAATTTATATTAAAAAGACAGTAAATACGCAACTGTTCTCCTGTGTTAGTTTTTAGGATAATAAAGTGATTCACAAAAATCTTTCAAAAGTAACTAATGAGATCTTTCTCCTTTTAAATATTGTTCCCCTTTCAAGCATCATGGACTCATGGATTTTTACCACACTTTATGTGTCTCAGTCCATTGCAGTTACTCTTTTGTTGTGGCTCAGTCTGTTCTGCCTTTGGTGGTGAGCACCTCTTCAAGATAGCTCCTAGTGCTTTTGATACTACCCTAGTGATTTCTGACAGCTTCCTTGCTTTCTGGTATGATCCAACCTCATTTCATAAAATTCTGCCTCAGAACTTGAATTATCACTTTCTTTAGGGAGCGCTGGTTCCTTTTAGTTGTAAAGAATTTTCGCAGGTTTTCACAGACTGCTATCTGGGTGCTATGCTTATTGATACTAGGTTAGTAATTTATAGGTCTTTTCAAAGATGGAGCTAGGAAATACTTTTTTTTAAAAAAGAAAGTTCAGCATGAGTTTATACTGATAACTTATAATTACACAATATTGGAGAGTTTTTATTTAATATTTTTGAATTTTTGTTCTCATACTGAAACCTTATGATATACAGACATTACATAATTTCTGAATAATATCAGTATTACTACTAGCAGTATCATTACTGAAAGCACTGNGATAACTTATAATTACACAATATTGGAGAGTTTTTATTTAATATTTTTGAATTTTTGTTCTCATACTGAAACCTTATGATATACAGACATTACATAATTTCTGAATAATATCAGTATTACTACTAGCAGTATCATTACTGAAAGCACTGTAAGATTTCTTTGTATTTCTTATGTCCTTAGGATGTATTTCACCAAGGATGTGCAGTCAGATTGCTGTGTTTTAGAGTTAAACACTCCTCTATTTGGTTTAACTCAATACACAGTTCAGGTATGTTTTTCATTTTGATTTTGAGGAATGACTTAAAATTTTTGTTTAAATTTGTTTTATAATCATGTTTAGAAACTTGATATATATGACAAGGTACATTCAGAGGAGTCTAGTTTCTGGACTGTGTTTGTGCTTAGTCGCTCATTTGTGTCTGACTCTTTGAGACCCAATGGATTGTAGCCTTTTAGGCTCCTCTGTCCACGGGGATTCTCCAGGCAAGAGTACCGGAGTGGGTAGTCATGCCCTCCTTCAGGGGATCTTTGCAACCCAGGGATCGAACTCAGGTCTCCTGAATTTCAGACAAATTATTTACCATCTGAGCCACCAAGGAAGCCCATGAATACTGGAGCCTATCCCCTCTCCAGGGGATCTTCCCGACTCAGGAATTAAACCGGAGTCTTCTGCATTGCAGGTAGATTCTTCACCAGCCGAATCCTAACCTTATTCTTTTCTTACCTTGAGGGCAGTTGTTTTTTTTTAAAGCTTTTTGTTTATCTTTCCATTAAAAATTATAGTAATTATAGAAAATGTCTGTATAATATCTGTCTATAGATACATATTCTTTCACGCTCTTTTGATATAGTGTCATACTGTTTGTTTTCTCTACCTTGTTTTTTTACTTAACAGTATATCCTGGCTATTTCATAGTATCACTTATAGATAATATTCCTCAGAATTTTTTTTTAAAATTATGGCAAAATATACGTGTTGCAGTAGTGGTAAAGAAACCACCTGCCAATGCAAGAAATGTGGGTTCAATCCTAGGGTTGGGGAGATCCCCTGGAGGAGCACATGGCTTCCCAATCAAGTATTCTTGCCTAGAGAATCCAATGGACAGAGGAGTGTGACAGGCTACAATCCATAGTGTTGCAAAGAGTTGGACGTGACTGAAGTGACTTAGCATGCATGTATGCAAAATATATATAGCATAAAATGTACCATTTGAACCTTTTCTTGTTTGTTTTTTGGCATACCATGCAGCTGTGGGATCTTAATTCCTCAACCAGGGATTGAACCCAGTCCTGGCAGTGAAAGTTTGGAGTCCTAACCACGAGACCACCAAGGAATCCCCCATTCCAATCATTTTTAAGTGTGCAGTTCAGTGGCATTAAGTACAGTCACCTTGGTATGTCATTACCAGTATCCTTCTTCAGCACTTTTTCAGCTTCTGAAACTGAAACACTGTACCTATTAAACAATAATTCCCTGTTCTCCCCTCCCTTCAACCTTTGGCAACCACCATTCTACTTTTTTTCTTTCTCTCTGAATTTGACTACTCCAGTACCTCATTTAAGGGAAATCATAAAATATCCTTTTGTGATTGGCTTATTTCACTTAGCACAATGTTTTTAAGATTCATTCATGTTGCAACAAATGTTAGAATTTCCTTCCTTTTGGACTTCCCTGGTGGCTCAGACGGTAAAGCATCTGTCTACAATGTGAGAGACCTGGGTTTGATCCCTGGGTTGGAAGATTGACTGGAGAAGGAAATGGCAACCCACTCCAGTACTCTTGCCTTGAAAATCCCATGGACAGAGGAGCTTGGTGCAGGCTGCTATCCATGGGGTCGCAAAGAGTTGGGCACGACTGAGCAACTTGACTTCGCTTAAGATTGAATAATATTTCACTGTATATTTATGCCCAACATTTAGTTTAATCATTCATTCATCAGACACTTGAGTTCCTTCCACTTTTTGGCTATTATGAATACAGCTGCTATGAATACAGATATATAAATATTTGTTCCAGTCTTTGCTTTAAATTTTTGGGGGGTATTCCCAGAAGTGAAATTTTAGGATAGCATGATAATTCTGTTTAATTTTTTGAGGAACCGCTGAACTGTTTTGTGTAGCAGCTGCTCCATTTTACATTTTTGCTAGTGCTGCACAAGGGCTCCAGTATCTCTATATCCTCACCAACACTAGTTATTTTCTGGGTTTTTGTTTTGGAATAATAGCCATTGTAATGGGTGCGAACTTGTCCTCATTTTTTAGTTCAGGTCCTACTGAAAGACATTTGCTTTTGAAAGCAGAACTTGCTGTTGAGGTCCTTATAATTCTTTGTAGGGTCAGCAGCTAATATAGTACCTAACACATAATAACTGCTAAATAAATGTTTGAGTGAGCTAATGAACTTTATAAACTGTGAATTCTTGAGGAGGTGATAGTAGTCATGGTTGTGGTTATAGAGCTGGACCTAAGCACATAATCTCCTGGAATTGTAAACAGTTGTGGGTTTATTGGGGATAGTAATGGTAGACCTGACAGGAGTACCAAAGATACCTGAACACTAGTGTTTTACTTTGCTCTTTTTTTTGGGTGAGGGGGATGGTCAAAGTGACTTGAAGCTTTCAGCATTATGTGTTTACACTTACAAGTGGTATAATAAACTAAAGTAATAAAACAAACCAGCTTTCTTATCTCTAGACCTCTCATTCTCTTTCTGCCTAAATAATCTCATCTCCATCTTTGCCTGTCAAATTCTAATGGTTATACTTGATATAGCCTGCCAGGCTTCTCTGTCCATGGGATTTCCCAGGCAAGAATACTGGAGTGGGTTTGGCATTTCTTCTCCAGGGAATCTCCCCAACCCTGGGATTCAATCAGTGTCTCCTGCTTGGCAGGCAGATTCTTTACTACTGAGCCACCAGGGAAGCCAAACTTGATACATTAATTAATAGGACCAAAATAGGAATAGATAATAATATATGTGGTATCATCCTGTTTTTGTTGAAGAAAAGAAATATATTCATGTTCATGTAGAGTAAGTGATCTGGAAAGATTTTTGTCAAGACCGACAGTGATGCACAATTTATTTGTGTTTTCTATGTTTTTCACTTAATGTTTGTTTTCTGATTTTTCTGTAAGAAACACATTGTGTTTTTAGAAAGTAAAATTAGTACAGAAACTTTATTTTTAAAAATCCCAGCTGTCCTTTTTTGTCTGGCTCCCAGTTCAGTGTCTAAGACTTAGTATTTATTAAATATGTTTTTATTTGAATGACTGAAACTTAAGGAAGAACTTGGTAAATGCCATAAGTAGGCATAAAGTGCTGAGAGGATTCAAAAGAGAAAAGGATCATGTGTAGAAAGGACCAGTTGCAGATGATGTTTTAATTGCCCTTGAAAGGCAGGGTTTTTTGTTTTGTTTTTTTAAGAGGATACTATAATTTAATACACCTTTGTACCAGTGATTAACATTTTGTGGATAAGCATTTGAAGAAACGGAATTTCTTTGATTGTATTTATTCTTTAAATTCATGGCTTATATTTTAGGATACATGCATTATCCAGCAGACTGACTTATTATCTTCTATTTAGGTTCGTATTAATAAGGTGGTTTTCCCTAAGCAAACAACAGCCTGGTGAAGTGGATTGAAGAGCCTATCGTGTGATAGGGAAACCAGCCAGGAATTAGGAAACTTCTCAATTGGAAAATGTGAAAAATAACACAAGTAGTGGAAAATTGATTGCATTTAGTTATTTCTGACTTTAGGAAAAAATAAGCTTTTAAAATTTTAATTGATTTTCTTACATGATAGGTCACTTTAAAAGAATGCCTTAAAATGCTTTTAAATAAGTATTTAGTGTGATGAATTTGGTTTGTGAAGTTTTATCTTTTGAGACAAACTATAATTGACAACCATTCATGATACTTGAAGTGTTAAGTGTTTACTTCCTGAAGAAAAGTCAAATTTTATGTGCTGCTCCAGGAGCTCCCTTTTGACTTAAGATAAATATACTCCTGTGATAAAGTCATATTTCTGAAACTAGCTCACTGAACTAATATTGGAAAGTATTTAATATGCTGCCATAAGACATTAACAAAATAAATTTATAAAAGAAAAGCAAATCTATGGAACTAAAGGTACTTTACAAATGCAAAATTTTTTTATGTATATAAAATAATTCTTAAAGTTTTAGACTTTTTCTCTTTAGAAATTTATTCTTACAAAAAAGTTTTTAAAGGTCTTATTTTACATCACTTAAAATTATTCTAAAAAGTTTTTTTTTTAATAATTTCTTACTCTAATTTGGATCTAAAATAGAATGAATACCATTTTTGAATTTTCAAGGCCTGTCCACATTTGGTTTCACATTTAGTGAATTTAGTCATAATATTCCCAAACCCAGTAGGATACAGTTTCTATGGTTATCAGACCCTTTGTAGAGTGACAAAGATTGGAATTCTGATTCTCACGAGTCAAATATTGGCCTTTGACTCTGTCCCCCTTTCACACTCCTTGCTAAGCTTGGGCTGTTGCTATGCTTGAAGGCCTGTCAGCGAGCAGGTTCCTATGGTAACAGGAATGGAAATTTCAAAGAAGAAAGAGAATAGGAGCACAAAGACTTGGTTGATTTGAATTTGAACAAAGAATAGAAGGTTCCCTGTCTTGCATCTTTTTTGAAGAAACCAGAAATTTAATTTTAGAAAGCTATGTTTCAGTTTGTAAACTTCATATCCCTGGTCTTAATTTAGTGAATAAAAGTACTACTGCTTAGGGGAGTACTCAGTAAGAATCTTTAAAAAATTCAATCAGCAGAAGATTATTTTTTCCTCCTTTATAGAGCTTTGATAGTCTGTGTTCCTTATATATATTCTCAACTTGCGGTATGCTGACTAACTCATTTAACTTTTACTTTGCTGAAGTTAAAAATTGTTAGAGTTATAATCAGGGCAGCTTGCTTATTTGAAAAATATTAATATTTTTTGTTTTTACATAACTCTATTGAGGTATGATTTGTATATAGTTAACCGTACCCATTTAATAGTGTTCAGCTTGAGTTTTGACAGAAGTATATATCTGTGAAACCATTATCACTATCAAGATGTCATATATTTTCATCACCTTAAAAGCTTCCTAGGGATCTTCCCTGTAGCTCAGACAGTAAAGAATCTGCCTGCAATGCAGGAGAGCCAGGTTTGGTCCCTGGATTGGGAAGATACTCTGGGAAGGGAATGGCAATCCACCAGTATTATTGTGTGGAGAATCTCATGGATAGAGGAGCCTGGTGGGCCACAGTCTGTGGGTCGCAAAGAGTCGGACACGACTGAGCGACTAACACTGCTATACCACAGAAGCTTCCTCGTGCTCATTGTAGTCCACCCCTCTGAGTTGACTCCCTGCTGTAAGCAACCACTGATCTGCTTTCTGTCACTGTGGATTAGTGTTCATTTCTAGAGTTTTATATGAATGTAATCATACAGTATCTACTTTTTTATGTCTGGTTTCTTCCACCCAGAATCGTGATTTAGAGATTAATGCATGTTTTATTTTGCTTTTTAAAAACACCATTCCAGTTGACAACTGACTTTTTCAATTGGCACTTGAGCACAGGGAACTGAGCAGAGTTCCTCATTGTCATCAAATAGGCCATCTGCAGCTTTATTAATTTGTAACTCTTTCCTAATCTCTTTTTAAGCTGTCGTTTACTAGGTGCTGTATCCTATTTTATATATTCTTATTTGTATATATTGTTGTTGTTCGGTTGCTTAGTTGTCTCCAACTCTTTGCAACCCCATGGACTGCAGCACGCCAGGCTTCCCTGTCCTTCACCATCTCCCGGAATTTGCTCAAACTCACGTATTGGAGCTTCAGTCCTTGCAGTGAATATTCAGGGTTGATTCCCTTTAGGGTTGACTGGACTGATTTGATCGCCTTAATACATGTGTATGTATTCAGTTCAGTTCAGTCGCTCAGTCGTGTCCGACTCTTCGCGACCCCATGAATTGCAGCACGCCAGGCCTCCCTGTCCATCACCAACTCCCGGAGTTCACTCAGACTCAAGTCCATCGAGTCCGTGATGCCATCCAGCCATCTCATCCTCTGTCGTCCCCTTCTCCTCTTGCCCCCGATCCCTCCCAGCATCAGAGTCTTTTCCAATGAGTCAGCTCTTCGCATGAGGTGGCCAAAGTACTGGAGTTTCAGCTTCAGCAGCATTCCTTCCAAAGAAATCCCAGGGCTGATCTCCTTCAGAATGGACTGGTTGGATCTCCTTGCAGTCCAAGGGACTCCCAAGAGTCTTCTCCAACACCACAGTTCAAAAGGATCAATTCTTCGGCGCTCAGCCTTCTTCACAGTCCAGCTCTCACATCCATACGTGACCACAGGAAAGACCATAGCCTTGACTAGGCGAACCTTTGTTGGCAAAGTAATGTCTCTGCTTTTGAATATGCTATCTAGGTTGGTCATAACTTTCCTTCCAAGGAGTAAGCGTCTTTTAATTTCATGGCTGCAGTCACCATCTGCAGTGNGGAAAAACCATAGCTTTGACTAGACAGACCTTTGTTGGCAAAGTAATGTCTCTGCTTTTCAATATGCTATCTAGGTTGGTCATAACTTTTCTTCCAAGGAGTAAGCGTCTTTTAATTTCATGGCTGCAGTCACCATCTGCAGTGATTTTGGAGCCCCCCAAAATAAAGTCTGACACTGTTTCCACTGTTTCCCCATCTATTTCCCATGAAGTGATGGAACCAAATGCCATGATCTTCATTTTCTGAATGTTGAGCTTTAAGCCAACTTTTTCATTCTCCTCTTTCACTTTCATCAAGAGGCTTTTTAGTTCCTCTTCTTTTACAAGGACAAGCACTGTGGCCAGATTTAAATGACAAAATGGCTTAGGCCTAAAGTGACTTTTCTTATATCAAGGTAGTTAGGTCTAGTTTTCTTCTTCCCAGAATCCTCTACCATATCTGCCTGCATTACCAAGGTTATCCAAGCCCTTTGTTTCTGTTTGAATCATAATGGTACAAATCTTCCTTCCATCACTAGAGCGACCTATATTGAATCTTACATGCCACAGCACTTTTATTGATATTTTTTAAAGCATGTAAGTAGTGTTTTCTTTGAATACTAGTGATTAGTAGCCCAAGCTGGTATGTTGTGTGGAATAAGGATTCAGCACAATACCTTTTCCCACGACCCCCCACTCACCTGCCAGTGTCCCAGTCAATCAGCAGCACCCTTCATGGGAGTCAGTCACCATTTAAAGTGTCACTTGTTTCCACTAACTCTGCCCAAAGTTTTATCCTTTCATTGAAACACACTCTAATAGCATTTGTTATCCTTTAATTTTAGAAGAAAGGGGTACCATTCAGGGATAGCCTAATAATAAAATATAGAGGTGGATGTGAAATGGGAAGGTGACTATAGCCTTATTCTGATCCTTGGATCTCTGTTGCAGAGGATGGGAAGGTGAACTTCTCAGACTTTTTAAAGGTGCTAACAGATAAGAACCGCTTCCTTAAGGCTGTGGGTAAGTATATTGCTAAATTGATGGCAGTGGGGTAGTTGCAATTCACCGCATAGTAAATATTGTTCCTTTAGACCTCCAATCAGGCAGGTGTACTCTTGGATGTGATTTACTTTTGTACTGCTTCTCTTAAAACAAATTTTGCTAAGGAAATTGATATAGTTTTAGAATTTTAACTTAAATCCATCAAGTCCTTCTGCAAGAGACACTGCTTTTTGGACTTAAGTGAGAACAGTCAGGCAGTGGTGCAGAAAATTGTGGTCACCTTTTACATTTATATACCACTCCAGTATTCTTGCCTGGAGAATTCCATGGACCGAGGAGCCTGGAAGGCTCTGGTCCGTGCACTTGCAGAGATGGACACGCCTGAGCGACCAACACTTTATATTACTCTGATTCTTTACCAAATGCATGTGCTCCTTTGGGAAGTATTACTCTTATGAAAGAAAAATGTAAACGTATAGCACTCTAAATGCCTGGGGCTTCCCCAGTGGCTCAGGCAGTAAAGAATCTGCCTGCAGTGCAGGAGACCTGGGTCGATCCCTGAGTTGGGAAGATCCCCTGGAGGAGGAAAAGGCAACCCACTCCAGTATTCTTGCCTGGAGAATTCCATGGACGAAGGAGCCTGGTGGGCTACAGTCCGTGGGCTAAGCGACCAACACTTTCATTTCATATATTTTAAGAAAAACGCTCTCTCTCATGCATATTTGGGTATAGATAATTCGCTGTTCCTGAGAAAGTCTTCCTCACCCCAGTGAACCTCTGCCCTCACTGTGAGAGCAGGAGAGTATGCTGGAGGTTCCGGAACATGTTCTCACACAAGGTTTAACAACTTGGAGATACACTCAGTTTATTGCTATTAGTTCTCTAATGGTTTGTTTACGAGTTAAACAAGCTGCCTTGGAAAATCTGACCTTATTCATATCATGTTTTCCAGATAAATACATTCCAAATTCCAAATTCTGTATATAGTTTTAAAAAAGACATCCTTTCATAAGCTATGAACTGTCTTAGTATAAACAGAAGTTACTGTTTCAAGTATCACTATAGTAACAAGGGTTTGCCTGCACACCAGAGTTGTTTATTAACAGTTCCTTTTCGTAGACGAACGGAATAGTCCTTAACATATAATTCATGTTTATGTTAAATGTATTACTACATTTACTTAGAAGTCACTGAACTAAAAGTATTTCATTTTAAATCCCATGATTATTTTGTCTGTTCAGTAATCAAAATGACCTTCCTGCCAAACAGAACAGACTTTGAATGTTTGTTTATAATTCTTTAGTTTTTGACTTGGTTTTAATATTGTATATACAGTAAAATGACTGTCACTTTAACACTTTTTATGATAATTTTTTTTCAGAAGGCATTTTGAATCTTTTTTTTCTCCTCCATAGTTCCAGAAAAGGAGACCTGTTTAGATTTAGCTGGCAACCCAGGGATCCTGTTGTTTGAAATCCTATCAAAGCTTATAGAGACTTCAGCCTTACCCAAAAAGGCAATATCGGAAATAGTAAGGTAGGTGGCAAAGGAACAAAAATGACCTCAGCAACACTTAGGAGGATTTTACAAGGCAACTGCCTCTCCGTGACATCCTAACATCTCCACAGATCTGCCCCCAAACAAGGAGAAGGTATACAGGCCGCTAGCTACTCATGTGCCACAACATGAGACCTCATAGCACTGCCTAGTTCTGAAACTGCCAAGACTGATTCAGACCATCTCAGGACCCCACTGAGAGCCTACAATAGCCCAGAAAGTTCAGCTTCGGAAGTTCCCTGGTGGCCTGGTGGTTAAGATTCCAGGCTGTCAGTGTGGTGACCCAGGTTCAATCCCTGATAAGGGAACTGAGATCCTGCAAGCCCAGCAACATGACCAAGAAAATAAAAGTTTAGCTTCTCCTACTCTGGGCTAGAAAACTGCAGAGGAATAAGACTGTTCTGGAATGATTTGGGGTGAGCTTGGAAACTGAGTTTGAATATAAGATACTCCCATTCACACTGGATCTCTCAGGAGCTCTGAAAAAGTCCTTTGGGACAAAGGGCAGCAATTTCATACCTCCCAAAGTAGTGTTTGGACTGGAGCAGAGACAAAATTAGACTTTAGAAAAGGATAAGGAAACACTCTCACACCCAAATGTGTTTATTCCAGCAAATGTCATTGAAGATACATTTCCTCAATATAGTTCTATCATGGTATTGCAAAAATTAAATGTTGCCATTATCAGTCTTTTCAAAGCATTCTATTTGAAAAGCATTATTCTTTCAAAGCATTCTACTATCCCACTTAAAGAGATTTTAAAATACAGAATACCACCAACAATGTAAAATATCCTCTGCTCCTCAACAGGTAATCTCTTTATATTGTCCCACACCTCGATCAGATGTAGAACAGAGGGTATGCAACATTCTACACTTCATTCCAAGTCAAATACATTTGTTAAATCCCTGATATTGGTACACAAATGTATCACATTCTTAACCTCTCAGCCTCAGTTTCCTCATCTGTAAAATGAGAATAATAGTACCTATAACACAATTATAGGGCAATTGTAAGGACATCTGGTAATGCAGGTACAGTGCTTAGCAAACATAAGACCTCAATGAATGTTAACTATTATCATTACGTGTTATGTATATGGGCCTCCCTGGTGGCTCAGAAGGTAAAGAGTCTACCTGCAATGCAGAAGACCTGGGTTTGATACCTGGGTTGGGAAAATCCCCTGGAGAAGGCAATGGCTACCCACTCCAGTATTCTTGCCTGAATTCCATGGACAGAAGAGCCTGGCAGGCTACAGTTCGTGGAGTTGCAAGAGTCAGACATGACTATGCGACTAACACTTTCACTTTCAACTATGTATATAAGCATAGACTATACATATTATCTATTTTAATCCTCACATACATGACAACGAAGATCCCACATGCTGCAACTAAGACCCAACACAGCCAAACTGAAAAAAAAGAGGAGAAACAGGATAGTAAGAAATCGAGAAACCAAGGTCACAGAGAAATTCAACAGCATAGGTTTCACACCAGTGTTAAATACTGAAGTGAGGCCAGGTAAAATGAGGACTGAATGGATGGAATTAGCTTTGGTAGTTTAAGAAATCATAAGTGAACTTCAGTTCCAAAAGGATGATGGGAAGAAAGCCAAGTTTTAGGGGTTAAAAAATAGCAGTCCTGTTAAATATACTAGAATAAGTGCATGTTTTAACCTTTTCTCCCTTCTGAAATTGCACTAAAATAATACTAAAAGCATTTTAGAGGGCATAAAAACAGGAATAAGAGCTGAGAAATGATATCAACATAATTGGAAGCTGGACAGGAAATGAATGACTGTTTACAGGCTAGTGAGATCAGAAGAAGCTGAAATTTGAATGGCTTTAGTAGAAAAGGTCAAGAAGCAAGCCAGTTCTCACTGAAGAACACTTGAAACACTCAGGAATTGAGACACCAGGAACCTCTAAAGACAGCAGAGGTGTCAGTCAGTCAGTTCAGTTGCTCAGTCGTGTACGACTCTTTGCGACCCCATGAATCACAGCACACCAGGCCTCCCTNAGCTTGGAGAATTTTGAGCATTACTTTACTAGCATGTGAGATGAGTGCAATTGTGCGGTAGTTTGGGCATTCTTTTGCATTGCCTTTCTTTGGAATTGGAATGAAAACTGACCTTTTCCAGTCCTGTGGCCACTGCCGAGTTTTCCAAATTTGCTGCCATATTGAGTGCAGCACTTTCACAGCATCATCTTTCAGGATTTGAAACAGCTCCACTGGAATTCCATCACCTCCAGTAGCTTTGTTCGTAGTGATGCTTTCTAAGGCCCACTTGACTTCACATTCCAAGATGTCTGGCCCTAGATTAGTGATCACATCATCATGATTATCTGGGTCGTGAAGATCATTTTCGTACAGTTCTTCCGTGTATTCTTGCCACCTCTTCTTAATATCTTCTGCTTCTGTTAGGTCTATACCATTTCTTTCCTTTATTGAACCCATCTTTGCATGAAATGTTCCCTTGGTATCTCTAATTTTCTTGAAGAGATCTCTAGTCTTTCCCATTCTGTTCTTTTCCAAATACAAATATAAAATTTGTTTATTTTAACCAGTTTCCATAAACTAATTGTAGACTTTACAATGTTTTATTCTTAAATTTCTTAAATATCTAAAAATAAAAGTCCCAACAAAGATATTACTGAATATCATAAATATGACTTATGGCACTTTCCATAAAACATAAACTGTGATCAGAAAATAAAGAGTCCTCAGAGATTTATCTCCTCAAGTGATCTATCTTTTTTTGGAGGTTTAAGGGTGCTTTGAAAATTTGATTAAATCTATGATTCTACTCCCTTGAGAAATGCAAATATGCACATTATTTTGCATATAATCTCAGATGTTTCAACAGCTCCCCTGAGGTTTACTCATAAACCTGTTGATGGACTCCATATTTTAAACTCATATATTTTACATAATCCAAGAGAAATCTAGCAGATTTGGGGGTGAAAACAAAGATTTGATCCTATTATTTCATCTCCAGAAGCTTATGGTCATATAATTTCATAAAATATATAGATGAAATAGTTTAGCCATATTGTTTGAGTCTTTCAGCTATTTGCTTTAGTCACTCAGTCATGTCCGACTCTTTGAGACCCCATGGACTGTAGCCTGCCAGGTCCTTTGTCCAGTGAGGATTCTCCAGGCAAGAATACTGGAGTGGGTTGCCATGCCCTCCTTCACAGAATCTTCTGAACCCAGGGATTGAACTCTCATCTCCTGCATTGCAGGCAGATTCTTTACCATCTGAGCTACCAAGGAAGCAATATTTATAGTGTTTAGTTTCTTAAACTTACATTTTAAAGTTCTTAAAATGTTACATTTAAAATATTACGTTTAAAATGTAGCATTGTTAAAGTTATATTAAAGATAACATTTTAATATTAGGCTTAAGTCATTCATGGTATGTCAAATCTTTTATGTTTTTCCCCTCCAAAATAAAAGATATGTTTTGATATTACATCTTAGCCTTGAACCCATTTTCATGAGTAAATGAACCCTGGCAGCATGAGATTGATAGATTTGAGCCAAAGATCCTGAACCATATACTACCCTACATTTCAGTATATTCATACAGTCAAAGTGGTAATTCTCTGTTTCCTCTTCCTTTCCCATTAAGAAGTAGGGTGCATTCATCAAAACATCACCTTTTTGGGGGGCAGGACCACTGGAGTCCCACCTTCTTCTGTGTAATATTTATGGTAGTTTATGTTTCCTTTATCTCTTAGTATTAAGAACTCTAGTAAGCTTAAGTCAGTATATCCCAAAGTAAATTGTGTAGAATACTGCTGCTCCTGCTGCTAAGTCGCTTCCGTCGTGTCCTACTCTGTGCGACCCCATAGACGGCAGCCCACCAGGCTCCCCCATCCCTGGGATTCTCCAGGCAAGAACACTGGAGTGGGGTGCCATTTCCTTCTCTAATGCATCACAGTGAAAAGTGAAAGGGAAGTCGCTCAGTTGTGTTCGACTCGTAGCGACCCCATGGACTGCAGCCTACCAGGCTCCTCCACCCATGGGATTTTCCAGGCAAGAGCACTAGAGTGAGTTGCCATTGCTTCTTCTCGTTCCATATAATATCGACAGGTTCTACACTCAAAACGATTCTATTGTCAGATAAGCTGTGAGTCACAAAATAAAACTGATGTCTCTCTGTAAGATTCCTAAAGTCTTTAATAGACTAAATAAATATTTTACATCTCCAGAGATACCATGTGCACAATATTCTAAACTTTGTTAAATATGGACCATTTTTGTTTATTTTCAGAGTATCTGATGGGTTTGGTACTCCACAGAGAACATTTTGGCACAAGCTGAACTAGAGACACAAAGACAGATTCAAAAATATGCACATTTCTTGAACAAACTTCAGCGTAGTGAGAAATTGACTTCTAGTCAAGAATATTCTGGAAGAGGAAATTTTACATTAAGTGATCATAATTCAAATATTGTAACTAATTTTAATTTAGCAGGCAGTTTGGTCTCATAGATAAAGACAGTCACCTGACAGTGAGTAAAAGTGTTTTATTTCTCACTACAGTCTGGTTTTCAAGTAATTACCAATTCATTATACCTCTACAGTTAAGTTAATGCAATTCTTGTAGGAGTAATAGAGACATTGTGATTGGTATAAAACTCAGTTTAAGATGCCTTGTGCAGATTCCCAAGCAGTATTCTAAAAGATGACTTACTCTGATATTAACTGATGTCCAGGGAGGAATGGTTCAATTTTTCTGCAAATGTTCTCTATGGTCTAGAATTGCCACATCCCAATTATTATATCCAAAGCTCTTAGAAATCCTATAATGAAAAAAAAAATTTTTCTTCAAAATTGTCAAGCCAATATCTTCCAAATTATTTGACTCTGTAGTCTTTTCCTTATTTCTGTTATTCAACTGAACTCTTAAATTTTCAAAAGTGAATATTCCATGCCACAATTTGGGAATTGTTCTTATGCCCTTTTCAGCTTTTAATAAATAAAAGTATGTTTAATTCATGTTAATAGAGAATAGCAATTACATGAGTAATGTAAAAGTCTATGAACTGCTGATTAAAGGTGGTGAATTGACTATATGTGTTCATATCATCTCCAATTAAATAGAGGGATTTAAAAGGAAGGGTGGACCTCCCTGATGGCACAGTGGATAAGAATCCACCAGCCAAGGGAGGGGACACAGGTTTGATCCCTGGTCCAGGAAGATTCAACATGCCGTGGAGCAACTAGGTCCATGTGCCACAACTAGCAACTGGGTCCATGTGCCACAACTACTGAGCCTACCCCCTAAATCCTGAGTGCTGCAGCTGTTGAAGCCTGCACACCTGAAGCTTGTGCTCTGCAAGAGAAGCTTCTGCAATGAGAAGCCCACAGACCACAATGAAGAGTATCCCCTGATCACTGCAACTAGAGAAAGCCTGTGCAAAGCAACAAAGACCCAGAGCAGCCAAGGATATAAATTAATAAATAAAAATTTAAAAATAAATAAAAGGAAGAGCATGGGAATAGGAAGGAAGATTACCATGTCCCAATGAACTCCCCCTTCTCAACCACAGCTCCTACCACAGAATACTCAATATTTTGGAGAAATGTTATTGGAGAGGTTGAGGACTCAGAGAGAAGATGCGATGCCCTGTGGGGTTGTGATGTGGCGCTGAAACAAGTGATGAGAGGAATACAGATGTTGTGGTCTGAGATTTTTGTGGAGGGGGTTTATGAGGATGTTCCCTCAGGACTGACACTCCTAGAAGAAGAGGAAGGAAAGAATAAAGGCTCACTGGAGGCCTCAGCTAACCCAATGGTAATTAGGAGCAACCACTTGGGAAAAAAATTAATACCAAAGAAAATTTTACATGTGAAGAAAAGAAAGATAATTATTAACTCCAGGAAAAACAAAGTTATACCATGAGAGGAATATGATCTTACTACATAAGTAGTGAGATTTATATAGTAAATATACACAAACAGTGATTATAAATTTAACTGAAAATTGTGATTTAACTAGATGAAAGAAGTAAAGGGAGATCAAACAGAATTAAATATTTCTTTAATAGATTAATATCTAATAAATTGATAATATATCAATAAATAAATGGATAATAACTAAAAATTTCAAAATCATGAAAGAACAACATAAACATATTATTTAGAATTATGGAAACACAATGATTTGGGAAAGAGAATTCAGAATGGGTACAGATAATACATTTTTAATAAGCCTTTGAGTGTAATTGGCTAATAATATATGCATAATTTCTCTATTCATCAGGATGGGTTGAGTCAAGCTGCCTTAACAAGCAGCCTCTGAATCTTGTAACAAGGGTTGGCTTTTTTGCCCAGTACATAGGAGTTAGCTACCACACCAGGACAGAGGCTGTCTGAGAGTTGCCATCTCAGACTTTGACAGAGAGTGCAGCCTGGAGGTTCTCACACCATCAGTTCATGCTTGTCCACTCATGACTTTGGCCAGAGCTAGTCATATGGCCCTCGGAGAAGGCAATGGCACCCCACTCTAGTCCTCTTGCCTGGGAAATCCCATGGACGGAGGAGCCTGGTGGGCTGCAGTCCATGGGGTCGCTAAGAGTCCGACACAACTGAGCGACTTCACTTTCCCTTTTCACTTTCACGCATTGGAGAAGGAAATGGCAACCCACTCCAGTGTTCTTGCCTGGAGAATCCCGGGGACAGGGGCTGCCGTCTATGGGGCCACACAGAATTGGACACGACTGACGTGACTTAGCAGCAGCAGCGGCCATATGGCCCTAATCAACCACAGAGGCTTACACGCTTCTACTTATGCCTGGTAGGAGGAAATATTAGCCAACAGATTTACCAAATACCACTACAATTTCTACCTTCAAAATTAATTAAAAGTAAAACGATTTACTTCTAGCTAGAAAATGAATTATATGTTCCATATTCCTAAATGTGATAAATATACAAATATTCATGTGTGTAATATACAAATAAAACCTTTAAAATGTGTGAATAAAATATATAAATAAAAACTTGTAATTATATGTGTATAATTTATATTTTCGTATTTGGCTCTTTTTATGAATGCTTTATTCATTCCTTAAACCAGTGTTTTTTGAATCCCTTCTTTTTACCAGACATTATTGTAGGTTCTGTTGTAGGGCTTTTCTTGTGGCTCAGCTGGTAGAGAATCTGCCTGCAATGCTGGAAACCTGGGTTCGGAAGACCCCCTAGAGAAGGGAATAGCTACCCACTCCAGTATTCTGGCCTGGAGAATTCCATGGACTGAACAGTCCACGGGGTTACAAAGAGTTGGACATGACTGAGTAACTTTCATTTCACTCATTGTAGGTTTTAGGGAAATGATAGAGACAGAAACCCCTGCTTTGTGTAGCTTATATAGGGTCAGGAAGATTTGATAAATGTTAAATGTAAGTTGTGTTATGTTATGTGTTGGAAGGTTACAAGTGCTGGGGAAAGAAAGTGCAAAGTAAGGGAGGTTAAAATTAAGAACAAGAGTATGGTTCAGAAGGCAGTTTAGCTCTCATTGAGAAAGAGGCCCTTTGAAATAAGACTTGAAGAGGACAAGGATAGGCATTTTGGATTCCTGGACAGAGGCAGCAGCAAGTGCAAATGCCCTGAGGCAGGAGCACCCTGCCTATTTCCAAAAGTGGTGAGAAGACTCGTAAGAATGCAATGAGCGAGTGACAGGGACCTAATGGGACATAGAAGCTGTGCTAAAGACTACTACACTTGCAGTTAATGGTTTGAACTCTGAGTCAGATACTTAAACATACAATGGGAAATAAATTTCTCAGCATTTAAAAGAAGACTAATATTTCATATAAACCAAACTTGTTCATATTTCCAAGAAGATGGGAACATGTAGAATTTGTTTATCTTTTCTGTTCATTTTAATTTGCCTAAAGCTCTTTCATACTTTATATACTATACCAAACACCTATCCTTCTGCAAGTAGAGGCATAAAAAGGTTGCATTAAGTCAAGGAGGGAACTGAGCTTCTACAACATAACCTCAATTAATGCTTAGAATAGTCTAACTTGGTAAATATAATGTCCTCACTTTACAGAAGAGAATACTGAGTCTCACGGAGGCAAATGACTTGAGTTCTCAAGCTGTAGAAGTGGGATTTAATGACAGGTTGGTCTGATTCTGAAGCATTTTCGCCATTGTTTATATTTGACTCCCACAATATGTTTTCTAATTGACCAATTTCCTGGGTCCGGGGAATTATTTAAGTTTTTGATCTAAAACTCATCTACTAGGTTCAGATATGCATGGAAAAGGACTCTGTTCATGAAGGGAGTTGGCCTTAGAGGACATTAGTGTGCGCCCTGTTAGCATCTACAAGAAGTAGAAAGCTATATTTACAGAGATTAATTCATATGGTGATAATTAAGGATTAACTGTGTTTATGATGACAAATTTGTCTAATTTACTAAAGAAAAAAGAACTACAATTCTTTCTGATGTGAGATTTACTGATCTTTTTTTTTTTTCTTTTTCAGGTAAGTTTGGAAATTATTTTGATTATGGAATAGAGGTATGGTGTCACTTTTTTCCTGAGTTTTATTTTAATTGCTTTTAACATTGAGCATATAAGATAATGTTTTACTGTGCATTCTGTTGTGGTGGTGGTGGCGGTGATCAATATTTGAAAGGTTAGCATTGTGGCTTTAATTTATCTGATTAAGAGTTTTAAGTATGTGATTCCATAAAGTCTATTCAGGATTTGTTTTGGGGTTTGTGTTTAAATTATTTCTATGTCAGATACAAGAACAGAGAGTATATTGGGAGTGTGAGGGATGGAAGAGTAGATAATATGAAATCACTGAGAAGCTATAAGCCTGAGAAGGGCAGCAATCTTCAGGTCTATGCATATAATCTACGGTGACCAGGAATGCTTGTCACAAAACTGAGATGTTTTCTCATGAGCAGCGAGCAGTGGCAATCAGCTAGAGACTGTTTTCATTTACTTTTCTAAGTACTTAGTGTTGTGTTTTCTTCTGTTGTTGTACAAAATTTCTGGCTGGGGTATTGTTGATGTATATTTTTGAAAAAGAAGTGTCTATGACCATTTTGAACTGGAAGACAAATTTTAAATTAGAAAACAATGAAATATATCCACTCCCTGAAAACCATGTGAAAAAAACTCTAGTGAACTATAATTAACCATTTCTGATAGGAAGGAAGTTTCAGTAAATCTAGTGACACAAATGAGAATATAAAATATCAGAGGGGCTTTGTACTAGGCATTTGTACTAGGGGAGGAAGGTCTCTTGTTAAGTTGCCCATACAGGACTGTGGCCTTATTATTGTGCATTATGGTTTTATTCATGTATGAAAAAGTGATTGTATGAGATTTTAATCAAGCATAAAACTGAAGTAAAAGCCATGTTAATTGTAAATAATGTGTTTGCTTTATTCTAAAAATACTGTACCTGTTTGTAAAAGCAATTGTAAGCCTTAGTATTAAACATCTAAAAGTAAAGAGACATGGGTCACTAAATCTACTAGTCTAAGTTCTGCCTAATCAATAAGAAATGAGGTAGCTTAGGAGGCAAGAGAGTTCTTGAGCCCCTGGTCCTGATGGGTAAAGAACTTTGATCTTGTTCTGTTCTCATTGATATAATTATATCAATATCAAAGTCCACAAGAAGGAGTCAATATTATCACTTAGAGTAGACATGCAAATATTTTATTTTCACTGAGGAAATATAAATTTGGTACTTGAACCACAAAGCTAATTGACAAGGCTGCTACTCTATTTTAACTGGTATTTCAGTGTTTGATGGAAAGAAATTGAATTAAAAGACATTGTAAAAAGTCATGACATCATTAGAAAAATACATGTTTTCTTTTTTTTCTCTCTTCCACTTTATGTCAGAGAGATTCTTTAATCCAGGGATAAATCAGTAAAATCTTTCTGTGAAGAGCTGGGTAGTAAATATTTTAGACTTGGCAGGACATAATGTCTCTGTGGTACAACTCTGCTACTGTAAGCAAAGATAGCTACCCATAGACCAAAATGTAGTGAATGAATGTAGTATGTTTCAATAAAGCTTTATTTACCAAAACAAGTGGTGGGTAGGCTTTGCCCTGTGGTAGGTTTTGAAATGAAACGAAATGAAAAGTTTTAAGTAATCTAAAAAGTTTGGAATAGTGTATATATTGGCCACCTTCTGCTGTAGATAAACCCCTGGTACAGATAGGAATGAAATGGCATTCAACTCTAGTTTAGAAATAAGTTATAAATGTCTGGAAAGTTTGGATGGATTTAAACACTAGAGGGCAGAAAAGGATATTTTTAAGTCAAGGACCTTTTGTAAACAGAACTCTACGATTATGAAAAACTGCCTCAAGTCAAGTGCTGTGACCTCAATGTGCATAATTTGTCAGAAATGTTGGCCTGCAGTTCCAGTGACCTCACCAGCCACAAGAACTTGAAGTGGTTGACCAACTCTGTGTTACTGTAATAATAGCCATATGTCCCTTTTTTTTTTTTTGCCAGCTTGCTTTTGGACTTTTCATAAAATGTGGCCAAAATTAAGGATTTATATGGCAGAATATTTTCCATTTTATAAAAGAAGAATCATGTTTTGATTGCCCTAGGTTCTGACTAATTTTCATGTGGTGAGAGTCTTCTTTGTAATAAATAAGTTATATTCAATTATATTGTGTTTTACAAATCCTTAGAAAAAGTCACAATAAAATAGTGCATGTGATTTTTTTTAACTCAGTTGAGGGTTTTATTTCATAAAGATGATTAAATATCATCAGGAGGCTCAACCTTCAAGAATACTGCTATTCTTTAACCTAGTAATTCTACTTGTAGGTGTTTGGCCTAGGAAAGTAATCTGAAATGTTAAAAAGATTTATGTTTAAAGATATTCACCATGAAATTATAATATTGAAAACCTTTATATAATCTAACTCTGCCACATAAACTAATGTTTAAATAAAGTTTGGTATTAGAAAATATAATCTGATCAACTATTAAAAACAGTTTCAAGTACCTTTAAGGATATGGGAAGTTGCTTATAACATTAAAAGCAAAGCAGAATCCAAAATCATGTACACTAAAATCTGAATTGAATATTAAAATTAGTGCATATGTATATATTATATATGTACATACATATAAAGATAAGGAAAAATGAGCTACATTACTTAACAGTCATTACCTCTGGCTATGGTTGATCTTTCTTTTCTTCTTTTATTTTTCTGCATTTTCCAACTTTTCTTCATTTTTCAGCTTTTCTATTCATCATTTATATAGTCATAAAAAATAAATGTTGTTCAAACAAAAAAGTATTTCAGCATTCTCACAGCTTGTTGAGGGTAATGATTTTTAGGTCAATGCTGATAAAAGTCAGCAGGTTATAAGAAAAGCCTGTTATTTTATGCATCAGAAAATCCATTTAAATGAATTATTGATTGTTAGGCAGGACTGGAAGAAACACAAGTCACTTTTTTAGACCTGTAAGGACAGATTTCTGTGTTATGGTTGAGTTGCCAGTGTACTTGGTTGGCAGTAAGGGGGAAAGACCAGCAAAGGAAGAAGAGCCTTCTAGAAAGGCCTGGGTGCTAAGTTTTAGCAAAGAGCTCCCCTGTTAGCTCTGTAGACTGTGGTAAATCAGGACATTTACAAAAGGCTCATACACACACACACACACACACACACACCCTCACACACACACACCCTTACACACACACACACCCTCACTCACACACTCACACACACACACACACACACACCCCTCACACACCCTCCTCTAATCCTTCTTCCTCTCTTCACAATCTGCCTGGTGCCCTGGCGTTTCCCTGCTAATGAATTTCACAGTGTCTATGGAGAGGGCCTAAAGATAGAAATGGGAGAATGAAACACGTTAAATTGGACTTTGCCCTGAGCACATAGTTCCTGAGAAATGGCTTTGCATAGACTATCACAGGAAATCCCATAAATAGTATTGGCAAAAACACCACAATCTTGTGTCACAAAGCACAAATTTGACACTATTGTCAGGGGAGCTTTTTTTCAAGACCTTTTTAGTAGCATGGATTTTTTACTGAAAATATATATTTTATCTTTTTTATTTTATAAAACGATACCTTCATTGTAGCATGGTGACTATAGTCAATAATTCTGTAAAAAAGAGGGTATCTGAAAGTGTGAACATAATATGAGCACAGGTGCAAAAGTTGCACTATATGGAGTAATTGTTTTCTTCATTCACTGTGGATTCTGTGAGTTTTCTTGGAGCTTTTAATCCCTAGTACCTAGGAGATTGAGAGCCATGTTCACATGTTTACCTGGATAATGATTTGATGAAATGTGTTAAAAGATGGAATTGAGACTACCTAATTGTGTCACACAACTCTTAGGACTTAATTTTCTCTATATACAATTTTCTCTTTATTTTTAACTTTTGGGCTAAATTGACTTTTAACATAAACTGATAGAATCAGTCATTTGGAATTTTTCACAAACTTATATCAGACACTGACATTTACTAGTTTATATTCTCAAATGATACTGGTTTATATATACTTATATATGCATAAACATATACATATATGTGTATATACACTGATACTCACACACAATATATATACATATCAGTATGCATTTGTGTGTACTCAGTCATGTCCGACTCTTTGCAGCCCCATGACTGTAGCTCACCAGGCTCCTCTGTCCATGGAATTTTCCAGGCAAGAATACTGATGGGTTGCCATTTCATTCCTCCAGGGGATCTTCCCAACCCAGGGCTCCTGTGCCTCCTGTACTGACAGGCAGATTCTTTACCACTGAGCCACCTGAGAATATATACATTCAATTCAGCCGCTGATATACGTGTGTGTGTATATATATATATATATATATATATATCAGTATATGAAATATATATCACACAGATCAAGGTCAAATAAAGTTATGAACATTTAAGCACCAGCTGTTGTCCATGGGTAGGTGAGGAAATGGATGTCTTGGTTTACAGAAACTAATTACCAAAGGAAATAGAGAAGCCTTTAATCCTATCTTGAACAAAGCAGAATTAAATATTCATTACAAGAAGGAATAGCAACATTTAAATCAAAATAATGAAATTTCCCTGGGGTCTGATTTCTAAGAGTTTTGAGGGATTCATTGAACACACGTTTATTTAGTTCCTGCTGTTCTGGGCAATCCCCGGATTACATGGCCTCAGGAAGTTCTTAGCCAAGTAGAACACAGAGCACATAGCACTCTTTTTCTTCGCAGCACAGTTTCAGAAAAAGGAAGATTGCAGTATGCATTAGGTCCTAGGAAAGAAGCAAATTAAGATGAATAATAATTCCAGTCATTACAGATGCCTTCAGCATATTTATTATCATTTACTCATGTTTAGCTCACCAGCTAACCCACAGCATGTTTCTGTCCAACTGTACCTTTTTTTTTCACTACCTTGTTTATGAGTTCTCAGGTAACATGAAGGAGAGTGAGTCTGAGTCTTCCACACTTTTAGCAGGTTCACTTCCCATTCTAGAGAAGCCATAGGCACACTTTTTCACAGCTGAAATATGTTAGTTAACATTCACCATATGGACACATAGGTTCCTAATTGATCGTGAAAAGCACACAGTAATACAGTTGTCTAAAAACTGTGTTCAAAAGATGAATGAGTTCTGGAGACCTGCTGTACGATATAGTGCCTATCAGTTCAGCTCAGTTCAGTCGCTCAGTCGGGGCTGACTCCTTGCAACCCCATGAATCGCAGCACACCAGTCCTCCCTGTCCATCACCAACTCCCGGAGTTCACTCAGACTNGGCAAGAATACTGAAGAGGTTTACCATTCCCTTCTCCAAAGGACTACATTCTGTCACATCTCTCCACCATGACCCACTTGTCTTGGGTGGCCCCACGGACATGGCTTAGTGTCATTGAGTTAGACAAGGCTGTGGTCCTAGTGTGATTAGATTGACTAGTTTTCTGTGATTATGGTTTCGCTGTGTCTGCCCTCTGATGCCCTCTTGCAACACCTACCGTCTTACTTGGGTTTCTCTTACCTTATATGTGGGGTATCTCTTCACTGCTGCTCCAGCAAAGTGTAGCCTCTGCTGCTTTCCTTAGACAAGGGATATCTCCTCGTTGCCGCCCCTCCTGACCTTGAACGTGGAATAGCTCCACTAGGCCCTCCTGTGCCCGCGCAGCCACCGCTCCTTGGACGTGGGGTAGCTCCTCCTGGCCGCTGCCCCTGACCTCGAATGCGGGGTAGTTCCTCTCGGCCGTTCCTTTGCTGTTGCAGCCTGGCACTTTTGGCCGCTGCCCCTGACCTCGGACGTAGGCTAACTCCTCTTGGCCACTGTCCCTCGGGCTTGGGGTCCTCCCGGCTTCTGCCCCTGACTTCAGACATGGGGTAGCTCTTCTCAGCCACGCTATGTGCGGCATTGCAGCCGCCCGCGCTGTGTGCGCCGTTGTATTACATAATGGTATTAAAAATACTCAATAAATTCTAATACATCACTATAATAAACATATGACACTAAATCTTATTTCCAGTTGTCTTTGAAGTCATACCACACCAGAAAAATTTGAGTAGTTTATGGGAATAGTAAAATAGAAACAACATAATGTAATGGTCATAGAAGCTTCTAGTTACTAAGTATGTACTGTGCATCAGGTTCTGTACTCAGTGAATTTATACACATTATCTCCTTTAATTCTCACAGTAGCACAATAAGATTGTATTCTGCTTTACAAATGAGGAACTGAGTCTTATAATTAAATACAACTTATCTGGATTCTTATAGTAAGTGTTAAAGCTAAGGTGTGAATTGTATTTCTGATTGCAAAGACTACTAACCACCTACCTGATCATGTTAAATATGAAGTCTTCCATTTTATTTCCTCTGCCTGCCTGCCTGCTCAGTCGCTTGAGTTATGTCTGACTCTTTGCAACCCCATGAACTTCAGCCTGCCAGGCTCCTCTTTCCATGGGAGTCTTCAGGCAAGGATGCTGGAGTGGGTTGGGGATCTTCCCAAACCAGGGATTGAACCTGGGTTTCCTGCACCTTCTGCATTGCAGGCAGATTCTTCACTGCTGAGCCACCAGGGAGACCCCTCTAGTGAATCACGTATATTTTATCAGTGATTTTATAAAATGTGTTAAGGTAATTTGGCTTCCCAGGTGGCACTAGTGGTAAAGAATCCACCTGCAGTGCAGGAGACGCACGGGATACGGGTTTAATCTTCCCCTGAGTCGGGAAGATTTCCTGGAGGAAGAAATGGCAACTCACTCCAGTATTCTTTTGAAAAATTCTATGGGCAGAGGAGCCTGACTGGCTACAGTCCATGGGGTGGCAAAGAGCTTGACATGACTATGCGCACTGTAACTGGTTAAGGTCATTGAGTTCATTAATGTTGTTAAGTTTGTTAAAGAGCTAAGAAGTTTGTCTTAAAGTAGAGCGTTAGGAAAATAATTAAGTATACTCAGGTTTCCTCAGACAGCATGATGTCTGACAATATATCTTGAGTAGGAGCATCAGCAGTCTGAACCAGTTAAATCTGGAAAGAATTCACTATTTGAGATATCGTAGATCTTGCATGATTGAGGGGATATCTCCAAAGAGTCTGCCACTTCAAAAATTGTTATGAATTGGGACCAGCCCAATAAGGAGCTATAGGGCTGGCTCGTCAAGCAGGAGCTATTAGGTGGATGAGATGGGAAAGGTCACACAAGTGTGGTTGCTGTTTATTGGTGAAAGGTGAGCCTTGGACCAGTTGGTAAGTTGAGAAAGGGAGCCAAGAACTCCCTTGCTAGCCTAAATCTCCAGGGCCATAGGCTGAAGTGTTTGTAGATTAGTTGTGACTCCTATGTATCAGCTAGAACAATACTTTCTCCAGGATTTCCACTGATTGACCAAATAGCTCAAAATGTAAAGCCACCAAACACATGAGAAAACAAGCCACTATGACTGTGAGTCACAGCATCAAACTTAGAACTGCAGATGCTGAAATTGTCAAACACTGAATGATAGAATAGGTAAGTATGTAATGTTTGTAGAAATAGGAAATATAGTCACAGGTTACAAATCTATAAGAAATTATTTGAAATCATAGATTTTTAAAAAATCTAGAAACTTAATTTTTGAAATGGAAGCTCATTTGATAAATTCCTGAAATATTTAATATGAAACAGCAATTTAGGCTGCTGTTTGAAGAGAAATTTAAATGAGTTGGTATTAGGTGAAAATAAAACTACCCAGAATGTCATAAGAGAGACAAGGAAAATATGAAAGTGATGTTAAGAGAAATGTAGGGCAGAGTGAAGAGGTTAAATAGAAGTGTATTGGGTTGGCCAAAAGATGATATGGGCTTTCTGTATCTGAATGAACTTTTGGCCAACCCAATAATTAGATTCCTAGGAGGNGAGACAAGGAAAATATGAAAGTGATGTTAAGAGAAATGTAGGGCAGAGTGAAGAGGTTAAATAGAAGTGTATTGGGTTGGCCAAAAGATGATATGGGCTTTCTGTATCTGAATGAACTTTTGGCCAACCCAATAATTAGATTCCTAGGAGGGAGGGAAATGGCAACCCACTCCAGTGTTCTTGCCTGGAGAATCCCAGGGACGGGGGAGCCCGGTGGGCTGCCGTCTCTGGGGTCGCACAGAGTCGGACACGACTGAGGCGACTTAGCAGTAGCAGCAGTACTAGGAGAGACAATATTTAAGGAGAGAATGACTACACATTTTCCACAACTGCTAAACACGTGAATTCACAGAGCAAGGAGGAACTGTGTACTACTAGCAGGATAAGTAAAAAGAAATCCACACTTCAATGAAACTGCAGAACTCCAAAGACAGGAGTTATTTAAAACAGTCTCAGAAAAGGGGACAGATCTAAAAAAGACCAACAATTAGAATGACAGAGGAGTCCTCAACAATAACAAAATCCAGAAAACGATATATTTTAAATGTTAAGAGAAAAAAACTTTTCAACCAGAATTTTGTACCGTGTAAAACTTTTGTGGGGATACATGGCCAGATCGCTTTCACAGGACAAGCCTCTCAGCTGCAGGGAGTGGGGTCAGTAGACATTCTTCAGGTGGAAAGCTGCTTTATCTGAGGTGGGCCTGCAACCAGTGATTCTTAGGTGGGCTAAGAAGGCTTGGCTGTTGGCCCAGCATAGGACCCTCTGATGGTCCTTATTAGCTCTGGAACTCCCTACCAGTTTTGCTGAGGATTTTCTGAGAATGCATGGCAGGTCATTTTCTTATGTCCAGTTGTAGATACTGTTCCCGAATAAATATCTCGCACCTCAAACTTCTTCTCTGCATGTTCTGGAATACGCTGATTTGTTATCAAGAATAGACTTCATCTCTGCATGTTCTGGAAAATGCCAATTTATTCTCAAGAGAGATGAAATAAAGCCATTTACATATAAACAAAAACTGTGAGTTTACCATCAAAA
Source organism: Neotragus pygmaeus (assembly GCA_006410875.1). Taxonomy (NCBI): domain Eukaryota; kingdom Metazoa; phylum Chordata; class Mammalia; order Artiodactyla; family Bovidae; genus Neotragus; species Neotragus pygmaeus. The sequence goes on along the minus strand of SJYV01013295.1, from coordinate 4,157,524 downwards.
GATTTGTATGAACTTCTAAAGGTTATATTTCAAGAATGAAAATAATCTCATAGATAGTAGGAGATGCAAGAAGAAATGAAGTAAAGTTGTAAACATATGTGTAAAGCTAAATAAATGTTTCTATAAAATACCAACAACAGTGTGTACTTTGGGGGTTTAAAAAAACATCTAAAGACCTATAGAGGAAAAAAATACACCAAAAAAACATGCATATATAGACCAGAATTGGGTTGATGCTGTAATCAGCTGTATCAGATAATCTAGGGCCCCTGACAAATGGCTGCTCCCCACCCTCTTTTTTTTTTTTTTTTTCCTCTTCTCATAGGCCTCTTGTTATTAAGGGTTTTAAAAATTTTTGATGGTTTAATTTAATCTTTTGGATAGGTGATTTGTAATGTTTATAACGTTAAAAATAGTAAACATATATTAAGAAGCATTGTTTCTACTCTTGTTTCTCATGTTCTCAATTTTTGCCCCCTCCCAATCTCTTACCAGTAACCACCATATGTATCAATAATTTCTTGTATGTATTTCCAGAGTTTCTTTTCCACATGGTGGTTTTGAAAAATAAGTCATAATTATAAGAGCCTGTCACACACTAAGAGGTCACTAAATTTAGTTCCCTTCTCTCCATAACCTTCTTAGGACCTTAAGACCCAGAAAGAATAATTTTCCATAATTTTGCTACTGAATATCACATTTTTTTGCTTTATATCTATAACATAAATTGGAACCATAAAACCATGTTTCATGCATGTCATATTCTTAATAAAAAATTCATGTAGCTTTCCTAGCCTTGGCCTAGAACTAATTGAAAAGGCAAAGTATATTTTAAAGATGTGAATATGATTAATAGAACCTTGCATATTTTCCGGAAAGTGATTCTGGTGTTTCACAATATGATATCATAAACCTAGTAAGTTTAGTTGTGCCTATTTTTTCCAAGATGCAAATTGTTTATTATTTCAAGTATTATAAAATGTGAGATTAGATTTTTTTCTTTTTATGGAGGAGAAGGAAATGGTGGCTTTATTACTTTGCCAGGCAAAGAGAGAACACAATAGGCTAATCCCCCAAGAACTATGCACCACTCTCTGGAGATTAGTTTTGTTTTTTTGATTGAGGTGTAATTTACATATTACTAGTTTCAGGTGTGCAGCATAATGATTTGATATTTGTATATATTGCAAGTGATCACTGTAATAAATCTAACATCCATCACCATACATAGTTAAAAAGGTTTTTTTCTTGTGATAAGAACTTTTAAAATCTACTCTTAGCAACTTTCAAAACTGTAGTACAGTATTATTAACTACAGACACCAAGCTGTACATTACAGCTTGAAATATGTACCTTTTGACACCTTCTCCCATTTCATTCATTGCCCGCCCTTTGCCTCTGGCAACCACCAATCTGTTCTCTTCATAAGTTTGGTGGGTTTTTTGAGGCGGGTGGGGGTTGTTTTTTTTTTAAGATTCTATATATAAATGAGATCATAAGGTATTTGCTTTTCTCTGACTTAATTTCCCTTAGCACAAACCTTCAGGGTCAATCCATATTGTCACAAAATGGCAAAATGACATCTTTTACACCTGAATAGTATTCCATTGTATATGTATACCACATTTTCTTTATCTGTTCAGCCATCACTGGACACTTAGGTTGATTCCATCTCTTGGCTATTGTGACTAATGCTGCAGTGAACACGAGGTGCAGATATCTTTCCACGTTTGTGTTTTTGTTTTCTTAAATACCCCAAAGTGGAATTGTTGGGTCATATGGTGGTTCTATTTTTTATTATTTGAGAATCGCCATACTCTTTTTTTCCATAGTAGCTATACCACTCTTCATTCCCAGCAGCAGTGCACAATGGTTCACTTTTTTCCACATCCTCATCAATGCTTGTTATTGCTTATCTTTTTGGTAATAGCCATTCTGTCAGTTGTGAGGTGATATTGTGGTTTTGATTTGTGTTTCCCTGAAGATTAGAGATACTGAGCACCTTTTCATGTGTGTGTTGACCATCTGTGTGTCTTCTTTGGAAAAATGTCTATTCAGAACTTTTGCCCATTTTTTAATTGGATTGTTTGGGTTTTTGAAATTGAAATTGTATGAGTTCTTTATATCTTTTGAAAATAACTCCTTAACATATATATGATTCGCAGATATTTTCTCCCAATCGGTTAGTTGCCTTTTCATTGGGTTGATGATTTCCTTTGCTGTGCAGAGCTTTTTAATTTGATATAGCCCCACTTGTTTATTTTTACTTTTGTTAACTTTACTTTTTGTATCCAAAAAAAATTTTTTTAATCATTACTAAGACTGATGTCAAGGAGCTTGCTATTTGTTTTCTTCTGGGTGTTCACGTCTTTAATCCATTTTGAATTTAATTTTTGTGTATGGTGGTCCAGTTTCATTCTTTGACATGTGGTGTCCAATTTTTCCAACATCATTTATTGAAAAAACTGTTCTTTCCTTATTGTGTATTCTTGGCTCTTTTATCAGAAATTGATTGACCGTATATGCATGTGTTTATTTTTGGACTGTCATGTTGTTTGATACTATAGCTTTGTAATATAGTTTGAAATCAAGGAGCATGAATGATACCTCCAGCTTTATTCTTTTTTCTCAAGATTGCTTTGGCTGTTTGGATCTTTTGTTGCTCCATATAAATTTTAGGATTTGTCCTATTTCCATGAAAAATGCTGTTGGAATTTTGATAACAGTGCAAAGAATCTGTAGATTGCTTTGGATAGTATAGATATTTTAACAATATTGATTTTTCCAGTCTTTAAGAATGGAATATCTTTCCATTTATTTGTCTTCAGTTTTTTTCCACTAATGCCTTATTTTCTTATTGTAAATCATGAGATTATAGGACAGTTTTATGGAGTTTCAAAGAACTCATTTCTGAACATAGTCTTCCCTATAGGCTTTCCATATTATTTTCAGGGCTGAGGAAGTTGATCTATTATTGTAATGTTTAGGAAAGTCTAAGCTATATTTTCTGTTTCATTATTCTGTACTTAATAACAAGCTAATCTAAATTTTTTCCTGGTTAATTTTCAGTTCATATTTAGAAAAGAGAATGGAAATTTTCAAAATTATTCACCTTCAGTTTGATTTGTTTTGAGAAAATAGCAGTTCATTACTTTAATCCAAAAAAGAAAGGTTACGCTTTTCACCTGATGAATGAGCATCATTATACTATGAATTCCGATTAATAGTTCTTTATGTACTTCAAGTTTGAGTGAACTCTGAGAGTTGGTGATGGACAGGGAGGCCTGGCATGCTGCAATTCATGGAGTCGCAAAGAGTCGGACACAACTGAGCGACTGAACTGAACTGAACTGATGTACATCAAGATTAAGTGTAAATTCTGCAGTTTTTAATTATTTGTTTCCCAGTTATTGCATCCATTATTGTAAAGTATATATGTACAGAATACTGTTCTGTTTTCTAGCTATTTCTAGTTCATAAGATTAAAGTGACATAAGAGTAATGATCATTTTCCCCTCACTATAATTAGGATGAAAGTTCAAGATGTCCTTTGCTTAATCAAATGTAACTTCTGGAGAAGTAATATTTTCTATTTTGTAATGTCATCAAAGCAAAGGAATAGAATTGAGGTAATTATTATTTTTGTTTTCATTTTAACTTCTTGAGTGAACTTTGGCTTTAAGCCTTTTCTTACCTAATTTGTGAGTTTTCCATGAGGTTCATTAAATAATAGGCACAGTATATCCAGATGTCATAATAAATCTTTGCGATGTTGATAATCTATGGTGAATGTTAACACTCTGAGAATGTGTGCTCTGTACCGGTCAGTTCCTTCCTAATCAGGCACACTCTCCTTTATTTCCTCTCGGTTTACTGAAACCATTTTCTCCTCTGTTTCCCTGGCTAGTCTTTCACTTGGAAAGTTGTCTATTCCTTAGATAATGGGGATAAAAAGTTATTCTTTTAATCTTAAATTTTATCTTTTATTTATCTAAAAGTTGACATCACCCACAGTTAACAACAGTCACTGGTAAAGTCAATTAGGATCTAAATTAACTTCCGCCATTAGCCATTCTTGAATTTAGAAGACAACATTCTTTTTAAGGTAGTCTCAGTGCTTGGAAAAGAAAATGAGATTATTTGCAGAATATCTGTAGTGTGGAGTTTATATTTTGTCATTTCTTCTATTGATCAAAGGAAAGCTTGGAAATTGAAATCCCAGCTTGCTATACCTGTTTTTCACTGGGTTACAAATAAATTGGTGGTCCAATAATGGGAAAAGGTAAACTTAGAATAAAAGGAAGATAGATTGATAGATACAGATCTGGTTAAAGAAGTGAATTACTAATTAGTTCTCTATTTACCTTACCTAGTAATGCTTAATTTCAAAACTACTGCCTCTCTTAAAGTAGCAAGGTATATTGAAATTATAGGAGCCTTGACTGCCTTTTTGTCCTTTATTTTTTTTTTAATTATAACTGTTTCTGACATACACGTATTTATACACACACACACATATATATGCATGTATATATTGGATTGATCATAAAGTTCATTTGAGTTTTCCATGAAAAGTTACTGAAAAATCTGACTNTCCAGTACTCTTGCTTAGAGAATCCCATGGACAGAGCAGCCTGGAAGGCCGCAGTCCATAGGGTCACACAAAGAACTGGACATGACTGAGCGACTTAGCACGCACACACATACAGTATACATGACTGGAAATTTTCTTAGCTCTAATGGGGACTCAGTGAGTCAGAATTGCAACAAAAGAAAATTTTAACTGGTCCCCTGCTGCCTTTCAAGATAAATAGAATGACGGAGAGGACAGCCTGTAATGAGCAATGGAACCCAGTTGACACACTCAAAAGCTGCATCTTGGGGAGGGATAAGGAGAGAATTTGCTTCTGAGGGAACATGGGTTACAAAGTGTTAGGAGGTTGTTAGTTGTGTTTAAGTCAATGTAGCTTTTATGAACTAACATCCTGACAGCCTCAAGCCCTAATGAAAAGTAAGACCATTTACGGGTAGTTAATTGAGCTATTAATTGGGCTCTCTGGAAGGAAGCTGTCCACACTTAGCATCATCATTGCTTGCCAACTCCCTCACTTTTTTAAGGTTCCACTAATTTCTCCTCTAATTTCACATGCTCCCTTTTCCACTCCCAGGGTTGTAGTGAAATTGGAGTTTGCTGTACCATTACTATCACCATTCTTCTAGATTGCCTGGGACAATGCCATATTTCTTGTGTTCTTGTCCTTCCTCTCCTGGAACCCACCTCACAACCCAAAACTTTATTTGAATGAGAAAAGTATCCTTACTTAGCGTAGTTCTAGGTCAGTTGGTTCTGCTTAACGTCCGCTTCTGTCTTTTTGCAAGGCAGCTCTTAATTCTGAGCCTAATTAGTAGATTTTTCCTCCCTTTTGTTTGGCCACTTGAATAATTCAACAATGTAAATCATGAAATTATTTTGTAAATCAGTGTTATTTTCATGACAAACTTTAGTGTTATTTTCTAGTGTGTTCTGTTACCTCCCACATTAGGTACACTCCCTGCAGTTACAGAGGAATGGAGGAGAGACTACCTCATGGCAGCATGTCACGACTTACAGATCACTCCAGGCACAGTAGTTCCCACCGGCTCAATGAACAGTCACGACATAGCAGCATCAGAGATCTCAGTAATAATCCTATGACTCACATCACACATGGTACCAGCATGAATCGGGTTATTGAAGAAGATGGAACCAGTGCTTAAATTGTCCTGTCTACGGTGGAAAATTTGTGCTGTTCAAAAAGCAGATTTTATTCTTTGCCTTTGCATGACTGATTGCTATAACTCACTGTTATGATGCTTTCAGTCAGATTGCAGATTGTGTCCATTGAAAAGTAAATTTTTGCTTTTTATATTGCATCAAACTTGGAACCTCAAGGCATCCAAAATGCTAAGAATGATATCATCACATAAATAATTCTTATTTCTAGGTTATGAAAAATAATTATTTGTCTGGTAAGCATTTTTATAAACCCACTTGTTTTATATTTGGAAAAATCCTAAATGTATGATGACTGCTTTATAGTGAACTTTCGTATAATATCAACTAGTTGTGAGGTAATATTCTGGTAGTTCTGTTAATAAAACAAAATTTCAGAATTAAAGAAATTTTCTATGCAAGGTTTATTTCTCAGATGAATAGTAGGACTTTGTAGTTTTCTTTCCACTAAGTGAAAAAGAACTGTGTTTTTAAACTGTAGGAGAATTTGATAAATCAGCAAGGGAATTTTAGCTAATAGAATAAAAAATGAACTGAAGAATCTGATTAGTCTACTGAAGACTTTTTTGAAGTTCTGTCAAAATAGTCTTTATTCAGAGAAATACAGGAGTAGGATTAGCAACAAAGTAAAAGCGGAGATGGGCATTTTTTTCTCAGTAATTGTGCTGTTTTTATTACTTTTGTAAATATTACTTTTACTGGCTGCATTTTTATATTGATAACTTATCCATATGCATGATGGAAAATTTTTACTTTTAGCCAATTTTTCCCATGTAGTAGTATTGATTTGTAGAGAACTTCATGTTCAAATATGTTCTATGGAAGCATGTAATAAGATAAGCATCACACACTGTAAGCCTTTTTGTAGTAACCATAGTTACAAAACAGCAAAGTGTTTCCTCGCAAAGTGTTTCCTCTGTATCTGTTATTGTGTTTTTTGCAGTGAGATGTAATCTTGCCATAGCCGCCAGATGTTGGTATCCAAGCCCCTCCTATCAGTGGACTTGTTCGCACTCGAATTGCCCAGTAGCCGATAAGCTACAGCTTTTGCCCCACACCTTTATCTTCAGGTTCTGGGTCATTCTTGTTTACAGCTGAAATATATATATAACCCGAGTCCACAGTGATGATTAATTTGGGATATTTGAAATTCATTGTAGCTTAATGAAGCATGATTAGTCCTGCTGTGAAGTATCTTTTAACTTTAAAAATATCAACTCAAAAATCTTTGACATTTTGTCTTGTAATATTTAAATAACTTATAATAAAAATTTTAAACTTTATTAGGCATGATAATGATCGAAAGGGAAAGAAAAATTCTGGAAAAATGCTGGATGTGTTATGTAGACAAGCATGTTTAAATAAGCCATCCTCAACCCTGACTACAGATAAGAATCACTCGGGCAATGCCCAACACCTTCCTCTCATTGAAATGAGGACTGGTAGTTTTATAAAAAGCTTCTCCAGTGATTGTAATCTGCGGCGGGCCTCACTGCAGGCTGTTTGAAACTAACTCGCTCCTGCTAATAATATGATGGCATCATATTATATCATGTGAAAACCTAGCTGGACTCAATGTTAGGCTTTTATATCTATTACCTGATTGATCTACAACTGGAATTCTGGATCCCACTCCTAAAAATTAGTACTCAGTAAGTCAAAGGTGATAGTACGACTTTAAAAATCTGTCGTCGTAAAAATACTAATATCATAGGTGATTCTTAGGCAGATATCCAAGAATCAGACTTTAAAAAATATTCTAGACTCCAGAGAGGTCTGGCTTTGCCATGTGCTAGTTTTTGACCTTTTACAAGTTAATTTCTCTGAGCCTCAGTTCACTTGATTTTGAATGAAGATAGAAAATAAATACCTACCTCACAAAGTTGTCAATAGGTATCAGATGAAAAATCATATGAAAGCTGAAACCTCTTTGAAAACTTTAGTGTTATGAACTAGAAGGGATTAAGATTATTGAGGATTTAAGATATTTGTTTGAGGGCTACCATAGTACAATCTTTGACATGTGTTTAAATTCATGTGGACTTTTTCCTCTTCTTTTTTAAAACAAAATGTACCAAGAAATTTGGTGTTGGAAAAGCTTTCATCAGGCACAGAAGTCTGTTTTCTGATAATAATAATTTGTTTGCCTGTCATGTTTTTTTCTTTCAAAGTACATATTTCTTAATATTTATTATTAATTCTTCATGAGATATTTGAACATTTGGCTCAAATGCTTTACTTTTTCCTCCATCCTCATTGTCTTTATCCTTGAAACTGGAGTTAATACTCAGGACAAGTAGAGTCTGAATTCCCTCACAGTAGACCTATACTCTGAAGATCAAATTGGTAACAACTCATTTATAAATAAATCAGTAATTCATGAGGCTTTTGTCTGAGAATTTCTCCTGAGAACAGCATGAAAGACCAAAACAAACATTCAGACACAAAAATAAGTTACCACAGAAGGTACCAGTTTGAGCTCAAAGATGCTGTCATTCATTGCCATCTGCAGTATATCATCAGTTGCCAAAATGTTAATTGGTTTCTTTGTGGGCCAAGTATAGACAGTTAAGTGAACATCAGTATGAAAATCTTAACCCTGTGCTTCCTGATTTTTAAAAATTCATTTGTATCTTCTCTGTTAAACTGTTGATATATTTGTAAATGCTTTATTGGCCCTGTTTCAGTTACTTTCACTATCTTAGTTTTGCCTCACAGAATTTACTTAATATTGTTAATCTGTTATTTTAAATAACAGTATTTAGTTTGGGTTGTGTTATTTATCAGACTAGTGCTCCGAATTAAGACATTTTTCTCTAAAGAGACAGTTGAAAACTACAGCAAAACAACAGTTTCAAGTCTCAACTAGCTTAACCCAACTTGAACAAGTCCAGACAGCTTTCTTACCATATGTTTAATTTATGTTGTGATTGGCAGATGATAATGTCTAGTATTTTATTTGTTCAGTTGACAACTGACAAAATAATAGTTCTCTCTAAAATGTTAACATATAACCAAAAAGTTTTCAAAAAGTACTCTGATTTCAGCAATATTGTATTGAATTTTTTCAGTGATTAAAGCAAACAATTCAAAACAATGTTAAGCTCGAAACAATAATTAGTTTCAAAGAACAGTTAATAACTCAGCAACTAGAAGAGGGCATGGTAGGTTTTCAATTAAAATATTTAAATAAATGAATGTTATGCAACTCACTTTAGTCATGATAGTCTCAGTTCAAAGAAATCTGAAGAGTCTAAATTTAAGCCAAGTGAAATGAGTCTCTGCTTTACTGGAATAATATGTGGCAATTAATAATCAATGAAATTCACCAAATAAAGTTTATTTCTCCTAGAGTAACAGCTTATATTACTATTTTAATTAAATATATATACAAACTTATGCTAACACTTTATATTAATTTTAAAAGGTGGACAGCAGTTTTTAGAAGTAAGTAGGTTCTTGTTGGTTTTATGTGAAATTAGATCTTTGTATACTAGTTGGGTGAATGAATATTCAAGTAAACCTTTATTAATGATGATTTTCTTTTTCTAAAACTGTTTCTTGGAGCAGATTTAAGGAAATTCTAAGAATCTCTTCAAGTGAGGAAAATTAACTACATTTTAACCTACCTCATTAGTTTCTTTGTGATAATAGCTGGAAATAACTGAAGTTGTAACTTTACTGGTGTAGACTATATCCTCATGAAATAAAAGGAACTACTTAAAATTTTTTTGATAAAATAGTGGATCATTGGCTGGAGCTTAGAAAATGTTAATATACCAAATTTTCACTATGATGATATTTATATTGCTTTTGACATGCCAAAGGTATATTTATATATTACCATACTTGGATGACTAACATAGTCTAGTGTAATGAAAATTGCCCTGGGCTTGGAATTCAAAAGACCCATAATAATGATGTAAACTGAATAGGTCATTTAATTTCTCTTTGTCTCGATTTATTTGATGTAAAATGAGGATAAGGTAATTTGGGGCTCTGAGACCTGCTTTACAGGTCATTGTGAGGATCAAATGAGCTAACAAGAATTATAGTGCTCTTTAAAAAACACTGATAGTGTTTGTTTTTGTTCAAATTTGGGGGTTACAGAAAGCAAGCATAGTGGTGTTGAGCAGTAAAAACAGAACAGGCAGTTAGGCCAGTATTCATTTGACACAGTCTGCAAATCAGCAATCCAACTGACCCTTTAAAAATGAGATTCTTTTTCGAGAATGATTGTGCCCTTAGATTGTATTGGCCCTTTATTAGATGTTATACCAGAATATGCTCTGAAAATTTATATGGTTGAATTTATAGGTCACTTTCAAAAGAAATTTGGGGATATCCATTATGTCTCCTTTGATATGGAATGATATAACTACATTAGTTTGGCAAGAAAAATATAAAGAGAAGTGTAGGCCCTGTTACTTTTTGAGGTCTTTCATATCCCTAATTACTTCCAATTAGGAACAATTCTTTTTTATTAGTGATTACTGTAACTTACTGGTTTTTATCATGGCAAAACTTTAAATTTTAAGTGATACTATTATATTTGTATATATAATTTTTTAACCTGCCTAAAGTAAGGATTACTCCATTCTTTTCCACACATAAACACACAAAAGGGCATTTTTGGAGAACCTAGATGTACAAAGGAATTCACGATTCTTTTAAACTACTTTTATGCCTTTTTACAACTGAGTAAGGAAAGGTGTTTATGTTTAATTCAGCTATGTTTCTTAGTAGCTGTATGATTTTACACATTCTTGTGTCGTTTTTATGTTTTTTATGAAAAAATTATGTTGACATCTCTTCATATTTTAATTCACTTCAATTCTGTTTTGCTCCAACTATATGATTTTTGAGAAAGGAATGGGAAAACTAAGCAACCTTTACCTGCCATCTTATTGTAATTACTTTCCTGGATTTTTTCCTAATTTAAATTCTATACTTCCTTAAGAGTCAAATTGATAGGATTATAATAATTTCTCTCAAGATCTGAAGTCTTCTTGGAAAGAGAATATTAAGGTTTATCCAGAACCAGCCATCTTTGTAGATGTTCGTTCCTATTTGGTTGATTTATAAAGATTTAATGCAGTAAGTTAATAAGCATATTTCTTATTCTGTGATCTCTAATTAGAAAGTAACATTTTTGTTGCCATAAAGATAAAAGAAAGTAAATTTTCACTTATTAGTCAAATCCCATGCCAGTACAACATTACCTCCTATAAAAGAGAGTAGTTCAATTTACTTAAATGTATTAAGAATGGTTTCCTTCAGAATTTTTTTGTTTTTAATAGTCACTTTTCTCAGAAAATCTGTTTATCCTTTCTTGGACATTTTCACTGATGTGATAGCATTGTTTATAATTTTTTTATAATTTCATTGGTCACTGTCAGCAGTTTTCCGTGATCAAGAGAAGCAAGTATTTACCTTAGAGTAATTCAGATCTTGAAAATTCAGTGTTTTGTTATTTTCATAATTACTGTTCATTAATAACATTAATTTTTATAAGATAGTGATATTTTTCAACCTTTTTTATCATATTTCCTGCAGTAGGATGAACTATATTTTTATTATAGCCCTGAGATTTTTGTTAACATAAGTCTGCTTGTTTGTATTGCTAACTTGAAAGTATTACTTTAATTGTGTTGACACGCTATTGACATAAAAGAACGAACTTTGGAGCTTAATAGTTTCTTTTTTCTAAATTGGCAGATTTTTTGAATGTTTAGTAAAAATACATTATGTTAGTTTTTAAATCTGACAGAACTTTGTGTCAGAGGGCTGATTTGTAGTATTGCCTGTTTTCAGTGAGCTGTGGAACTTTGCAAATTTATCTCTTGGGACCTCAGTTTAACCATGAAAGAAAAATGGAGAGAATGAAATGAAAGAAAATGAAAGAAAAAGGAGATTAGACCAGGTCATGTCTCAGATTCCACCTGTCTCTGGTTTGGTTATCCCTTGACTATTTTATAATCATTATCTTGTTATTCCTCCCATGAACTCTATATACTAGATCAGCCTGCAGTGTTGCAAGTTGCACTTAAATTAATAGGATTCAGCTATGTTGCTGATTTTGTTTTTCAGTCTTGATTTTAGGTAATTTTAAAGGAGGAAAATTATATTACAGATTGTAAAAGTAAAAAACAAGGTTACAAATAATCAACATGACCTTTTTTCCTCCCAAGGGAAAAATCTCCTAAGGAACCAATATAAGCACCTTAAAATTGATATACAGAAAAAAATAACATCTAAAATTTTGTGGTCTTTGTTCTCTTAAATATGAGCATAGCTACTTAGGCTAAACTTTTAAACAAATGTATTAAGGTAAAATTAGTAACAAAGCATATAACAGTTATATGGCCCATATAACTAATTAAAAAGCTATTAGGTTTGCTGACATGAAAATAATTATAAAATACAAAAATAATTGAGGACTGGATTAAAATTTGTCTGTTCACTAATTACCCATAAGCTGAAATCTTAGATTCTTTGCATAACTACAGTTGCCAGATTGCCACGAGCAAGTGAATGTCCTGCTTTAAAATATCCTTAGAGATAAATGTGGTTTCTTTATTTTTTTCAACTCTGCAGAAGATGTTTCTGTAAAGCCTCCTTCTGTAATAAAATGTAGAGATTCTATCACTTCCATCTCTCGACGGAGTTCTCTTGTAGATTTATTGATAATTACGTTCTCTGAGAACCAGGCCATAGAGGTTCCTGTTACGCTTAAAGATCATTGTCTTTGTTCTAATTGTCTTCACTAACTCCTATCAATCTCTTGAACCCTTGGCCTGTAGATTTACAATCTAGGTACTGGGTTTGGTGTCTGGTGGGTAGAGAATAATGGAAATGGATACAGGAAGGTGCACTGGTTTCTGATGTAATTTGTTGGGCTGTGCTTGATTCCTTGTCTTTGGTCAGTTCACTGGATCAGGCAGCTCTCCTGACATCCAGAAGTTCAGTTAGATGCCCAGCGTCTCTCATTCACACATTGCTCTATTACAGTGTTATATTAACCGCCTGTTGAGAACAACCACCACAACTTTCTTTCCAGTTCTCTGACTCTGTGTGTTTTGCTATTATATTTGTTAAACCTTGAGTCTGAGGCCTAAACATGTCATTGAGTACTTTCTGGGTTTTGATAATGGGATATTCTATAAAGTAAAACAGATAATCCTAGGGTGGTTTAGTTTATATTTATCCATCCACCATTTTTGTGTTTTTCTAACTGACCCCTCCTCAGTTTTGAAAATTAAGTTTATGAATATCTTCCATCTCTCCCTTAGCTCTGCCTCAGATAATTTTTCTTTGAACTACTCTTGTTGGCAGAAAAGTTTAATATGAAATAATTCTGTGTTTCTGAGACAAGATCAACACAGTAATTCTTTACACTGAGCTGAGCTGAACATGTATTTGAAAATGTTGCAGTTTCTTTATATGTGAATTTAAAATTAATTTTTTTAATCGTGAAAAGGACTCTCTGATTTGAAAACATTAGTTTGGAAGTTCTCTTGTTATCAGGTGCTATTTCTACCTTAGCTGTGAATTATCATAATAAATCTGAATTCTTTATCTTTTATCTTTTTAAAAAAGTTAGTGCCTCTAGAACGATCCCATTTCACAAATCTTCTTTTTCCACAAATGTTTAATACCAGCTTCAAACAACTCTTCTGCTTTCATTTTCAAATGCCAGACTCTGTTTTTAAGTTTTATTTTTTCATTGAAGTTTAAACATATTACATATGTGAAGGAGTGACCGCAGTTTAAACACTTACTTTGGCATGACAAAGAGAGCTACACCATCCATGATCGCTTTCTGCCATTACCAGAAAGAAAAGTTCGTTTGACACTTAAAAGCTGTTAAATTGTCTTATTTTTATTTGAAAGAGCTATGGAAGCTGTTTCTTCTCATTTAAACTTTTTAAGAAAATGCCAACTTTGCTGTATTTTAATCTGATAGGGAATTGGGATTATTTATATAAGTATATATGTCTACAGTTTATCAGAAGTGAAGTGATAAGTGAAGTCACTCAGTCTTTGTGACCCCATGGACAGTAGCCCACCAAGCTCCTCCATCCATGGAATTTTCTAGGCAAGAGTACTGTAGTGGGTTGCTNTGACACAGTCTGCAAATCAGCAATCCAACTGACCCTTTAAAAATGAGATTCTTTTTCGAGAATGATTGTGCCCTTAGATTGTATTGGCCCTTTATTAGATGTTATACCAGAATATGCTCTGAAAATTTATATGGTTGAATTTATAGGTCACTTTCAAAAGAAATTTGGGGATATCCATTATGTCTCCTTTGATATGGAATGATATAACTACATTAGTTTGGCAAGAAAAATATAAAGAGAAGTGTAGGCCCTGTTACTTTTTGAGGTCTTTCATATCCCTAATTACTTCCAATTAGGAACAATTCTTTTTTATTAGTGATTACTGTAACTTACTGGTTTTTATCATGGCAAAACTTTAAATTTTAAGTGATACTATTATATTTGTATATATAATTTTTTAACCTGCCTAAAGTAAGGATTACTCCATTCTTTTCCACACATAAACACACAAAAGGGCATTTTTGGAGAACCTAGATGTACAAAGGAATTCACGATTCTTTTAAACTACTTTTATGCCTTTTTACAACTGAGTAAGGAAAGGTGTTTATGTTTAATTCAGCTATGTTTCTTAGTAGCTGTATGATTTTACACATTCTTGTGTCGTTTTTATGTTTTTTATGAAAAAATTATGTTGACATCTCTTCATATTTTAATTCACTTCAATTCTGTTTTGCTCCAACTATATGATTTTTGAGAAAGGAATGGGAAAACTAAGCAACCTTTACCTGCCATCTTATTGTAATTACTTTCCTGGATTTTTTCCTAATTTAAATTCTATACTTCCTTAAGAGTCAAATTGATAGGATTATAATAATTTCTCTCAAGATCTGAAGTCTTCTTGGAAAGAGAATATTAAGGTTTATCCAGAACCAGCCATCTTTGTAGATGTTCGTTCCTATTTGGTTGATTTATAAAGATTTAATGCAGTAAGTTAATAAGCATATTTCTTATTCTGTGATCTCTAATTAGAAAGTAACATTTTTGTTGCCATAAAGATAAAAGAAAGTAAATTTTCACTTATTAGTCAAATCCCATGCCAGTACAACATTACCTCCTATAAAAGAGAGTAGTTCAATTTACTTAAATGTATTAAGAATGGTTTCCTTCAGAATTTTTTTGTTTTTAATAGTCACTTTTCTCAGAAAATCTGTTTATCCTTTCTTGGACATTTTCACTGATGTGATAGCATTGTTTATAATTTTTTTATAATTTCATTGGTCACTGTCAGCAGTTTTCCGTGATCAAGAGAAGCAAGTATTTACCTTAGAGTAATTCAGATCTTGAAAATTCAGTGTTTTGTTATTTTCATAATTACTGTTCATTAATAACATTAATTTTTATAAGATAGTGATATTTTTCAACCTTTTTTATCATATTTCCTGCAGTAGGATGAACTATATTTTTATTATAGCCCTGAGATTTTTGTTAACATAAGTCTGCTTGTTTGTATTGCTAACTTGAAAGTATTACTTTAATTGTGTTGACACGCTATTGACATAAAAGAACGAACTTTGGAGCTTAATAGTTTCTTTTTTCTAAATTGGCAGATTTTTTGAATGTTTAGTAAAAATACATTATGTTAGTTTTTAAATCTGACAGAACTTTGTGTCAGAGGGCTGATTTGTAGTATTGCCTGTTTTCAGTGAGCTGTGGAACTTTGCAAATTTATCTCTTGGGACCTCAGTTTAACCATGAAAGAAAAATGGAGAGAATGAAATGAAAGAAAATGAAAGAAAAAGGAGATTAGACCAGGTCATGTCTCAGATTCCACCTGTCTCTGGTTTGGTTATCCCTTGACTATTTTATAATCATTATCTTGTTATTCCTCCCATGAACTCTATATACTAGATCAGCCTGCAGTGTTGCAAGTTGCACTTAAATTAATAGGATTCAGCTATGTTGCTGATTTTGTTTTTCAGTCTTGATTTTAGGTAATTTTAAAGGAGGAAAATTATATTACAGATTGTAAAAGTAAAAAACAAGGTTACAAATAATCAACATGACCTTTTTTCCTCCCAAGGGAAAAATCTCCTAAGGAACCAATATAAGCACCTTAAAATTGATATACAGAAAAAAATAACATCTAAAATTTTGTGGTCTTTGTTCTCTTAAATATGAGCATAGCTACTTAGGCTAAACTTTTAAACAAATGTATTAAGGTAAAATTAGTAACAAAGCATATAACAGTTATATGGCCCATATAACTAATTAAAAAGCTATTAGGTTTGCTGACATGAAAATAATTATAAAATACAAAAATAATTGAGGACTGGATTAAAATTTGTCTGTTCACTAATTACCCATAAGCTGAAATCTTAGATTCTTTGCATAACTACAGTTGCCAGATTGCCACGAGCAAGTGAATGTCCTGCTTTAAAATATCCTTAGAGATAAATGTGGTTTCTTTACTTTTTTCAACTCTGCAGAAGATGTTTCTGTAAAGCCTCCTTCTGTAATAAAATGTAGAGATTCTATCACTTCCATCTCTCGACGGAGTTCTCTTGTAGATTTATTGATAATTACGTTCTCTGAGAACCAGGCCATAGAGGTTCCTGTTACGCTTAAAGATCATTGTCTTTGTTCTAATTGTCTTCACTAACTCCTATCAATCTCTTGAACCCTTGGCCTGTAGATTTACAATCTAGGTACTGGGTTTGGTGTCTGGTGGGTAGAGAATAATGGAAATGGATACAGGAAGGTGCACTGGTTTCTGGTGTAATTTGTTGGGCTGTGCTTGATTCCTTGTCTTTGGTCAGTTCACTGGATCAGGCAGCTCTCCTGACATCCAGAAGTTCAGTTAGATGCCCAGTGTCTCTCATTCACACATTGCTCTATTACAGTGTTATATTAACCGCCTGTTGAGAACAACCACCACAACTTTCTTTCCAGTTCTCTGACTCTGTGTGTTTTGCTATTATATTTGTTAAACCTTGAGTCTGAGGCCTAAACATGTCATTGAGTACTTTCTGGGTTTTGATAATGGGATATTCTATAAAGTAAAACAGATAATCCTAGGGTGGTTTAGTTTATATTTATCCATCCACCATTTTTGTGTTTTTCTAACTGACCCCTCCTCAGTTTTGAAAATTAAGTTTATGAATATCTTCTATCTCTCCCTTAGCTCTGCCTCAGATAATTTTTCTTTGAACTACTCTTGTTGGCAGAAAAGTTTAATATGAAATAATTCTGTGTTTCTGAGACAAGATCAACACAGTAATTCTTTACACTGAGCTGAGCTGAACATGTATTTGAAAATGTTGCAGTTTCTTTATATGTGAATTTAAAATTAATTTTTTTAATCGTGAAAAGGACTCTCTGATTTGAAAACATTAGTTTGGAAGTTCTCTTGTTATCAGGTGCTATTTCTACCTTAGCTGTGAATTATCATAATAAATCTGAATTCTTTATCTTTTATCTTTTTAAAAAAGTTAGTGCCTCTAGAACGATCCCATTTCACAAATCTTCTTTTTCCACAAATGTTTAATACCAGCTTCAAACAACTCTTCTGCTTTCATTTTCAAATGCCAGACTCTGTTTTTAAGTTTTATTTTTTCATTGAAGTTTAAACATATTACATATGTGAAGGAGTGACCGCAGTTTAAACACTTACTTTGGCATGACAAAGAGAGCTACACCATCCATGATCGCTTTCTGCCATTACCAGAAAGAAAAGTTCGTTTGACACTTAAAAGCTGTTAAATTGTCTTATTTTTATTTGAAAGAGATATGGAAGCTGTTTCTTCTCATTTAAACTTTTTAAGAAAATGCCAACTTTGCTGTATTTTAATCTGATAGGGAATTGGGATTATTTATATAAGTATATATGTCTACAGTTTATCAGAAGTGAAGTGATAAGTGAAGTCACTCAGTCTTTGTGACCCCATGGACAGTAGCCCACCAAGCTCCTCCATCCATGGAATTTTCTAGGCAAGAGTACTGTAGTGGGTTGCTATTTCCTTCTCCAGGGGATCTTCCCAACCCAGGGATTGAACCCACGTCTCCCACATTGCAGGCAGATGCTTTACCGTCTGAGACACCAGGGAATCCCACAGTTTATCATAATTAATAGTTATTTCACTTTCTGTAATATACGATACCTGAAGCTCACATTTATTTAATGTGAGTTGGCTTTTTTTTGAGCCCCTTTTTTGTTTTGTCTTTTATTTTCTTAGTGTTGTACATTATTGTATATGTTAGGTTATCATGGTCATCTCAGTAGAAAGCTCTTGAGTAGGTGTTTTTGTTTTTGAGAATCAGCCCAAGGAGATTCATATTACGTGGCCATAGCTGGGTAATATTATTCTGAGCTATGTGAAGTTGCTGGTTTTGTTGATCAAATGTTAGCAGTTTCATAATACTTATTCAAGAAACAACCAAACTAAAGATCTTTTAGAAGAGATATTTTAACTTCCCAATTCAACTCTTTTAACCGACCTACCAGAGGCTTTATGAAGATTCAAACTACAGCTAACCAGAATCCTATCAAGAAAATTCTGCTTTGTTTTGCTGTTTAATTGCCCAGTTTTCAAAGGTATTGAATCAAAATGACTTCAGTAATTGAAGCAAATATCTTTGGGGAATGCTTAAATTATGTAAGTTTTTTCATTATATCTGTGTATGGTTTTTCGGCTTTCATTCACTGAGATATTGTCATATGTCAAAGGATTAATCTAAATATCATTTGAAGGCAAAATAACTACCCCCTGCCAGTATCTAATATGGACTCAATTTTGCCAGCTATAGAATTTTGTCTTTTTAGTATGCATTCTAAAATAATAATATTATGTTATGTAGCCAACAGATTTGCCTAAATATGCCATTTTAAAGATTTTCTTTATACCCATGTTTCAAGTTATAAGAATTAAAATGTATGAGTATAAAAAAGGATTTAAAAATGAGAAGCTCCTACATAGGAAATCCCCAATTTTAAATAGAACTGTATTTTGAAAGGTTGTGGATTGGGTTGTTCCAAAGTCAGACTACATCTCCTCATATATATAATATTATAAATAATAAGGGTAGCAGATAGCCAACAAGAGCTGACCTAATGCTCTCCAAAATTAACCTAGGGGTCTTGGTTTGGAATAAAGTGTTTGTGACTATAGCCCTTTCACCTGTTTTAAAAAAAACAAATACATTGTTATTAGCACAGATGACTATCAATTAGTAGAATAAATATTTAGCTTTTAAACAAAATTGGAAATAGTTCAATCAGTGTTGGTGAAACTTTTGAGACAAGAGATTTCATTTAGGTGACTTAAGTTGGAAATCTGCTCCTCTTTGAAGAGCCTATGTGATGACTGAAAGTGCTATGTGTTTTCAGTGACCTTGAGGAAGGGAGCCAGTCATTTCTTCTTAGGGGTCATAAGAAGTAGGGACTTTGCTGATCTCATGCTTTTCAGTTCAAAAACTGTGTCCGGAACATCTTAGATATCCTTCACCCACAGTGTTCAAAGGCTGTCTATTTCAGGCTCAGTCTATCCTATCTTCAGCTGAGCCTGTCTTCCAGCTCTGCTCCCTCATACTAAATTTACAAGTGGGCATTCTCCATTCTTTTTTTTTTTTTTTAAGTCTTTACTCATTTTACTGTTATGAGAAATGACCACCACCTTCTCCTTTTTTCAAGAAATATGAAGGTAGAAGAGATAGTCCTTTTCCATTATTTTTAAAAGCTATTGTTTTTGAACTGCTGGCACTTGGCAGTTTAGTTTTTAGACCCTAATCTGAATTAAATTGATGGAGGTGATCTTAAAATTGATCTAAAGTTTTAATCTTGCTTTACCATATAAGCATCTGGTTGGGAACTGTGCTGATGAAGATTTGTATTTTGTGGCATTGGTTCTTCATGTTTCTTTTTTATGTATTTAAAATCGATCATTAATTTCCAAACGAGTGGAAAATTTACCGTTGTTGAGCTACATAGAGGGCAAGTGTGCTTGATTAGAGCATGAACTGTACTTTCACATTAGCTGATGTGCTTTGCACTCTGCTCTTGTAGATTTATTTTGTTTACAGTAGACTGATGTCAAGTTTTTGTAAATGTTTTTACTTAGCACTTTAACTGTGAGTGTACAAACTGATTTTAAATGTAGTGGTTGTATATTTTGGTTATAAATTGGAAATTTGTAATAAAAATTAAATGATTTGTTCTCTATTTTGTCATCAGTACCTGATTGAGTGTAATTTTCTACATCATCTACACTGCTATTTTTAAGTTAGGTTTCATAGTTTATGTTTTTCTAATTACTGATTTTTTCATTCACAATAGCATAGACTCTACAGTAATCTGGAATATAGATACATCATTCTGTATCATATCTCTGGAATATAGATACATCGTTCTGAATGGTATCCCATCTCTATTCATTATTATATCCCCATGCATACCACTACCAGGTACACAACAGGAGAAAAAGACGAATGCATTAAAGTACCTATATCATTTCCCCAATAGGAAGTCCTACCCATGTAAGCAAATCAGGTTTTTGTTTTTTTTTCCATACACAGGACAGCCGATTAAGACTTAAACTGGTACTAGAGTGTTTTTTGCCGAGATCATGCGTTCTTTAGTTGGAAGGGACCTTAGAAATGATAAGGTTAACTTCCAACCCAGTGCTAACATCCTCCAAAACCAGCCTTTATAAACCTCTGCTTGAATGATTCCAGTAACAGGAAGCTTACCACTCTAAGGCCTTCCATTCAATTTTGAAGTCAGCCGACAACCAAAATGAGCAAAGTGAGCAAGGAAATTAACACTCTCCTAAAGGCTTCATAAAGGAGCTGCTGGCATCTTCATTTCAGCCCCGTGAGACCCATGTCAGACTTCTAACTTACAGAAGGTGATAAGTTGCTTAAGTGTTGCTTAAGCCCATAAATTTAGGGTAATTTATTAGAGCAGCAGTAGAAAACTAAAATATTCAGCCTCACACTCGCACATCTGCAAAGCGTGGGCAATGAACAAGTGAGGAGTGGAAAATGGCCCAAGGAATCCATTAAAGACCAGAAACATTGCACAGAACTGGCCCGTTGCCATGAAACAGATTGTGGAGGTGGCTTGGAGAAGTTGGAGGTACTGAGATTAATAAGAGCGATCAGTCTCTGGTGCCCTTCTTCCAATATTATCCTTCAGGGTTTTTTTTTTTCACCATTATTGTCCAGTTTTCTTTTTATTCCCACTTCTTTATCTTCTCCTCTGTTGTACTTTCCTCCTTTTTTTAAACAATGCTCTTAATTTTTCTCTGCTAATCAAGGGTATGTTTTTATCAACATCACACTCCCACTAGCACACCCACCCAATTTGTTGGAAGGAGATAAGGAGCAGAATATGAGAGGAGGCCTGAGAGAAGGTTGAGATTTTCCAGCGTGCCAAGAATTAAAAAGGTAAGGAACGTACGTAGCTTCACCGCCTGGTCTCTGAGTACTCCAGTGTAGCACACGAATTCACAAATCAGGGTTATATACAAATCCATTTATTAGAAAAAAAATCAAAACTCAGCAGGCACTCAAAGTATTTTGAAAATAATAAAAGGGTTTTGCTAAGGTACTAATTAGTGACTGTCTTCTATTTTGCTGCTGAAAAATTATGTTGAGCCCTTTTCACTATCTCTTAGCTCAAAATTAAGGCCGTCTTAAGGAGCTAAGTTGACTCACTGGAAAAGACATGCTGGGAGGGATTGGGGGCAGGAAGAGAAGGGGACGACAGAGGATGAGATGGTTGGATGGCATCACGGACTCGATGGACATGAGTCTGAGTGAACTCCGGGAGTTGGTGATGGACAGGGAGGCCTGGCGTGGTGTGACTCATGGGGTCGAGAAGAGTCAGACACGGCTGAGTGACTGAACTGACCTGAAGGAGTTAAGGAAAGGTTTTCATCAGCTTCAAGTAACATTAGATGAGCTGCTGAGCAATAGTAAATACAATAGAAGCATCTAAACACTTAAGTGGATCAGTGACGCATGTACATTTTTAAGAAATGTTTGGCACCAGATTTTTCAGGAAAGTGTTTGCTGAGTATGATAACTAAGATCCATGCACTAATATCTATGTACAAGCTTCTGATTGCCCACATGGCCTGTTGGCTACAAGGGCAGAAAAGACATTGTTCTCTGGCGACAGATTGGGCTTTGGTGGAGCCAGTTTATGGGCACTATTGGTAATAATCCCAAGGGCACAGGTATTACCTCGGTCATCAGTTTAATAGATTCCAAATGAACTCTTAGCAGAAAGACAAGGAGAGAAGTCTCTTTCATTTCCAATGTGATGATAAGCATTTCTGAAAATTCCAAAAATGATGTGGGCCACATGACTCAGAAATTGGCTTGTTTCTAGAGCCATTGCTGCAGCGCCAAAACTGATGAGCAAATACGGAGGTGAACAAAGCCATTCAACCTGGAAGGCCTTTTCTTCCTCTCTTCTGTCCTAATCATTGTTAGGAGTTCTTTTGCAGAAGCATGACATATTTAATCAGAGACTTGTTTTTGTTGTCACAGTTTTAGTTGTTTTTCCAGAACCAGAGGTTATGTTCATATTGTTTTTCTTGTCTGTTGATGAAAGTAATTTTAGAAAATGATTTTTCAAGTCTCTGTGACTGTTCATTAGCATTCACTCATTTATTCAGTAAACATGCATTTGTTTACCTACTCCTTATCAGGTAGTGAATAAGACCCTAGAAATTCAAAGAAGAAAATGTCACGATTTATACTCCTACAAAATTCACACTCTAGTAAGGAGATAAGCTTGTAGACACCTGAGTACTATAATGGTGGTGTGTTCACAGTGTTATTTGAGCACAAATGTGGAAGTAGTTACTTTTGCCATGAAGACTGGATGTTCAGAGAACTATTAGAATGTGAAAGCTCCAATCGGTAGGAATTTATTAATCACCCAATAATTGCTGAGGTAGGGAACAAATAGTTGTCCTGTTATACTTCTATAATTGAAATTTTGAGTCTAAAGAGAGGAAGCAGACAATAAGCAAAGACATTAACAGATAAGTTTCAGACAGTAATAAGTGTTATGAGATACAACTAAGTGTCCTGTAGGGAAAGGCTTAAGGGTCTTGGTTAAACAATACGGGTTTTATTCAAAGTGCAAAGGTGTGCCATTGAAGCATTTTAATTAAGGGGTTAACATGACTAATTTTCCTTTTTAAAAAATTACTCTGCTGGCTCTATGAAAATGGATTATGAAAATCAAGAATGCACACAGGGAAACCAATAAAAAAGCAATTGCATTAGTATAGGTTAGAGATAATAACGACTAGGACTCAGGTGGCAGTTGTAGGGATGCACAGGAAAGGGAAAATTCAGGATGTCTTAAAAGTAAGAGTCAGTACTATACACTTAGAAAATGAACTCATGCTTGCCAGAGGGAAGGGATAGTTAAGGACGCTGGGAATGTCATGCACACACTGCTATATTTAAAATGGATAATCAATAAGGATTTACTGTATAGAGCATGGAACTCTGCTCAATGTTATGTACCAGCCTGGATGGGAGCAGGGTTTGGGGGAGAATGGATACATGTATATGTATGACTGAGTCCCTTCACTGTTGCTTGAAACTATCACAACATTGTTAATTGTCTATATCCCAGTAAAAAATGCTTTTGGTGTTAAATAAAATTTTATAAATAAATACTTCAAGATAAAAATAGAATCAATAAGATTGACATACTGGGTGTGATAGTGACAGGAAGGGGGTGAATGAAAGAGGACTCCTAGTTCTTTGGTTAGAGCCACACAGTAGAGTCAGGGCCACTTACTATCGTGGAGAAAACTGGAAGAAGAATAGATGCCGGAGGGGAAAACCAGGAGTTCTGTTTTGGACAGGTTTAAAGTGAATNTGCTTTGGTGTTAAATAAAATTTTATAAATAAATACTTCAAGATAAAAATAGAATCAGTAAGATTGACATACTGGGTATGATAGTGACAGGAAGGGGGTGAATGAAAGAGGACTCCTAGTTCTTTGGTTAGAGCCACACAGTGGAGTCAGGGCCACTTACTATGGTGGAGAAAACTAGAAGAAGAATAGATGCCGGAGGGGAAAACCAGGAGTTCTGTTTTGGACAGGTTTAAAGTGAATGTTACCCAAGTGAAGATGCCAAGTAAGCAGCTGGATATAAGTCTAGAGCTCAGTTCAAGATTTTGGCCTGAGACCAAAATGTGAGAATCATTGAGATGTAGGTAGGAAATAAAGCCATCAGGTTATAGGAGATCACCTTGGGATGACTGGATAGAGAGAAGTTGTGTAGAAGACAAAAGGTCAGGAAAGGAGACTAAGAAGGAGAGGCCAGTGATACAGGGTTATCCAGGGAATGTGTTGAAGAAGCAAGAAATGCTGTGTAAAGGAAGGAGTCCTTAAGCCAGTCAAATGATGCTTAAAGGTCAAATAAGGTGATGCCTAAGGAAGACCATTTGATTGGACAACGTGGAGGATACTGAAAAGAACAACTTAAGGGGAATTCCCAGGCCATCCAGTGGCTGGGACTCCATGTTTTCACTGCCATGGGCCCAGCTTCAATTTCTGGTCAAGGGACTATTGTGCTGTGGCAAAAACAAAAAACCACCACCAACAACAACAAATGGAGTTGGAGGGGAGGCAGCCTGGAGTGGACTGGAAAGAGAACTGGGAACTTGCATTTTTAGCAGTTGGAAGATTAGATACTTTCAATGACCCTCCCAATGTAAACAGTCAAAATCATGTTTGTGGTTGTATTGCTAAACTAACATGATCTTAACAAAGGTTAAACCAGTGGAAGCAAGAAACACTGGTGATAAGGTAGCACCAACACCAGCTTCTGCTAAACCCTAGCGACAGTACCATATTTGGAGGGCAAGAAATTAAGCTTAAGAAATTAAGCTCCAATATCAATTGGAGACTGTGATAAATCTCTTTAGAAAGCTGGGACTTCAATGGGTTATACCTTCAATGTAAAGGAGATGGAAGAAAAGAAAGTCACACGGAACGAGACAGCAAAGAAATCTGAATCCAAATTTAGCACTGGTTGGCAGAAGTATGGTGGAATTTCCCCCTGAGAATGTGTAATGGCCCTCACAATACATTTTTTGGTCCAAATATATGCTGCATGTGACCTGAACCTTAAGCCAAGAATATAACTCAAAGTGTCCTGGATTGCTTATTACTCCAAGCAGATGTCAGAAGCAAATGCACATCTTTGGAGGGAAGCAGTCTAATGTTGGGAAAGACTGGGGGCAGGAGAAGGGAGCGACAGAGGATGAGATGGTTGGAGGGCATCACTGGCTTGATGGACACGAACTTGAGCAAACTCCAAGAGATGGTGAAGGACAGGGACGCCCGGTGTGAGGCAGTCTGTGGAATTTCAAAGAGTCGGACATAACTTAGTGACTGAGCAACAACAACAACGTTAATTTACGTGCTGAAGAATTTCCACAGAGAAATTTCCAAGGGAAAGGAGCAGATCACAGTCAAAGCTAGCAACACATACACTAAAGAACAAGACATCAGGGGTGAGAGTCGATTCTCCAAAGACTAAAGATTTTTAGAGTTAGCACACAATATATAATAACAATTTAACATGTTTAAAGAAATCAGAGAAGGTATAACACGATACTGTCAAATCACTAGGCAGGTTTGAAAAAAAGAGGCCTAGCTGAATGTCTAGATAGGAATGTTTTAGTAACTGAAATTAGAAACGACAGATTAAACACAACCGATGAGAGACTACTGAACTGAAATACGCACGCTCAGTCATTCAGTCAAGTCCAACTCTTTGCAACCTTATAGACTGTAGCCCACCAGGCTCCTCTGTCCATGGAGAAATTTATGTGGAGGTTTTTAAAAATATATTTTTTGGCTATGCTGTACAGCATGTGGGATCTTATTTCCCCAACCAAGGGTGGAACCTCTGCCTCCTGCAGTGTAAGTGTGGATTCTGAACCACTGGACTGCCGGGGAAGCCCTGTGTGGTGATTTTTAAGTGTTTAGAATTCTTTGATAGTCTCCTCTTCAGGAGGTGGAGCTTCATTCTCCTTCCCTTAAGCATGGATCAGCCTTCTTGATTTGCTTCTAAGAAACTGAATAAAGCGGAACTGAAGGTGTGTGATTCGGGGACTGGGTCATAAAGGATGCTGTGGCTTCCTGCTGCTGCTTCCCCTCTTACCTCAGCCTGGGGAAGCCAGCTGCTCTGTCCAGAGACTACTCAGACAGCCCTGGGAGAGGCCCCTGTGGGGAGGAATGGACGTGAGCCAACCTGGAAGCAGCTTTCTCTCCAGCCCTGGTCCCACCCTCTGTTGATGACAGACCCAGGGTCACTTGACCTTCACCTTGTGAAAGACACTGAGCCAAAAACACCCAACTAAGTCATTCCTGGATTCCTGTCCCCCAGAAACTGTGTGAAGTAATACGTGTTTGCTGCTTTCAGCAGCTAGGTGTGTGGGTAGTTTATTATACAGCAATAAATAAGTAATACAAGATTAATTTGAAGAAATTCCCCTAAGGCAGCACAGGGATAGAAAACATGAAATGAGATTACCAACATTTCGGAAAGAATAATGGGAACAAAGAAATATTTGAAGTATTAATTGCTAGGAAATCTTTAGAATTGTTGAAAGACAATGATCATTAGGTACATGGAACCCAGTGAATCCTAAGATGAATACTTTTTTTTTTTTTTTACCAGCACTTAGACTCTTATAGGAAAACTGATGAATACCAGACAGGGAAGATTCTTTAATAACACAGCCAGAGAGGAAAAAGCTCAGTCTCAAAGGGATGGCAATTACACTGAAAGCTGATTTCTCTATAGCGTAATGGAAGTCAGGAGCCAGGAATAGGTCTTGATTTACTGACTGCAAGACAACTGTAGTTTGAACGTTGTTTGAACATTGCCTTTCTTTAGGATTGGAAGGAAAACGGACCTTTTCCAGTCTGGTGGCTGATGTTGAGTTTTCCAAAGTTGCTGGCATATTGAGTGCAGCACTTTCACAGCATCGTCTTTTAGGATTTGAAATAGCTCAACTGGAATTCCATCACCTCCACTAGCTTTGTTAGTAGTGATGCTTCCTAAGGCTCACTTGACTTTGGACTCCAGGAGGTCTGGCTCTAGGTGAGTGATCACACCATCATGGTTATCTGAGTCATGAAGATCTTTTTTGCATAGTTCTGTGTATTCTTGCCACCTTAATACCTTCTGCTTCTGTTAGGTCCATAGCATTTCTGTTCTTTATTGTGCCCATCTTTGCATGAAATGTTCCCTTGGTATCTCTAATTTTCTTGAAGAGATGTCTAGTCTTTCCCATTCTATTATTTTCCCCTATTTCTTTGCATTGTTCACTGAGGAAGGCTTTCTTAACTCTCCCTGCTATTCTTTGGAACTCTGCATTCAGATGGGTATATCTTTCCTTTTCTCCTTTCCCTTTAGCTTCCTTTCTTTTCTTAGCTATTTGTAAGGCCTTGTCAGACAACTATTTTGCCTTTTTGCATTTCTTTTTCTTGGGGATGGTCTTGATCCCTGCCTGTATAATGTTATGAACTTCTGTCCATAGTTCTTCAGGCACTCTGTCAGATCTAATCGCTTGAATCTATTTGTCACTTCCACTGTTTAATCATAAGGGACTTAATTTAGGTCATACCTGAATGACCTAGTGGCTTTCCCTACTTTCTTCAATTTAAGTCTGAATTTTGCAGTAAGGATTTCATGATCTGAGCCCCAGCTCCTGGTCTTGTTTCTGCTGACTGTATAGAGCTTCTCCATCTTTGGCTGCAAAGAATATTATCAGTCTGACTTCGATATTAACCATCTGGTGGTTATATGACTCACATATAGAGTCATTTCTTGTGTTGTTGGAAGAAGGTGTTTGCTATGACCAGTGTGTTCTCTTGACAAAACTCTATTAGCCTTTGCCCTGCTTCATTCTGTACTCTAAGACCAAACTTGCCTGTTACTCCAGGTATCTCTTGACTTCCTACTTTTGCATGTCAGTCACTTATGATGAAAAGGACATCTTTTTTTGGTATTAATTCTAGAAGGTCTTGCAGGTCTTCATAGAACCGTTCAGCTTCTTTGGTATTAGTGGTTGGGACATAGACTTGGATTACTGTGATATTGAATGGTTTGCCTTGGAAATGAACAGAGATCATTCTATCAATATGCCAGCAAATTTGGAAAACTCAGCAGTGGCCACAGGACTGGAAAAGATCAGTTTTCATTCCAGTCCCAAAGACTGCTCAAAGAATATACTGCACAATTTTACTCATTTCACATACTAGCAAAGTAATGGTCAAAATTCTTCTAGCTAGGCTTTAACAGTACATGAACTGAGAACCTCTAGAGGTTCAAGCTGGATTAAGAAAAGGCAGGGGAACCAGAGATCAAATTGCCAACCTCTGTTGGATCATAGAAAAAGCAAGAGAATTCCATAAAAACATCTACATCTGCTTCATTGACTTCACTATAGCCTTTGACTATGTGAATCACAACAAAGTGTGGAGAATTCTTAAAGAGATGGGAATACCAGAGTACCTTACCTGCCTTCTGAGAAACCTGTGTGCAGGTCAAGAAGCAACAGTTAGAACTGAACATGGAACAACAGACTGGTTCCAAATTGGGAAAGGAGTACGTAAAGGCTGTATATTGTCACCCTGCTTATTTAACTTCTATGCAGAGTACATCATGAGAAATGCTGGACTGAACATAGCACAGCTGAAATCAACATTGCAGGGAGAAATATCAGTAACCTCAGATATGCAGATGACACCACCCTTATGGTAGAAAGTGAAGAGGAACTAAAGAGCCTCTTGATGAAAGTGAAAGAGGAGAGTGAAAAAGCTGGCTTGAAACTCAGCATTCAAAAAACTATGATCATGACATCTGATCCCATCACTTGGCAAATAGATGGGGAAACAATGGAAACAGTGACAGACTTTATTTTCTTGGGCTCCAAGATCACACAAATGGTGACTGTAGCCATGAATTAAAAGATGCTTGCTGCCTGGAAGAAAAGCTAAGATAAACCTAGACAGCACATTAAAAAGCAGAAACATTACTTTGCCAACAAAGTTCCATCTAGTCAAAGCTATGGTTTTTCCAGTCATGTATGGATGTGAGAGTTGGACTATAAGGAAAGCTGAGCACCAAAGAATTGATGCTTTTGAACTGTGGTGTTGGAGAAGATTCTTGTGAGTCCCTTGGCCTGCAAGGAGATCAAGATGGATTCTAGCAAAGAGACTTCTGAGTAGGTTGACATCACCTACTAAGGGGTGGCACCCCCTCCCTTTCTGACCCTGGAGGAGCCTTTCAGTGCACGTACAGGTGGGAAGGTCGCCTTGACTTCCAGAGTGAGAGCCATGTGGTTTCTTTACCTCTTATCTGGGCAGGCTCAGCCCCTTCTTACTCCCGCTATTACCTTCATCTTAGAGTCTCTGTCCACCGGGGGACAGACTCCAGCTCTCAGCCTGGGGCCCACTACCTCAGAGTGGCATGTGTGGAGGGGTGTGGAAGCCCTGTGCTGTCTCCCCACACCTTGCTCTGGGCATCTCACCCATCTGGCTCCTCCTGCGTTACCTCATTTTATATACTAAACCAGTGATCTGGAGGCTCCATATGAAGACAGTGACATCAGACAATGGAAGCGGACCCTTGACGTGCACTTCCCTGACAGTTAGTGATGTTGAGCATCTGCTCAGGTACCTGTTGGCCATCTGAATATCTTCTTTGGAAATATGTCAGTTCGGGTCCCAGACCACCCAGCGCCACAGGATGCGCTCTGCTGCTGCCCAGCGTTCTCCAGTCAGATTCCCCGGATGGGCAGGAACCGAGGCCGAGTTATTTGCTTTCCTGCTGAAGTGAGGCAGAAGAATGAGCTGGTGGGGCCCCTTGACTGGAGACTCAGGTCAGACTGAACTGCCAAACAACCGTATTCCCTGGCCAGATGGGACGCCCAGCAAAGCCACTGGCTGGGATGTCTGCCCCCGCACATGGTGAGTGGGAATAGGGTTCACGAGGGCCGCAAGCAGGTCCCTGCAAGCCTGGCGCCCTGTGTCTATTTGATCCCTGATGGTGGAGCCCTGCCCCTCCCCCAAGTCATTTCTTTGAGGCAAGACCCAAACAGACCTCCCTGGAAGCACGTTCCACAATGCTGGAGAGCGGGGTGTCCATTTGGGGTTCTCTTTTTGCCTGCCAGAGAAACTAGGTGGGGGGCGGGGATGGGGGCTCTTCAGGCAGTGCTACGCCAGCCTGGGGGAGGAGCAACGTGGTCAGGCTCTAATTGCTCCTTCTGCCTTCGAATGTGCTCCTCCTCAGTCTCTGGTCCAGACGGGTGCTTCAGCTCACCCCTACGTCCTCTGATTTTCTCTGTGGAAACATGCTGGTTGATCCTCTTCTGAGGGGGGCTGAAGTGGCTTGAGGCATGGCTCCATCCTTATGAGCTTACCTTGGGGAAGATGCTGCTGCAGGCCCAGCTGGGGCACTGGGACACGCTCTTAATAGCTCAGAAAGTTCGGCTGGTGATGGCAGGATCTGCTAGTATTGGAGGGTCTCCTCTCAGGTGGTGGGGCGGGGCCTGTGCCTCACGAGGGGGAAAAGGCCACCGGCAGCAGTAGCTGTGGGGAGTACTCACTGGTGTGAGCCATCCTGGAGACCGCCGTTTCCTCACCGAGACCTGCCTCACCCAGCAGCCTTGTTGTTTAGTCACTAAGTTGTGTCTGATTGTTTACAACCTCATGGACGCAGCACGCTAGGCTCCCCTGTCCTTCACTATCTCCTGGAGCTGGCTCAGATTCATGTCCACTGAATCGGTGATGCCATCCAACCATCTCATCCTCTGCTGCCCCCTTCTCCCCCTGCTTTCAATCTTTCCCAGCATCAGGGTCTTTTATAATGAGTCAGTTTTTTGCATCAGGTGGCCAAAGTATTGGAGCTTCAGCTTCACCATCAGTCCTTCCAGTGAATATTCAGGGTTGATTTCCTTTAGGATTGACTGGTTGGATCTCGTTGCAGCCCAAGGGACTCTCAAAGTCTTCTCCAGCACCACAAATTGAAAGTATCAGTTTGTAGCCCCTCAGAGATGTAGACTCAGTAGTTCTGAGGTGG
Organism: Neotragus pygmaeus; assembly: GCA_006410875.1. NCBI lineage: Eukaryota > Metazoa > Chordata > Mammalia > Artiodactyla > Bovidae > Neotragus > Neotragus pygmaeus. The sequence goes on along the minus strand of SJYV01013295.1, from coordinate 4,126,556 downwards.
GGCCCAGGAACCTGAATCTGGAAGCACACATGATTCTGAAGCCTGTGGCCTGAGGACCACACTTAGAAAAACATTCCTACACATTATACATTCTCGAACCCATAGGCAGCAAGCACATCCTCTGTATCACAGAAGCACAAATAAGCAGGTGATGATGAGTTGTTTTGAATACTTCTTGAGTTGTTTTTTCCCTTTCCCCTTTGTCCCCGAATCCTTGGCTCTGCAGCAGCTTGCCTGTGCTGTGGGGTGGGCACGTGGGAAGTGTGGACACCTGCCAGCCAACCTGGTGGGTGCAGCGCAGCTCTGGGGAGGGACAGGGCAGTTCTGAGTCACCTTTCCTAATGAGCATCGCTTGTTGACTGACTGGAGGGGAGGAGCTCATTATCCATGTTTGGCCCAGGGCCTTCTCTCTTGATTGCAAAGGAACAGAGGCCCCGCGGCTTCCACCATGTTCACCTCTGTGGAAAAAGAAGTGGAAAGATCATCAAAGCAACACTTTAGCTCACCCTTCTCATTGAAAAGAGTTAGATTAGCTGGAAGGAAGCTTATGAGACTGTTTGGCAGAGAATTTTCACACTTGATCTATTCCTTTCTTCCTTCATCCATTACCCCTTGACCGGCCCACCTTGATCCCTTGAATAGGGACATTGTCTGCTCCAAGTCATCCAAAACAAAGCCTCTGTTCTTTTGAGCAATTCCTGTCCCCTCCAACTCCAGTCCCCAGATGCTTCAGAAACGTAACCCCTAAGAAAACAACATGAGGTTAAAGAATATCATGTCAGTGTCCCTATTCCTGTAAAAGGGCTGGCCTAATCCAGAAACTTCATTTCTCATATTGTCCTTGTTTCAAAATCCTACAGCACCTTTTTTTTTTTTTTTGTCTCCTGGTAGAACTCTCAAATAAAGTCCCTAGAGCCAAACATATTTGGAGTTAAAAATGAAGTTGGGAAACAGGGTGGAATTTGCACAGCTCAACTCCAAAGTGCCTTCCTGGACCAGCCACAGCCAACACTTCAGGGTGATGGTTTCGACATAAACAACCTTCTTTAATCATGAGATGGCTCTGTACAAAGGCGAAAGCTGGAGGTTCTTCCCTCCCCAGAAGAGGAAGGTTCACTTCGTCCTGGCCCCTGGTTCTGTAGCCCACAGGGACTGGAAAGGACAGAAGCCCTAGCGCCTCTTCCTGCAGCCTTGGCTCCCGTTCTCCATCCCTGGCACCCAGGACTCCTGCTGGCCCCCGGACAGCTTCTGGGCTAACCTTGTATCGATTCAACAATGTCCGTTTTCATCTGTGGGAGTCCCTGCACTAGGTCTTGAGAGGCGAGTGATTTGCTAAGATAACACTGCTCGGAGGGGTGGCTCCCATCTGATGTCCTAGGATGGCTCCTATCATCAAGTTTGAAGACCACGGTGCTCCCTTTGAATGTGGGTAAGTTCAGATGAGAGAGAAGCTGGGGTGGCGAGGGGAATGCCCATCTTCCTTTCTTTCCTTGCGGCTCTTTTTACCCTCTTCTCCGTGTGTCTGCCTCGTGGCATCTTTCTCTTTGCTTTTGCTCCTCTGTAGCTCTGTTTAAGGCTTCCCTGGTGGCTCAGCGTTAAAGAATCCACCTGCCAAGCAGGAGACTCAGGTTTGATCCCTGGGTTGGGAAGATCCCCAGAAAGAAATGGCAACCCACACCTGTATTTTTGCCTGGAAAAATCCCATGGATAGAGAAACCTGGTGAGCTGCAGCCCATGGGGGTCACAAAAGAGTCACACACAACTGAGTGACTAAGCAACAACTGTCTTGTTTAAACCAGGAGCTCTTTTTTTGGCTGCACCACTCAGCTTGTGGGATCTTAATTCCCTAAGCAAGGATCACACCCAGGATATGGCAGTGAAAACCCAGAATCCTAACCACTAGGCCACCAGGGAACTCCATTAAACCAGGAGTTCTGAACCTATGGTTCATGGACCCCTTGAATATACAAGAATATAGCTATTTTATGGGGAAAAGCCCACAGTTTTCATATTGTCAAAGTGGACTGAGAAAAAAGAACAATCATTCTAACCTTCCCCCCCTCTTTGCTTTCTCTGACATTCTTGCTGCCCCCTTAGGATTCTGACTCCTGTTCTGTTCCGACTCTTCCCCCCTGATCCGTGTCTCTCCCGTTTCTCTTTTCGTGCTCATGTGCTAAGTCGCTCAGTCATGTCTGACTCTTTGTGGCCCTGTGGACTGTGGCCCACCAGGCTCCTCTGTCCATGGGATTCTCCAGGCAAGAATACTGGAGTGGGTTGCCACGCCCTCCTCCAGGGGATGTTCCTGACCCAGGGATCAAATCCCTGTCTCATGTCCCCTACTTTGGCAGGCAGGTTCTTTACCACTAGGGCCATCTGAAAAGCCCTTCTTCTCTCCTGCTTTGTCTCGTTCTCCTTCTGTCTTTGGCTTATTGCCCCATGCCATCTTATTCCCCCTACTTACGAAAACAGGGTATAATACAAAAGTGAATACTAATAATTGTCACACATTGAACAATGTTCAGTAAATGAAGGTTTAATTTCCCTAGTTCTTAATTTTAAAAGCCACTGAACTGGATATTTTTCTCTAAAATAAAAATTCACGAGGGGTAATTGTTGGCTACTTTTTTTTTAATTCATCTGTGGCGGTCCGTTTTACCCAGCCCTCAGCTGTCAATGAGAGCATAGCTTCCTGACCGCGGTCTAATCAGACATCGGGAGGGCAATCGCGCCCCCTTGTGTCACAGTTTTAGATTGGAGGTTGCGTTAGATGAGGAAGGTACCTCCAAAGGCAAGAAATCTCATTATTTAACAGAATTTGAATCCATGAACAGGATTGCTTTCAGCAGCCTGCTGGTCTACCTGAATGGGGGGCTTCAGAGAGAAAGAGGCAGAGGGAACAGGGAAGGGTCTGACTCTTTGTCGTTGGAGCAATACAAGACTCCTCAACCATTAGAGTGGATCTTTGTCCTTAAAGAGTACAGACTGCAATCTCACCTTCTGGTGTTTCAATGTTTTGATATATTAATATTCCAGTATTTTGCTGGCATAATGCTACCATTATGGTAATTTTAAAAATCTGAAATGTATCTTGAGATACATTTAGAGAGTTAGACACTGAATTAGTTTTCAAATGGTAAAGTTTATTCATCTGCAAAGTGTTGTTTTATGCCTGTATTTCGAGAAAAAAATAATCAACTGACAGAGAATCTCTTGCCAAGAATGAGTCTCTATTTTCAGACTTTAGAAACTTCATTTCTCGTATTATCCCAGGAGAAGGAAATGGCAACCTACAAGTATTCTTGCCTGGGAAACTCCATGGACAGAGAAGCCTGGTGGGCTACAGTCCATGGGGTGGCAAAGAGTCAGTATGACTTAGTGACTACCCCTGCTTCAAACCCCCTAAAGTACCTTTTTCTTGGAGCTCTTTATCTCTTGGTAGAACTCTAGAATAAAAACCCAAGAGCCATGCTTATCTGTTTGGAGTTAAAAATTAAGTTGGAAGATAAGGTGGAATTTGTGGAGCTTCATTCCAAAGTACCTTCTTTGGACCAGCCCCAGATGCCACCCCAAAGAAAGGGAAGAAGCCTGGGGCAAAGGTCAGCATTAGACACTTCAGGTGGAAGGTTTCAACACAGATGTCCACCTTCTTTAACCATGAGACCGGTCTACACAGAAGTGCAAAGGGAGGTTCCTCCCTCCCCAGAATTCTACAGTGTCCAAATGTAAAATTGTTGCTGTTCCCTGGGCATTCATCTTGTTTCTATGTAATGTGCAAAACCGACATCCATTCAGGGACGGGAGAAGGACAGCATCCATGGGAGCCTCAGGGACCAAGGGAGGAGATGGTTCTGGAGGTGAGGAATCGACGATGGTGTTAGAGGCTGTTGTCAAAATGCCCCTACGTCAAAGCATCTGCACCGAACTCTCAGCAACCTAGTAAAATACGCAGTTACCGAGGCGCCGGGAGGGAACCACATAGGGGCAGTTTATATTGATGGCAGGCCAAGCAGTGGGAAGAAATGCATTTGCAATCTCATCTTTTTTAAGGGACATAGGATGAGGTGGTGTGAGATGGGAGTGGGAACCAACAGTTACCAAGCACCTACTGTATGCCACTCGCTGCCACTCGTTTGACCTTCAGAACGGCTCTGGGTGGTAAGGTAGTATTAGGCCTCGTTTTCAAGCATCGAGAACTGAGAATCAGGTTAAATGGCATGATTTTTTTCATGTTCTTACGATGAATTTTATGAAGTATCCCACAGTAACTCCCTGCAAAGCTGAATCAAAGGTGCGGTCAGCTGTAGCTGCCCAGACATCACTCTCCAAGGACTCTCCATCCTTGCTGGAATGTAGTAACGTGGAGAATGTTAATTCCACTTCCACCCCTGCCCGCATCCAGCACTTTCTCTTAGGGAGAATAGAATAAAAAGCTGTAAGAAATAGTCGATGGGCTTCTGGGGCTGAAGTGGAGTTAAAACCCTGGCTCCTAGCCGTCCTTCTGGAATGTGGAGAAGGCAGTGATTAACTCATGACTCTGGTTTGCTGAGGTGGTATGCAAGGTTAGAGAGAGCCGAAGGTTTGGGACTGCACAGGAAAGGTAGTCCCATCACTTCATGGGAACTAGATGGGAAACAGTGTCAGACTTTATTTTGGGGGACTCCGAAATCACTGCAGATGGTGATTGCAGCCATGAAATTAAAAGACTCTTACTCCTTGGAAGAAAAGTTATGACCAACCTAGATAACATATTGACAAGCAGAGACATTACTTTGCCAACAAAGGTCCATCTAGTCAAAGCTATGGTTTTTTCCAGGAGTCATGTATGGCTGTGAGAGTTGGACTGTGAAGAAGGCTGAGTGCC
>SJYV01013295.1:4057409-4120309 GCA_006410875.1 Neotragus pygmaeus | reverse complement strand
GAGAGTCCCTTGGACTGCAAGGAGATCCAACCAATCCATTCTGACGGAGATCAGCCCTGGGATTTCTTTGGAAGGAATGATGCTAAAGCTGAAACTCCAGTACTTTGGCCACCACATGCGAAGAGTTGACTCATTGGAAAAGACTCTGATGCTGGGAGGGATTGGGGACAGGAGGAGAAGGGGACGACCGAGAATGAGATGGCTGGATGGCATCACTGACTCGATGGACGTGAGTCTGAGTGAATTCTGGGAGTTGGTGATGGACAGGGAGGCCTGGCGTGCTGCGATTCACGGGGTCACAAAGAGTCTGAGCGACTGAACGGAACTGAGGAAAGGCTGAGCGGCTGCCACCAGAGGGCGCGCTTCGCTCCTACCTGCACCCCAGACCCTTCCACGCCCACCGCGTAGCTCTAGGCCCAGCCTGGTCTCCACCCGCATCTCTTTCATTTCTCCAGTTTTTTTCTTTCTCCTTGCCCTCCTCTCTCCGCGCTCACCCTCTCCCGCTCTTCTCTCTGAGGATCATAAGGTAGCAATGAAGGAAACATCCTGTAACTGCTTTTCCACTGCTAGGCACTTTGTTGTTGTGTCTATCCATGGAAGTCGTTTGACAATTTTATATGACCTTCACTTTGGGTAAATCTTTTCAGTCCTTAATAACAACGTTGCTGGAAATTGTTTTACCGGGGGAAACAGCAAGCCCACCATACTAGAATTACAACAGGCCTTGCTTTTTAACTTTTAGAGTGACAGCTAGTTAAAAAGCCAATTTCCGGGTGATCATGTAAGTTCAGTTCAGTTCAGTCGCTCAGTCGTGTCCGACTCTTTGCGACCCCAAGAATCGCAGCACGCCGGGCCTCCCTGTCCATCACCAACTCCCCGAGTTCACTCAGACTCACGTCCATTGAGTAGTCAGTGATACCATCCAGCCATCTCATCCTCAGTCGTCCCCTTCTCCTCCTGCCCCCAATCCCTCTCAGCAGCAGAGTCTTTCCCAATGAGTCAACTCTTCGCATGAAGTGGCCAAAGTACTGGAGTTTCAGCTTTAGCATCATTCCCTCCAAAGAAATCCCAGGGCTGATCTCCTTCAGAATGGACTGGTTGGATCTCCTTGCAGTCCAAGGGACTCTCGAGAGTCTTCTCCAACACCACAGTTCAAAAGCATCAATTCTTCGGCGCTCAGCCCTCTTCACAGTCCAATTCTCACATCCATACATGACCACTGGAAATGGTCACGTAAATGTGTGTCTAAATGGGAAAGGTGTTTCATAAAACAAAATCTAGCCTTTTCCCAAATTCCTTTTAAAAACAAAATAATGCAGTATGTTGTAGAAAATAGTTGGATCTTTTTCCCACGTGGGAAGAGGAAAGGCATAAGTGGGAAGACTGGGAAGAGAGAGGGGATCACAGAGAGGGATGGGGTAGAAAAAGAAGGAGGAAGATACGGAAGATAGAGTGGGAGGAGGGCAGAGTTTGACCTGAGGAAAAGAGGGTGAAAACGTGATGAAGAGAAAAGGGAAAGAAAAGAGGCATAATGGTTCCTGTATCACGTGCCCGGAATGACTTAAGTGGGTAGAAATTAAAGCCTGGGTGTTAGCACCTTAAGTTTTCCTTGCCTGTGAGGTGGAAGGTGAGGGGGAAACCCAGGGAAAATAGTCCTAGAGAAACTGCTAGCCCCACCGTCTTTCTCAGAGCATGTGCGCGTCTTCTGTACCCACAGCAGAGGAGACTACAGAAGGGAGGCCCAAAGCCGTTCCCCTCGCAAGGTGAGTGTGCTTCCATCTGCCAGGCTGTCTGCTTGCTTTTCACATCTCCCCAGATCATATGCTAACAGCACCCATCGTCTGCTATCCTGGCACGAGCCCAAGAAGACACAGCTAAATTAGAACGTGGGGGAAAGGAGGAAAGGCTTGTTTGCTGCTCTGGAATTTGTGGTAGTTCATGAGTCATTGCTGCTGTTTAGTCGCTTAGTCGTGTCCGACTCTTTGAGACCCCCTGGACTGTAGCCCACCAGGGTCCTCTGTCCGTGGGATTCTTCAGGCAAGAATACTGGAGTGGGTTGCCCTTTCCATCTCCAGGGGATCTTGCGGCCTTTGGAGGTCCGGACAAATGGGATCCTCTAGAAAAGGATTCAGGATTTTGTGCTGGGCTTGCCCAGTCTCTCCTCGTTCCCTTTGACCTAGTTAGTGCACTTCTGAACATCAGCAGATTTTTGTGGGACAGTCTTGGGATTCAGTTGAAATGAATCCTCCTCCAAGGTAAGGCTCTTTAGTTCATTTTTGGTGGTTTGGAGTTCATTCCTTTTTCCACTCAAACAACAAGTATTTGTTGCATGACTTCCACATGCCAGAACAGGAAACAGGGTGGATTGAAAGATCCCTGCTGTCTCACAGAGATTCTCTTCTCACAGAACAGGACAGGCAGTAACCAAAGAAATAAACAAGAAATCTATCAACAAGTAACATGAGCTACACAGAGAATTATAAGTCTCTGTAATAGCAAGTGAATGGGTGGGCTTCTGGCACGGGTTGTCGGAGCTAGTGACATCACTCGGAGTACCAGGGGCCCCTGCCCTGCCAAGATCTGAGGGGACACATTGCAGGCAGAGGCACGGCTGGTGCCAAGGCCCCAGCCCAGAACCAACCTTGGAACATCTGAGGAACAGAGACAAGGCTAACTTGTCCTGAGCCCAGTGAATGAACAGAGTGGTGTGGGGATGAGTTGGAAAGACAGTGGAGGGTAGGGGGGATCATTGAGGCTTTTCTGACTTGAAAGAAGGAATTTGGAATTTTTTTTCCCAAGTGCAGTGGGAAATCATTGGAAAGCTTTAAGCTTAGGGATAATTTGATCTGGTCTATATTGGCTCAGATGGTAAAGAATTTGCCTGCAATGCAGATGTGGTCCCTGGGTCAGGAAGATCCCCTGGAGGAGGGCAAGCAACTCACTCCAGAATTCTTGCATGGGAAATCCCATGGGCAAAGGAGCCTGATGGGCTACAGTCCATAGGGTTGCAAAAGAGTTGGACGTGACTGAGTGACTAACACATGCACACACATCTTTTTAAAAGGTCACTGGTGGGTTTGTGAAGAGGGAACAAGTCTAGGATCAGGGTGGATACCACAGTGGTAAAACAGAAATTCATGGTGGCCCAGACTTGATGGTGGTGGAGTTGTAGAAGTAGAGATGTGTAGAAGAGAATGGATTAGGGTGCATTGTGAATGTAGCATCGAAGGCCCTGAGGAAGATGAAAGAAAGAGACCCGGGAACATCCCTAGATTTTTGGCTTAAGTAACCAAGTGGATTGCGTTGCCCTTTTCTGAGATGGGGTGCTTGAAAGAGGAGCCGGTCTGGATGTGGGAAGGTAGAGTCAAGAGTTCTCTTCTGAGCAAGTTCATTTGAGATGCCTGTGAAACCATTCAAGTCTTCATCTAGAGTTCTGGGCAGAGGTCAGGGCTGAAAATACCAATTTGGGGAGCCATTGGGCTGTAGGGAGAATGCCCTAGTGCTGTTTTTTAAATTGCTATTGCATTTGCCTTCCTCTGCTTCCCTGATGGCTCAGATGGTAAAGAATCTGCCTGCAGTGCAGGAGGTGTGGGTTCGATCCCTGGCTCTGGAAGATCCCCTGGAGGAGGAAATGGCAACCCACTCCAGTATTCTTGCCTGGAGAATTCCATGGATAGAGGAGCCTGGCAGAGGAGCCATAGGGTCGCAAAGAGCTCGATACAGTTGAGCAACTAATTTTTTCCTTCCTTTTTGTCTTCCTCTGCCCACATTCTCTTCTCCTAAGACCATGCAGCCTTCTTCTCTTGATCTACTGGCTCTTTTTCTTTGTATGTATGACGACCGAGGCTGACCAAAGTCGTTATTGACCCTGATCATTTTTCCATGTTCAAAATATGGGAACTGGGTCACGTTCCCATCTATTCCCATCACCCTCCACTATCCCCAGTTATACAAACACACACACACACAAACACACACACACTTCTGGATCTTACAGCATATATATGTAAATACAGGTTAAGGAAAGCTCATTGAATTGAGCAGTTGGGGAGGCTCCCAAAATAGCAATATCAAAAGATAATATCAATTTTTAATGACCTTTACTGGTGGCTCAGACAGTAAAGAATCTGCCTGCAACGTGAGAACTCAGGTTGGACCCCTGGGTAGGGAAGATCCCCTGGAGAAGGGAATGGCAGCCTACTCTAGTATTCTTGCCTGAAGAACTCCATGGACAGAGAAGCCTGATGGGCTACAGTCTATGAGGTCACAAAGAGTCAGACATGCCTGAGCAACAGACCCACACCCTGTTTCTCTGATGGAAAAACTGAACTGCAGGTGGATCTAGGTTTTCATGTGCAGTTTATCAGGGTAGAGGCAGAAACTAAGCCCCATTCTGTATCTCATTTGCTGGAGAGCAGAGCTACAGAGACATGATAGCACACCTAGGGGTCCCTTCATCCCCAGACTGAACCTGATACCTGCAAATGCTCTGCCTGTTGCTGTCATTGGGTCCAGAGGGAACAGGAACGAACTGCGACTCCAGAGCCCAGCACTGAGCTCTAGCTCTGACCCTGCGATCCAAAAGAAAGGAGGAAAATGATTATTGAGGATTCTTACGTGGCAAAACTGTGCCAGTGCTCTTCAGGTTTCAGTCTTAATTTTAACAGCAATCCTGTGAAGTGATTCCTGTTATGCCTATCTTACGGATGAAGAAACAAGGGCTCAGATGGGTGTAATGACTTCTCAGTGTTTGGGAATCAAGCCCTGATCTATTGGAAGTTATTGTCCTGTATTGCTCCACCTTGTCGTGTATCTAAGGGCCAGATTTTTAACCTCTCTGCCCCAGAGTGTCTCCATTGATTAAATGGAACATGACATTTTTTATTTTTATGGGTTCATCTAACTCTGATATTCTGGATTGTAAATGCATTTGAATTTTCCACTTTTCCAAGCAAGAGTTTTGAATCATACTGTGAGTGACATGCTTTAGGCAGAGTGTGACTTTCACCCTTTCACTGCAAGAGGGGATAATTGGGGATAACTGACCTCGCTTGTGGAGTGGATTTGTTACCCTGACACCCAGGAGTGAAAGGCCATTTGGACACAGAAAGGATACTGGCATAGCTTCTTTGTTCCCCTTGTTTATAGCTCTTGGTTTCTTCTTTTTCCTTGTCTCTGGAAAATGCTTCTCATTTTCTGAATCCTTGTGCTTTGAAGACCAGTTTCGCCAGAGAAAGGTCAAAGGAGAAATGGGGTTAAATACGGAATTGATCCTGTTCACTTTGAGCTGCAGTAGCCTGACCTTCACCCCAGACCTCGTCATCCTGCTGAGAGCAGAGGCGTGGCATTCTGGGATCACCACTGCCTTTGCCAACACCAAAGGGCAAAGGGTTCCTTCTTAATTGATGCTTGCCTGTCTGGATCCTGAAGAGCATTCTGATGGTAGACAGGAAAGGCAGCACCCGCCTGGCAGCATGATGTTTTGGTCAAAATCTGTCTTCACTGCAGAAATTCTCATAATGTTTTAATCTCATGCCTTTGGGTGGTTGTCCATTTATAAAATGTTTTAAGACTTTAGCAAGGCAAATCTTCTTAGTGTTCTTGACAATCATCTATTCATGAAGAATTGTTATTGTTAATTTTGTATAAAATGTATCATGAATGGGGATTGGATTTTGTAAAGTAACTTTGCTGTATCTATTAGTATGTTCATATGATTCTCCTTCTCTAGATTGATATGCTGGGTTCCTTCCATTCATTGATTTTGGAGGGTATGCAAGGCTTGGAGTTTTGAACTAGCCTTGTATATCCAGGATAAATTCCATTATAAAAGAATGGTATAAAATTCTTTTCATATAGTGTTGGCTTCAGCTTACTAATGATTCTTTAAAGAGATTTGCTTCTGTGTTCATGGGAGATACTAGTTTTCTTTTCTTTTCTTGTGAAGTCTTTGTCTGGTTTTGGTATTGAGATACTGTTGTCCTCATGGAATGAGTTAGGAAGTGTTCCCTGTGCCTCTCTTTTCTGGGAAAGACGCTAAAGGAATCGATGCAATTTCTTCCTTAAATGTTTGTTAAAAGTCATCAGTGAAACCATCTGGGCCTAATGCTTTCAGTTTTAGAAGGTTATTAATTATTGATCCATTACTTTCTTTAATAGAGAAAAGCCTGTACGTATTATATATTCTGTTTGTGTGAGTATTAGTAGAAAAGAGTTTCGGGGAAAGAGACCTGTATCTTCAAGGAATTGACCCATTTCATCTAAGTTATCAAATTTATAAACATAGGTTTGTTCATTATATTCCTTTTTTACTCACAACATCCATGGGAGGTGTAGTGATAGTCCCGCTTTCATTTCTGATATTAGTAATTTCTGTTTTCTTTCTTTTTCTCTTTATTAGCTTGGCCAGAGGTGTATCCATTTTATGATCTTCTCAAAGAATTGGCTTTTAGTTTTGCTGATTTTCTCTCTTGCTTTCCTGCTTTCAATTTCATTTATTTCTATTCTAATGCAATCTGCCTTCCAACGCAGGAAACTTAAGAGATATGGGTTTGATCCCAGGGTCGGGAAGATCCCTTGGAGGAGAGCATGGCAACCCACTCCAGTATTCTTGCCTGGAGAATCCCATGGACAGAGGAGCCTGGTGGGCCACAGTCCATAGGGCGGTAAAGAGTTGGACATGACTGAAGTCACTGAGCATGCATGCATGTACAGTATAAGCTTAGGTTACTGGTTTTAGATCTTTTCTTTTGTAATAAATGTATTAAATGCTATAAACTTCCCTTTTTGCACTGCTTTCTCTGTATATGATAAATTTTGATAAGTTGTATTTTCAATTAGTTTAAATTTTTAAAATCTTCTCTTGAGACTTCTTTGACCCATGTGGTATTTAGAAGTGTATTGTTTAGTCTCCAAATATTTTAGAAATTTTTAGCAATCTTTTTGTTGTTGGTTTCTAGTTTATATCCACTGTGGTTTGAAAGCTACTTTAGTTTCTCTCTCTTTTTTTAAATTTGTTAAGATATGACATGGAAGCAACCTGTGTCCATCGACAGATGAATGGGTAAAGAAGATGTGGTATATATATATATATATATATACACAATGGAATACTACTCAGTCATAAAAGGAATGAAATAATGCCATTTGCAGCAATATGAATGGACCTAGAGATGGTCATACCAAGTAGGTCAGATAAAGACAAATATTGTATGATACTGCTTATATGTGGACTCTAAAAAAAAATGATACAAGAGAACTTATTTACAAAACAGAAATAAACTCATGGACATAAAAAACAAATTTATGGTACCAAAGGGGAAAGGGAGGGAGGGATAAATTTGGAGTTTGAGATTATCGTTAACTGTCGTATATAAAATAGGTAAGAAGGATCTATTGTATAGCACAGGGAATTATACTCAATATCTTGTAATAACATATAATGGAAAAAGAATCTTAAAAAGAATATATATTTTCTCTTGATTAGTATTAATGTGATATATCTCTCTCCATTTCTTGGATTTAAAAAACTATTGTATCAAATCTATCACTAGTGAAATTATTGCTTTGAAGAATGTAACCACTCTTGCAAAAGGCAGGATAGTAAGCCATTTTCAGTCATTCACACCTTAGTATAAGTCAGTGTAGAAGCTCCTTTCAGTAAACAGATAAGGACAGTTTTATGTGGAGGGGAACGGAGAAGCTGTAAGAGATGATGAGTCGGTGGCTGAGAAAGGGAGATAGAAGCCCTACAGCGAGAAAGGACAGGCAGGCAGATGTAACAGGCAAAGCTTGTGCTCCTTAAGATTTTTCTCAAGGCTGATAGTGCCTGAACGTGTAGGAGCTTTCCTTTCTCGGTGAACTCATCAGTAGCTGTGTACTGACGTGGACCTGGCTGTGCAGCAGGAGCCAGGAACATGCGAGGGCTCCCAGGTCAACCTGGAGACCGCCTGGTGGCCCCGTATAGTCTGTCTTAGAACCTGCTGTGGTTTTGCTCTCTAAGCATAAGAAACTGAAGGGAAACCAAAGTCGACTTACAGGCTTCTTCCTTAAGCCACATCATCTCAGACCCTTTTCACTTGGACTGCATCAAGGCAGCCCAGTGTTCCCAGTTATGCTCAACGCCAGGAAGTGGGATGTTCTTTCAAAGCCCACTTCCTGTCAGAGAGTCTCAGTCTTGAGAGAATCTGCCCAGGCAGGACTAGCCCTTCAGCCAAGCTGAGTATGTGGTGCGTCTTGATGGTGTGATTTGAGGAGCACCCACAGGGTTCCCACATTAAAAAAATTTCTTCCCTACTCATGCCTAAAATCCTATCCTTGATGATTCATACCTGTTGTTAACACCTGGTGCCTGGAAGGGAAAGACACCTGGCTGTTTACTTCCTAATTTTACCTGGCAGTGGCCCAGGATTAGGATCATAAGGGGACTTCTGAGTGTACGAATTGGAATGTCTTGCAACTTCTTATAAATACTGACAAAATTCAGTATGAGGCCTCAAGGCTTTGGGGCAGGGGGAGAAAATCAAAGAGGCTTTCGGTGATTATTTCTTAGGAAGCGGGTTAACACCATGGGCTGGGTTTGACCAAGCTTAGGCTAGATCATGGCATTCAACACATGACCCGCTGTATACCCTTGTTTGTATGCAGGTCATGTAAAAGGATGTGAAATAAGGTTGCATGTTGGCATCTATTCCACTCTGTCTTTATTGGACCATATTTATTATATGGTAGTGATTTGGTAGCTTGACTAAAGCTCTGCTGAGTATTCAAATGACCACTTACTCTCACCTCCCTTCTTTCCACTTATATCCCATTCTTAGTTTTTATTTATTTATCTTTTGGCTGTACCAAGTGGCATGCAGAATCTTAGTTCCCCAACCAGGAACTGAACTCATGCCCGCTGCATTGACACAGACTCTTAATTACCGGATTGTCAGGGAAGTCCCATAAAAATCTTTTTTAAAATCTTATCTGCCATTCTTTCCCACTCTTCTCTCAGCCAGTTACCCACAGCGGTCTCCACATTTTACTTTCTGAGCATGACTGCATGTGAACATTTATGGACATCAAATGTGGACCCATTTTTACCTCCCTTGGGTAAAGCCCCACCTCCAACTGCAGGCTTACTGGAGCCTCCTAAGTAACCTCTTCAGGCTCTGCTCCCTTCAGTCCTCCCACTTCCACGTGATAGTCCATCTGAGAAAGTCTGTAACTCAGTGGGGCAAAGTGGAAACATCCTGGGCACAGGCCAGAAGTTTGAGCTTGAACTCCTAATCCATCATTTTCCACTTGTAGATGATTCTGTAAGATAAATGGCACCTAGCCAGTTCTACCTTAGTAATAAGATCTGACTATGTGGAGGCAAAAACATGACATGTTAACCAATGTCCAGAGTAGAATTATTCACAATAACCCAAAGGTGGAAACAACCCGGATGTGTATTAACATATGAATGGATAAACAAAATGTGGTATATTCACACCGTGGAATATTATTCAGCCACGAAAAGGAATAGAATTCTGACACACGCCACAACATGGATGAACCTTGAAAATAAGCTAAGTAGAAGACACCAGATATAAAAGAACAATTATTGTATGATTGTGTTTATACAAAATACCTAGAATAGGCAAATTCCTGGAGACAGAGTAAATTAGACATTAGATGTTAGTGGAGAGTGGGTGAAGTAGAGAGTGGGGAGTTATTGCTTAATAGGCTCAGAGTTTCTGTTTAGGGAGATGAAAAATTATGGAAGTGGTGATGGTTGTATAATTTGTGACTGTCACTCATGCCACCAAATTCTGCACTTTAAAATGGTTCAAATGGCACACTTTATATTACATGTATTTTGCCACAATAAAAGATAGAGAAAAGAACAAACTCCAAACCTGAGGGTTTAATAATAAAACTATCAATGTGACTCAAGATTCCTGGCATGGGGAGAGACCCATAGAGCTAGGAAAAGAGTGAAAACTCAGGAAAAACAAGTATTAAGGCCTAAAATCAAGCAAACATGGCTTGTTTGGTAATGGCAACTTAGATAAAGTGAAGTTAACAGGCATGGGGAAGCAGATACAGCTGATGAGTAGATCCCAGATCAGGAAAAGCCTGTGTCTTGTGCAAAAGAGTCAACCCGAGNAGGCCTAAAATCAAGCAAACATGGCTTGTTTGGTAATGGCAACTTAGATAAAGTGAAGTTAACAGGCATGGGGAAGCAGATACAGCTGATGAGTAGATCCCAGATCAGGAAAAGCCTGTGTCTTGTGCAAAAGAGTCAACCCGAGCCAGGGAAGGGTTTTTAAGCAGAAAGGAACATACATGTATCAGCTTTGCTCATGGGAAAAATCACCCCAGCAAGGGTGGGGATTATTGTATAAGAACACCACTGAGGAGACTTCCCTGGTGGCCCAGTGGCTGAGAATCCACCTTGCAATGCAGGAGGACAGGTGCGATCCCTGGTCAGGGAACTAAGATCCCACCTGCCAGGAAGCGGCTAAGCCTGTGCACCACAACTACTGAAGGCCAAGTGCTTTGGAGCCTGCGTGACACAACTGGGGAGTCCACGTGCCCCAACAAAAGACCCCACATGATTCAATAAAGAGCCTGCGTGCCGCCACTGAGCCCTGACGTGGCCAAACGAATGACTGAATTAACAAAAGGGCATTGAAAGCAGAGTCAACTTCTGGGTCAGGCTGGAGGGCATGTGCACCCCTAGTCTGCACTGTAAACAGGTACAGAGCCCCTGAGAGCAAGCTGGAGTGACGGATACCCAGCAGTGTCTCTTGGATGTCTTACTCGCCTTCAGTTCAGCTCAGTGGCTCAGTCATGTCTGACTCTTTGCGACCCCATGAACTGCAGCACACCAGGCCTCCCTGTCCATCACCAACTCCCGGAGTCCACTCAAACCCATGTCCATTGAGTCGGTGATGCCATCCAACCATCTCATCCTCTGTCATCCCCTTCTCCTCCTGCCCTCAATCTTTCCCAGCATCAGGGTCTTTTCAAATGGGTCAGCTCTTCCCATCAGTTGGCCAAAGTATTGGAGTTTCAGCTTCAGCATCAGTCCTTCCAATGAACACCCAGGACTGATCTCCTTTAGGATGGACTGGTTGAATCTCCTTGCAGTCCAAGGGACTCTCACAAATCTTCTCCAACACCACAGTTTAAAAGCATCAGTTCTTCAGCGCTCAGCTTTCCTTATAGTCCAACTCTCACACCCATACATGACTACTGGAAAAACCATAGCCTTGACTAGATGGACCTTTGTTAACAAAGTAATGTCTCTGCTTTTTAATATGCTGTCTAATATTCGTGGTCATAACTTTCCTTCCAAGGACTAAGCATCTTTTTATTTCCTGGCTGGAATCACCATCTGCAATGATTTTGGAACCCAAAAAATAAAGTCTGCCACTGTTTCCACTGTTTCCCCATCTATTTGCCATGGAGTGATGGGACCGGATACCATGATCTTCGTTTTCTGAATGTTGAGCTTTAAGCCAATTTTTTCACTCTCCTCTTTGACTTTCGTCAAGAAGCTCTTTAGTTCTTCTTCACTTTTTGCCATAAGGGTGGTGTCATCTGCATAGCTGAAGTTATTGATATTTCTCCCGGCAATCTTGATTCCAGCTTGTGCTTCATCCAGCCCAGAGTTTCTCATGATGTACTCTGCCCGCCTTCATACGAGCTTTATCGGCTGTAACAGGAGCCCATGTGTGTCTGTCTTGCACTGGGCTCAGCCTCATACCAAGACTCTCAAGTGGGAGAACGACCTTGTGGAAAGTAAGCCCAGTGACATGACAGCCGGTTGAGCCCTGGAAACTCTCACCTAAATGTCCCTCTTCCTGCCAAGGTCATCTCAGGACGAACACCCTAAGAAGGGAAATGAAAGCGGGGTGTTTTCCTTCAAGCTGAGAACATTCTGGTTGCTTCACTTGTGCCTGTCCTATTTCTCCTACCTAGACTGAGTGAGCCTCTCTGAGCTCGAAAAGAATGCACTTTCTCCTGCTGGGTTTGGTCTCCTCGCCCATGCCCCACCCCCACTGCCCTGGAGGCTGTGTGGGGGCCCAGATTCTCGTGGCGCTGCCCCACTGCCCATGGCTCCCCACTAGCATTGCTGCCCAGTCGGAGGCTTTGCTCTAAATCTACAAGGGCTGCCCTTCTGTCTGCTCCCAGAAACGGCTCCCTGGCAGCCTCCTGGCCTTGAGACCCTGAAACCAATTACCTGGCTTTGGTGTTGGGCGTGCTGGTGCTCCAACTCTGCGTTCAGTGACCTCCTGATGGTAGCTTGAAATCAGCCATGTGGAAGTATTTATTATGTTAAACTCAGCCACTCTGCAGTGGTGCTGAATAGAATCACAGAGACAGAATTTTGGGTGAAGTAGAAAATTATAGCTTTATTGCTTCACATGGCAAAGGGGGACACAGCAGGCTCATGACCTGAAAATTTGTGTGTCCCTACCCAGGAGGATTTGGTGAGGAGTTTTATAGCAATGGTACAAGGGTGGGGTTGTTGATAAGGATCTGGGTTTGTGCAGGATCCAAGTTCCTTTGATCTGGCCTCAAAGGGTCCCCTGATGAGCTTTTTGATTCCCGAGGTTATCAAACTGTGACCTTCTCTCTGGCATGAAGAGTGCTTCAAGTAGTTAACATCTCCTGTTTGTTTGGGGAGAACATCTCCTAGTTCTGCAGAAGAGCTCAAGGATATTGCTAAGTGAATCCCTTAGGGTGGAACTGGGATTCTATACCAAGGCTGCACTATTGTTTCTTGGCCGCTCCTCCCTTGTTTGAACCTGCCCTTTGGGATTCAGGGAAGGTCATGGAGGCTAGGGCTTCCCTGATAGCTCAGTTCGTAAAGAATCCGCCTGGAATGCAGGAGACCCTGGTTCGATCCCTGGGTTGGGAAGATCCAGTGGAGAAGGGATAGGCTACCCACCCCAGTATTCTTGGGCTTCCTTGTGGCTCAGCTGGTAAAGAATCGCCTACAACGTGGGAAATCTGGGTTCAGTCCCTGGGTTGGGAAGATCCCCTGGAGAAGGGAAAGGCTACCCACTCCAGTATTCTGGCCTGGAGAATGCCATGGACTTTATAGTTCATGGGGTCACAAAGAATCAGACATGACTGAGCGACTTTCACTTTCCCTTTCATGGTGGCTGAAGCCTATTTCCTACAAACAAGAAAGGAAGACACAGAAAGGTTTCTATGCCCAGGAGCCACACAGGGTTCTGCTCAGTTTTATTTACACCGCAGAAATCTGCAAACACCATGAATTAGAGCTTTTTTTTTTTCTGGAGAGTCAGTTGTTTTTATCAGTATACCTCTAATTGGGCTTCTGGTTCCTTTAGAACAATTAACAAACAAATAGATGGAACTGGAGGTGTTAGGGCTTTGTTCTCTCAGAGATCTACTGGGTCCCTATCATCTCCAAAAGCAGGAGGCAGGACTCAGTAATGATTTTAAGCTTCTTGTCGAAACCATGTAGTGAGATGAATTGGGAGAGGCTGGCTCAGCTCAGGAAGACTGGATCAGTCCTTCCAATGAATATTCAGGACTGATTTCCTTTAGGATTGATTGATTTGATCTCCGTGAAGCCCAAGGGACTCCCCAAGAGTCTCCTCAAACACCACAGTTCAAAAGCATCAATTCTTCAGCACTCAGCTTTCTTTATGGTCCAACTCTCGAATCTATATGTGACTATTGGAAAAACATAGCTTTGACTAGATGCACCTTGTTGGCAAAGTAATGTCTCTGCTTTTTAATATTTTGTCTAGGTTGCTCATAGCTTTTCTTCCAAGGAGCAAGTGTCTTTTAATTTTATGGCTGCACTCACCATCTGCAGTGATTTTGAAGCCCAGGAAAATAAAGTCTGTTATTGTTTCCATTCTTTCCTCATCTATTTGTCATGAAGTGATGGATGATTTTAGGAACAGATTTTATGATCTCAATCCTTGCATCTCCTCATATCTAGAGAAGCAGTAAATCCGTTCATGGTGATATCAGATCCTCATGACTAGCAAAAAACCTTTCGTAAAATGAGCGCTTAATGGTATTGAACTCCCCCTTCACCAAAACCTTATATATTGACCTTGACCTCCCCCCCACTACTTCTTTGGAGCAGTCTCTCAAAACTATCTGAGATGCTGCCTCTTGGGCTGCAGTCCTCATTTTGACCCCAATAAAACTTAACAGCTCTCAAGTCCGGCATCTCTTTTGGTCAACATCCCCAAGCTAAGGCTCTTATCGGCCTCCTGAACGAAAGCTGAGTTCTTCACAGGACGGTGTTTGTGTGTGTTTTCCAGTGATGAGATCCTGCTTACAGTTCTCCACCCACAGCCTCGCTGACCTTGTTCTTGAGGCACAAATGCAAGAGATGGCGCCTTCCTCCCTGGACACACCTTCTCCAAGCCCTTCCTGTAGGAGCTCAGACACATCTGATTACTATCTGTGAAGCTGAAGGCTGTCTTCTTCCATTAATATCTCTGGTTCCCCTGGGAAAGCCTGACAGGTGTTAGAGGACAGAGAGAAGAATGCTGTTTAGTTTTAGTAATCAGTTTAGTTTTACTGTGTTCAAGTCGACAGGGTTTTGATATGTTTGAGGCTGTAAACAGGATTACTAAATGAAAAAGGCTGAGTGCAGAAGAATTGATGCTTTTCAATTGCGGTGCTGGAGAAGTCCTTGAGAGTCCCTTGGACAGCAAGGAGGTCAAACCGGTCAATCCTAAAGGACATCAACCCTGAATATTCATTGGAAGGACTGATGCTGAAAGTCCAAAACTTTGGCCACCTTTTGCGAAGGGCCAACTCATTGGAAAAGAACCCGATGCTGGGAAAGATTGAAGGCAAAAGGAGAAGAGGGTGGCAGAGAATGAGATGGTTAGATAGCATCATCGACTCAATAGACATGAGTTTGAGCAAACTCCAGGAGATAGTGGAGGATAGGGAAGCCTGGTGTGCTGCTGTCCATGGGGTCACAAAGTGTTGGACATGACTTGGTGACTGAACAACAGACCCCTCACCACTTCCAGAAGGAATCAACCCTGCCAATACCTTGATCTGAGACTTTCGGCCTTTAAAACTGTGAGACAACAAATTCTGCTGCTTAAATTGCCCGGTCAGTGGTAGTTTTAGCTTTAGAAAACTAATACACTCCCCTAATAAATTTACTTTTGTTTTGTGCTACATCAGGGTTTACAGATACGCAAAACTGTCTTGGTTCACTAAAACCTCAGAATTTTTTCTTTATCATGAAGGGAAACTAAAATACTGCAGTTCCATCCAAAATTAGAACTAGTCCCCCACAAGTTAGAAATGTTTAAAAGTTATTTAGTAACTTTAAAACAAGCTTGCATGCATGCTCATTCTTTCAACCTGTTGGGACCCTATGAACAATAGCCTGCCAGGCTCCCCTGTCTATGGGATTTTTCAGGCAAGAATACTAGAGGGGCCATTTCCTCTCCAAGGGATCTTCCCCACCCAGGGATCGAACCTGCATCTCCTGCAGTGGCAGGCAGTTTCCTTACCACTGAGCCACCAGGGAAGACTTAGACATATTAAACTCTATATACATTGTTCCCAAGGTTCTTTTCACATTTGTTAACACATATATTTTCACATACAATCACAGGCCATGTGCTTTCTTGGGTTCTGTGTTTTTAACATTATTTGATAGAAATATTTCTAGTTAGTGATGATATTCATATTTTTATTTAAGTAGCTACATATTATTTTTTTAAAAGACGGTATTAGCTCAGATGGCAAAGAATCTGCCTGCAATACAGGAGACCTGGGTTCGATCCTTGGGCCGACGTTGTTTTATTAAATAAGTGAGCAACTAACACACACGTGTTATTTTTATACCTTTCACGTATTTTTAGCTGTTTGTTACTTTCTAATTTCTCACTGTGAATATTTTTGTATAATTTAATTTTACCCCACTTGAACTGTTTTCTTGAGGTGTATACCAAGAAGAAAAAGTCTTGGATTAGACACTTTTGTAGTCTATGTTCGGTATTACCCTTATTCTCTAGACAGATTGAGCTGATCTGTGGTTTCACCAGAACTAAAAACTAACTGTGCAGGTTTTTCCATAATCTTCATGTCATTTAGTTTTATGATTTTAAAATTACTGTTCCTAACTTTAAAAGCTTTTCCGAGACTGACAGTTGCTTAGTTTTTCACCTATATCACTACCCGGGAGGGGGCCCTACGCACTTTGAAAGCATCATTTACTTTCATCTTTGAGATGTGGAGCAACAGNTGCAGCAAATTCATAGGACTTAAATCCTTGAAGAAATCTGGGTGCTTAGAACGTGGGATTTGTTTGCTGGCTTTGTCTAAGTATCCAGGTGGGAAGGCGGTGATAAATGGAGTTTGCTGATTCATTCATTCATTCAATAGTGAATATTTGAGGGCCTTTGTTGTGTCAAAATCCCTCTCCAGTTTCCAACGTTTCTGTCTAGCAATCAGCATCTGCCAGCTCTGTTCTCGGTGCTCTGCCAGTTTCCCTTGGACATAAAGTCCTAAGTTACATAAACCTTCATTGATTCCTGGAAAGGTCAATAGGGGAACGGGTAGAGCTGGAAGGGAGGTGATTTGAGGTGAAGTGGGAGGTGCCAGATGCCTAAGAGAGTTGCGATTCCAATGAAGGAGCCGCTCAGCCCTAGATGAGTCTCCTGAGGCGTGTCCAGGGGCTGCAGATGCAGGAGCAATGGGTCCAGCTCATGGACCTCGCCCCTGGTATAGGCCAAGTGTGGGCATTGCCTGTGTATTTTTGGTTTACAGTGTTGTGCTAATTTTGTACTCAGTTACACACACTCAGTTGTGTCTGACTCTTTGTGACATCATGGACTGTAGCCCACCAGTCTCCTCTGTCCATAGAATTCTCCAGGCAAGAATACTGGAGTGGGTTGCCGTTTCTTTCTCCAGAGCATCTTCCTGACCCAAGGATCGAGCCCAGGCCTCCTGGCATTGGCAGGTCAGGCGGATTCTTTGCCATCTGACTCACCCAGGAAGCCCAGTTACACACATATATACATTCTTTTTTAATACTCTTCTCCATTATGGTTTACCCCAGGAGATTGGATACAGTTCCCTGTGCTGTGTAGTAGGAGCTTTTTGTCTATCCATTCTAAATGGAATAGTTTGCATCTGCTAACCCCACACTCCTAGCTCCTCCTCCCCCCTCCCCCGACCCTTGGCAGCCACAAGTCCGTTCTCTATGTGTGTGAGTCTCTCTCTGTTTTGCAGCTGGGTTCATTTGCGTCATGTTTTAGATTCCACATATGAGTGATATCATATGGTGTTTATCTTTTTCTTTCTGACTGACTTCACTTAATATGAAAATCTCTAGGTCCGTCTGTGTTGCTGCAAATGGCATTATTTTGTCTTTTTTTATGGCTGAGTAGTGCTCCGCTGTATCTGTACACTACATTTCCTTTATCCGCTCATCTGTTGATGGACATTTAGGTTGTTTCCGTGTCTTGGCTATTGTGAATGGTGCTGCTGTGAACACTGGGGTGCACGTCTCTTTTTGAATTACAGTTTTATCTGGGTATATGCCCAGGAGTGGGGTTGCTGGATCCATATGGTAATTATATTTTTAGTTTTCTGAGGAACCCCCATCCTGTTTTCCATAGTGATTGCACCAACTTACATTCTCACCAACAGTGTAAGAGGATTTCCTTTTCTCCATACCCTCTCCTGCATTTGTTATTTGTAGACTTTCTAATGATGGCCTTTCTGACCAGTGTGAGGTAGTACCTCACTATAGTTCTGATCTTCATTTCTTTGTTAGTGATGTTGAGCATCTTTTCATATGCCTGTTGTGTGCTAAGTCGCTTCAGTAGTGTCTGACTCTTTGCAACCCTATGGACTATAAAGCCTACCAGGCTCCTCTGTCCGTGGGATT
Organism: Neotragus pygmaeus; assembly: GCA_006410875.1. Lineage (NCBI taxonomy): Eukaryota > Metazoa > Chordata > Mammalia > Artiodactyla > Bovidae > Neotragus > Neotragus pygmaeus. Next base: position 4,102,407 of record SJYV01013295.1, on the reverse strand, counting down.
CTCCAGGCAGGGGTACTGGAGTGGGTCAGCATCCCCTCCTCCAGGAGATCTTCCCAACCCAGGATCGAATCTGCCTCTCTTACGTTTCCTGCACTGGGAGGTGGGTTAGCACCACCTGGGAAGCCCACTGGTCATCTCTATTTCTTCTTTGGAGAAATGTCTGTTAAGCTCAGTTTTGGTGGATGGTTTTTTTGGTTGAGTTCTATGAACCATTTGTATACTTTGGAAATTAAGCCCTTGTCAGTCATGCTATTCACAAATATTTTCTCTTATTCTATAGGCTCTCTTTTCTTTTTCTTTTATGGTTTTCTTTGCTGTGCAGAAGCTTGTAGGTTTGATTAGGTCTCATTTGTTTATCTTTGCTTTTATTACTATTGCCTTGGCCTTGGGAGACTGACCTGAGAAAACCATGGTTCACTTTTTGTTAGAGAATGTTTGCCTGTGCTCTCTTCTGGAAGTTTTACAGTATCATGTCTTATGTTGAAGTCTTTAAGCCATTTTGAGTTTGTTTTTTGTATGTTCTGAGGGTGTGTTTTAACGTCATTGACTTATATGCTGATGTCCAATTTTCCAACACACTTGCTGAAGAGACTGTCTTTTTCCCATTTTATATTCTTGCCTCCTTTGTGGAAAATTAATTGACTGTAGCTGTGTGAGCTTATTTCTGAGTACTCTATTTTGTTCCATTGATCTGTATGTCTGTTTTTTAAAATCAGTTCCATACTGTTTTGATTACTATAGCTTTGTAGTATTGTCTGAAGTATGGGAGAGTTATGCCTCTTGCTTTGTTTATTCGTCAGGATTTGCTCTGGCAGTTCTGGGTCTTTTATAGTACCAAGTAAAATTTTAGATTATCTGCTTTAGTTCTGTGAAAAATATCATGGGTAATTCGATAGAAATCACATTAAATCTGTAAATTGCTTTGAGTAGCATTGCCATTTTAACAATATTAATTCTTCCAGCCCAAGAGCAATATATATATTTCCCTTTCTTTGAATCCTCTTTAATTTCCTTTATTAATGTTTTCAAGTTCTCAGTGTATATGTCTTTCACCTATTGGTCAGGTTTATTGCTGGGTATTTTATTTTGGTGAGAGTTTAAAAGGTCTTGCCTTTTTCACATTCCCTTACTGATATTTCATTGTAGTATAAAGAAGTGCAACTGATTTCTGAATGTTATTCTTGTGTCCTGCTACATTGCTTAATTCATTTATTAGCTCTAGTAGTTTTGTGTGGAGTCTTTAGGGTTTTCTGTATATAGTATGGTGCTGCCTGGAGTTTTAATGCCTGCATGGAGGATTAGAGTGATGCCTACAGCAGAAATCCCAAAAAGTAGATCAAAAGAGCAATACATAGAGACAGGCAGTGGTACAAAAAGAGAGAGTGATGTGGAAGACAGTGCAATCTGGAAAAAAGCCCAACCTTTATGGACTGACATCCTCATCTTGTGCCCCAAAGAATAAAGCCTGGTTGGCTGTTCATAACAATGTGCATAAATGTGACTAGAGCCTATTTTAAAAATCCACAGTATTTGGTTCTGTCTGCTTCCAGGAGATTTGAAGTTAGAATACAAGGTAAAGCTAACTTTATTTATTTCTTAGAGGTATTTTTCTTTTATTTTGTCTATTTTTTTTCTGTTTGAGGGCTCTCTCTGATTTCGGAGAGCGGCGCTCCTCTAGTTATGGTGCTTGGGTTTCTCACTGCGGTGGCCTCTCATTCTGCTCAGCGCGGGCTCCAGGGCACGTGGGCTTCAGTAGCTGCAGCTTGCAGGCTTTAGAGCTTAGGCTCAGTAGCTGTAGTGCACTGGCTTAATTGTCCTGAGGCGTGTGGGAGCTTCCCAGATCAGGGATCAAACTGGTATCTCCTGCCTTGCAAAGCACGTTCACTGACCCACCAGGTTAGCCCAAAGCATAACTTGAAAAATAAGGCTCTGGGGTAGTTTAGTAAAACAAGCACTAGGTTTGTAATCATGTGGGGAGGAAGGGCATATCAGAAGAGGCAGGGTGCCTGGCTTGTAGGGGACACACTGTCTATCAGAGCCTTTTTTCAAAATATAAAACGAAAATGGTCCTAGCAGCAAGATGGAAGTAGGTCCTCCTGGGCATCTGAGATGAGATACTTTGGCACAGTGTTTGGTTTTACGTTTCTTGGAAGTCATGATATAAAGGAAACAGGGACTGTTACATCATTTTATTATTCTGGCAAGATAAAGTATACAGATTCCACTCCAGAGGAGAGCTTTGTTTCCCTGGAGTTAAACTCAGAGAAGGATTTACCTCATGGGTTCCCTGGAATACAGTCTCGAAGCTGTGGACAATATCTTCAATAACGTTTTGTGGTTAGCTCTGAAGATGTCGTGCAGATGAATGGATTTTACCTTTGGTAGAAATCATCTGGAGTCAGCGCTGAGCATGGAAAGTATTTTTCTGTTACAATGCTGTAGTGGTGGGATTCCCGGATAGTCACTTTCAGAAGTTCCCTGAGGATGAGTCATCAGCGGGACCTGGAGAAGAGGGGGCTGAATTGGATACCTGAGCAGGAGAAGATGTAATTGTCCTTTGAGCTTGGCCATTTGTACTGTTCTCACAAAGTAGAGGATCTCTCGGCAGGAAACCAGAGCCAAGTGGTCCAACAAGCATTTAAGCTTTGCAGGAAGAATAGAATGAGTCCTGTGCCAGTCTTGACACAAGATGGCAGGCTCTGGGGACCATCATTCCTGCTGCTGGTCCACTACCAAGCCAGTGGTTTTACTTCTCATAAACTAAACAGGAGGTTGTGCTGTGGTGGAAAGGGCATGGTTCTTAAAGTCAGATAAAGCTGCTTCAAATCCTAGCTCTGCTGCTTGCTGGCTATGTGATTTCACAGACTCCTTAATTTTTCTGCTCTTCAGTGGGATATTAATATCTGCCTTGTGTGTCATTTTACCGATCAGAGATAAGATATATAAACAGTCATAAGCAATGATAATAGTAGTTAGCAATTTTGTCAATTATTATTATGTTTATTATCAAGATATCCGATGTCATGTTTATTCCAACTTAAAAAAATCCATAGTATCATTCAGGTTTTTCCAGTTTAGTCAAATAATGACTGCCCCTCCCCTCCCCCCTTTTTAAAAAACTATTTATTTCTTCAGGGCCCTCAAGCACGTCTCCAGTTGTACCGTGTGGGTTCAGTAGTTGTGGTGTGTGGGATCTCAGTTCCCCAAGCAGGGATCAAATCCACGTCCCCTGCATTATGGGGAAAATTCCTAACCCCTGGATCACCAGGAAGGTACATCCCAAACTTTCAACAGAGTTGCCTCTTGTCTATCAGTATCAGTTCCGTCACTCAGTCGTGTTTGACTCTTTGAGACACCATGGACTGCAGCACGCCAGGCCTCCCTGTCCATCACCAATTCCCAGAGCTTGCTCAAATTCATGTCCATGATGCCATCCAACCATCTCACCCTCTGTCGTCCCCTTTTCCTCCCACCTTCAGTCTTCTCCAGCATCAGGGTCTTTTCTGGTGAGTCAGTTCTTCACATCAGCTGGCAAAGTAATGGAGTTTCAGTTTCAGCATCAGTCCTTCCAATGAATATTCAGGGCTGATTTCCTTTAGGGACTCTCAAGAGACTTCTCCAGCACCACAGTTCAAAAGCATCAATTCTTTGGCACTCAGCTTTCTTTATGGTCCAACTCTCACATCCATACATGACTACTGGAAAAACCATAGCTTTGACTAGACAGACCTTTGTTGGCAAAGAAATGTCTCTGCTTTTCAATATGCTGCCTAGGTTTATTATAGCCTTTCTTTCAAGGAGCAAGTGTCTTTTAATTTCATGGCTGCAGTCACCATCTGCAGTGATTTTGGAGCCCAAGAAAATAAAGTTTGTCACTATTTTCATTGTTTCCCCATCTATTTACCATGAAATGATGGGACTGGATGCCATGATCTTCATTTTATAAATGTCGAGTTTAAGCCAGCTATTTCATTCCCCTCATTAAGAGGCTCTTCAGTTCCTCTTCACTTCCTGCCATAAGGGTTGTGTCATCTGCATGTCTGAGGTTATTGATATTTCTCCCAGCAATCTTGATTCTAGCTTGTACTTCATCCAGGCCGGCATTCCTAACGATGTACTTTGCATGTAAGTTAAATAAGCAGGGTGACAATATATAGCCTTGATGTACTCCTTTCCTGATTTAGAACCAGTTTGTTGTTCCATGTCCAATTCTAACTGTTGCTTCTTGAACTGCATACAGATTTCTCAGGAGGCAGGTCAGGTGGTCTGGTATTCCCATCTCTTGGAGAATTTTCCATAGTTTGTTGTGATTCACACAGTCAAAGGCCTTGGCATAGTCAATAAAGCAGAAATAGATGTTTTTCTGGAACTCTCTTGCTTTTTATATGATTCAACAGATGTTGGCAATTTGATCTCTGGTTCCTCTGCCTTTTCTAAATCCAGCTTGAACATCTGGAAGTTCTCAGTTCATGTACTGTTGTAGCCTGGCTTGGAGAATTTTGAGCATTACTTTGCTAGCGTGTGAGATGAGTACAATTGTGTGGTAGTTTGAACATTCTTTGGCATTTCCTTTCTTTGGGATTGGAATGAAAGCTGACCTTTTCCAGTCCTGTGGCCACTGCTGAGTTTTCCAAATTTGATGGCATATTGAGTGTAGCACTTTCACAGCTCATCTTTTAGGATTTGAAATAGCTCAGCTGGAATTCCATCACCTCCACTAGCTTTGTTCATAGTGATGCTTCCTAAGGCCCACATGACTTCACACCCCAGTATGTCTGGCTCTAGGTGAGTGATCACATCATCATGATTATCTGGGTTGTGAAGATCTTTTTGTACAATTCTTCTGTGCATTCTTGCCACCTCTTCTTAATATCTTCTGCTTCTGTTAGGTCCATACCATTTCTGTCCTTTATCGAGCCCATCTTTGCATGAAATGTTACCTTGGTATCTCTAATTTTCTTGAAGAGATCTCTAGTCTTCCCCATTCTATTGTTTTCCTCTATTTCTTTGCAGTGATCACTGAGGAAGGCTTTCTTATCTCTCCTTGCTGTTCTTTGGAACTCTGCATTCAAATGAGTATATCTTTCCTTTTCTCTTTTGCCTTTGAGATTAGATTAGATTAGATTTGATTAACTCTTGTCTACAGTAACTGACAATAATGGTGTTTACCTCTTTTTTTTTTTAAGTTTCCTCTTTTTTTAAAAAAAATATATTTTTGGCTGTGTAGGGTCTTCATTGTTGTGCAGGCTTTTTCTAGTTGTAGAGCGTGGGGTCTACTCTGTAGTTGAAAGGGCTTCTCACCGTGGGGGCTTCTCTCACTGCAGGAATACCAGCTCTAGCTGCTAAGTTGCTTCAGTCGTGTCCGACTCTGTGCAACCCCACAGATGGCAGCCCATTGGGCTCTGCCATCCCTGGGATTCTCCAGGCAAGAACACTGGAGTGGGTTGCCATTTCCTTCTCCAATGCATGAAAGTGAAAAGTGAAAGTGAAGTCACTCAGTTGTGTCTGACTCAGCGACCGCATGGACTGCAGCCCACCAGGCTCCTCCATCCATGGGAGTTTCCAGGCAAGAGTACTGGAGTGGGGTGCCATTGCCTTCTCCGACCAGCTCTAGAGCACAGGCTAAATAGGCGGTGGTGCATGGGCTTAGTTTCTCCGCAGCATGTGGAATCTTCCTGGATTCCCTGAGCCACCAGGGAAGCGCTCATGTTTACCTCTGAGCAAGCATTATGCTGAGTGCGCTACAGACATTATTTTATTTATTCTTCACAGCAGCTCTCTGCAGTACATATCACCTGTCACCTGTAGGTGCTCAGCGAACGTTATCCACTAGTATTACTGGTATCAGTTTTAATAATAAACTGATGATGGAAAAGAGAAGAGGACATCTTTGCCATGGGAATCAGTGCCTTTAATGCACAGGGCAAATCTGGCCCATTGCCTGCTTTTGTACAGTTGGTGGGCTAAGCATGGGTTTTACATACTTAAGTGGTCGAAAAAAAATTAAAATAAGAATACTATTTCCTGATAAGGACTTCCCTGGTGGCCCATTGGTTATGACTTTGCCTTCCAGTGCCCCAGGTGCAGTTTCCATCCCTGGGTGGGGCTAAGACCCCACTTCCCTTGTGGCCAAAAAACCAGAAAAAATGTAAAACAGAAGCAAGATTGTAGCGGATTGCAATTAAGACTTTAAAAATGGTCCACATCTAAAAATCTACATCTGAAGTCCACACCTTTAAAAATAAATAAATAAATGAGAGCTTCCCTGGTGGCTGGTAAAGAATCCACCTGCCAGTGCAGGAGACAGATTTGATCCCTAGTCCGGGAAGATCCCACATGCCTCGGAGCAGCTAAGCCTGTGCACCCCAACTGCAGAGCCTGGGCACCAGAGCCAGCGCTGGGCAACAAGAGAAGCCTGCGCACCACGAAGAAGGGCAGCCCCCGCTCACCGCAGCTGGAGGAAAGACCCTGCAGCAGCAAACACCCCGCACCGCCAAAAATCACTGCACATGAAGTCAGCAAAGGAATGCTTTTTTAAAAAGAATCATATAATTTTCTCATGAAATATTAAAGTCAAATTTCAGTGTCCGTAAATGAAGTTTTATTGGAACACAGCCAGGCGCTTTGGTTTACACATCGTCTACATCCGCTTTCCTGCTGGAGCATCAGAAGTGAGTACCTGTGACCGAGCCAAAGCGGAAGCTATTTACCCTGTGGCCCTTTCCTGGAAGGGCCCTTTTCTGACCCCTGATTTAGAGCAAGACCTCCAGAGGCAGTTTCGGTGGAGAAGCTCAGTCAACCTCAGTATAAGCCAGACTGCCCGGGGTGAGCATTGAGAAGCGGGACCCATTGGCCTCGCGTTTGCGCGGGGCACAAAGGGACTAGCGTTCTAGGGACGGGTGGAGGAGGGAAGGAGGGCTTGGGGCGAGCCCTCTGTGTCCAAGTTCCAGTCAGGAGCTGGAACTTGGTGAAGGAGCTGAGAAATCTGGGACCCGGGAGCTGTTCATTTTCATGCTTTTCGCTGTTTGCTGTTTGTTTTGTATTTGTTTGCTTTTCCCTTTGTGCTTAGGGAAAATTCTTTTTCAACAATTCTAATCTTATCTAATCTAAGCCAAAGGAAAAAATGATTGATTCACACCTGGGCTGGGATAAAGTTCAAACTTCTTAACTGCTCGTAAAACCAGCCCAGACCCCGGTCCCTTCTCACTTGCTCATCTTCTGACCTCTCCCCACACCCTGTGTTCCCTAATGCAACCTACAGCCCCGGGAAGTAAGCCTGTTCCATGTGTCTTTTTTTCTTTAATGTTCTGCTATTCCCTCTGCTTCCCACTCTTCCACACCTTCCCTGACTGGAGACTCTGCCGAAATGTCACCTCCTCCAGGAAGCCTTCCTGACTCTGCCCATCCAGGAAGAGATGATGACATCCACCTTTTGGCCTCCTTTGCCTCCTAATCACAGCACCTGTCACTCTGTATTGGCATTGTTCCTGAGTCTGTGCCTCCTTCAAGGTTAAGAATGATGTAATCTTAGTTTGTCAGCTTGCTGCTAGCACGTGGTAACCTAGATGTGTAAAAGCTGAGGAGAGTCAGAGTGCTCTGAAGGGCCAGGAGGTAAGAACTTTCCAGCTTAAGAACCTGGAAATGTTAGGTCAGAAATGGGGTAGATGGGGACTTCCCTGGTGGTCCAGTGGTTAAGAAGTTCTCTTGCATTGCAAGGGGTACAGGTTTCAATCCCTGGTCAGGGAACTAAGATCCTACCTCCCACAGCGGCAACTAAGCCCGTATGCCATAACTAAGGAGTGTGCGAGAGATCCCACATGCCACGACTAANTTCATGCTTTTCGCTGTTTGCTGTTTGTTTTGTATTTGTTTGCTTTTCCCTTTGTGCTTAGGGAAAATTCTTTTTCAACAATTCTAATCTTATCTAATCTAAGCCAAAGGAAAAAATGATTGATTCACACCTGGGCTGGGATAAAGTTCAAACTTCTTAACTGCTCGTAAAACCAGCCCAGACCCCGGTCCCTTCTCACTTGCTCATCTTCTGACCTCTCCCCACACCCTGTGTTCCCTAATGCAACCTACAGCCCCGGGAAGTAAGCCTGTTCCATGTGTCTTTTTTTCTTTAATGTTCTGCTATTCCCTCTGCTTCCCACTCTTCCACACCTTCCCTGACTGGAGACTCTGCCGAAATGTCACCTCCTCCAGGAAGCCTTCCTGACTCTGCCCATCCAGGAAGAGATGATGACATCCACCTTTTGGCCTCCTTTGCCTCCTAATCACAGCACCTGTCACTCTGTATTGGCATTGTTCCTGAGTCTGTGCCTCCTTCAAGGTTAAGAATGATGTAATCTTAGTTTGTCAGCTTGCTGCTAGCACGTGGTAACCTAGATGTGTAAAAGCTGAGGAGAGTCAGAGTGCTCTGAAGGGCCAGGAGGTAAGAACTTTCCAGCTTAAGAACCTGGAAATGTTAGGTCAGAAATGGGGTAGATGGGGACTTCCCTGGTGGTCCAGTGGTTAAGAAGTTCTCTTGCATTGCAAGGGGTACAGGTTTCAATCCCTGGTCAGGGAACTAAGATCCTACCTCCCACAGCGGCAACTAAGCCCGTATGCCATAACTAAGGAGTGTGCGAGAGATCCCACATGCCACAACTAAGACCCAATGAAGCCGAATAAATAGATATTAAAAAAAAAAATAAGAAAAACAAATGTGGCAGAAATGAAAACCAATCAAGGAAGACCTTGGAGAGCAAAGTGCTGCCTGGTTTTTGTTTGTTTTGTTTTTTTGGGGGGTTTGTGTTTTCTTTATAAAGAATATTGAATAATTTAGTAGGAAATCACTTCAACTCTGAAAGATCAAAAAACCAAAACACTATTCAGAGTGTTTACATCATACCTCTCTGAAGACAGAGGTAACTGTGATTCAGAAAAGACATTTCAGAAAGGCCTGAGACAAATATGGTCCAAAAACTTTGTTGAGATGAAACTAAATATAAGGGTAAAAGTTGAAACTATAAAAGACTAATGTGATTTGTAGAGGAGGCCTTCAAATACAGTTATCTCACATGAGCTCTTATCATTCTCAACTGAAACTTTTGTCTTGATGCTGGAAAGGACCTTATCTAGTGGCCTCTTGGTATTTGGTATTTGTTCAACCCAGTGGTCGTATCTGGTCTTAACAGCATGGTTCCGGTCACTTCGATCTCTTACTTAGATGGTCACTGAGATCTCAAGACCTTTATTTTGTGAGCACAGTTTGAGTTTTGTGTTTTAGACCCAGATTCATTATCATGTTCCAGCCCGCTGAATCTTATCAGCCACTCCAGACTCTGTCATGTCATTTTGTGAGAATTGCCTGTGGTTTCTCTCCACCAGATTGGCAGTTTACCCTGCAGAAAAGCTGTGGATCCTGTCAGCAAACTGAAAAGTTCCTCTTTTAGGTCAGTGATGAAAACTATCCCAGTACAACCTAACATTTTTTAGTGTATGAAAGAAACCATTTATAAATCAGCTGCCTCAGTATAAGCCAATACTCACTTTCAGATTCCATCCTTTCCTTGATGTACGCGATTTGGGGGAAACCACTGCATTGTTTGGTATTTGTTTGATCACCAAGTCATGTCTGACTTTTTGCAACCCCATGGACTGCAGCTTACTAGGCTCACCTGGCCTCCACAATCCCCCGGAGTTTGCCCAAACCCCTGTCCATGGAGTCGGTGATGCCATCCAACCATCTCATCCTCTGTCCTTTAACCCCGTCTCCTGCCTTTAACCTTTCCCAGCATCAGGGTCTTTTCCAATGAGTCAGCTCTTTACATTAGGTGGCCATAGTATTGGAGCTTCAGCGTCAGTCCTTCCAATGAATACTCAGGGTTGATTTCCTTTAGGATTGACTGGTTTTATCTCTTTAGAGTCCAGGGGACCCTCAAGAGTCTACTTTAGCACCACAATTTGAAAGCATCAATTCTTCAGCCCTCAGCCTTCTTTATGGTCTAAACCTTTATGCTGCTAAACCCAACTCTCACATCCATACATGACAGCTGGAAAAACCATAGCTTTGACTGTGTGGACCTTTGTTGGCAGAGTGATGTCTCTGCTTTTTAATACACTGTCTAGGTTTGTGATAGCTTTCCTTCTGAGGAGCAATGATAACTGGTTTCTGTCATTCAGTGGGTCCTCATAGCTTCCAGTCACTTCTGTGTTTTTTCTAGTCTCTCTCTCACTAGGGCTTCCCAGGAGGCACCAGTGGTAAAGAACCTGCCTGCCAATGCAAGAGACATAAGAGACGCCGGTTTGATCCCTTGCTTGGGAAGATTCCCTAGAGAAGGAAATGGCAATCCCCTCTAGTATTCTTGCCTGGAAAATCCCATGGACAGAGGAGCCTGGTGGGCTGCAGTCCATGGGGCTGCAAAGAGTTGAACATGACTGAAGTGGCTTAGCACGCACGCATAATCTCTCTCCTCCACGGCAAAGTTTCAGATGGCCTGCATTCTCCTTAAGCTTCCAGCCCCACCCTTCTTCCCACCCCTGTTCTCCTCTGTCTCAACAGAGGATCCTGCTGGCTACTCCGTGGAGAAGATGGAGGCTGTCAGACTGTCATGCCATCTAGTTTCTGCTGCCACACCAGGACGTCTGGTTAATTCCTCCCACGTCCTTCTGTCTATTTCCAGTGAAGAGATGCTTTTCCCTTGAATCGGGGCCAATCTCTAAGTCTATGCCTCGGCCTGCGCTTTGGACCTTCTCAGGGTTTCCCCCAGCTGACCGTCCCCCTTCCTGCATCCGCCCTGTTAGCCTTTACACATTCTCCCACCTCATCCATCTGAAAGCATCTCCCTCCCCAGCCCTTGCCAACCCTCCCCTGGCAACTCAGTGCCTCGACTTAGAATTGTTTCTGTTCTGCTTCCTCACCTCAGCCCCTCACCCCTTCAGTCTGGATTGTACCCCCATCCCTCCACTGATACTGTCCTCACTGAGGTCACCAACTCCTGCCTTGCAGCTAAACCCAGTGTGGATGTCTAGGTCCGTGTTGGCCTTATCTCTAGAGCATTCAGCTTTACCAACCACATGCTGCTCTGAGAACTTCTCTTCTGCCCGATTTCCTGGGCTCCTCCTTTCCTCCCTCTTTCTCCCTGGACTCATCTTCCTGTGTTGCTTCTTCAGTGGTGGCTCCACGCTGGTTTCTCTGCTCCTCCTGTCCCCTCTCTTCCCTGAATTCTTTTGGTTTCCAAGCCACAGATCCCAACTCAGATTGAACTAAACGACCCACCAAAACACCACCATCACCAAAAAGTCACAAGAAAAATTCAGTGATCGTGTGTCCAAAACATCCAGTCACGATCTGGAGAAGACTCTTGAGAGTCCCTTGGACAGCAAGGAGGTCAAACCAGCCAACCCTAAAGGAAATCAACCCTGAATATTCACTGAAAAACTGATGCTGAAGCTCCAATACTTTGGCCACCTGATGCAAAGAACTGACTCACTGGAAAAGACCCTGATGCTGGGAAAGATTGAGGGCAGGAGGAGAAGGGGATGAAAGAGGATGAGATAGTTGGATGGCATCACCAACTTGATGGACAAGAGTTTGAGCAAACTCAGCGAGTTAGTGATGGACAGAGAAGCCTGGCGTGCTGCAGTTCATGGGGTCGCAAAGAGTTGGGCAAGACGTAGCGAACAACAGCGAGATCTAGGATAGCCAGTCCAGAGGCATAAAATAAGGACATCACAACAGCTTCACCATCTCTGTCTTAGTTTCGTTTTCCTTTGTGTTGGCTCCGTTCTCAGGCAGCTTCTTTCTAAACGACGGCATGACGCCTACTAGCAACTCCTGGCTTATATCCAATCCTCTTAGGAAACACAGTGGAAAATTTTCTACCCAGATTCTTAAGCTGGGAGTCTAGGAATCATTTCTGACTCCTGTTCCCCCACATCTTAGTCACCAAGTCCTGTTCCACCGTCTTAATCTCTCTTCATCCTCGTTGTTGTTTAGGCATTCAGTAGTGTCCAGCTCTTTGCGACTCCATGGACTGTAGCCCGCCAGGCTTCTCTGTCCATGGGATTTCCCAGGCAAGAGTACTGGAGTGGGTTGCCAATTTCTTCTCCATGGGCTCTTCCTGACCCAGGGATCGAACCTGCATCTCCTGCATTGGCAGGGGGACTCTTTATCCCTGATCCTCATGGGAAGCCCCCAACCTTGCTGCCGGTGTTCTAGTTCCGGGTACCATTTTTCACTCAAATTCCTGCTGCAGCCTCCCTGTGATTTTCTACCTTGAGTCTTGATGCCCTCCAGCCTGTTCTTCACATCACAGCCAGGATATTCTTTGGAAAGTGTTATTTGATGCCCAGCCACAATGGATAGGAAGCTAAAGACAAAAGTCCTTGTTGTGTTCTGGAAGGCCTTGCATGAAATAGCTCCTGTCTGCTTCTCTTTGCACATTATACCTCATCCCAGGCAGTTCAGCTGCAGATGCCAGACTAGCCAACTCCCTCCCAGCTCTGCCTTTTCATACAGTGCTCCCCCTACCTCGACCATTTCCCCTCCTGAGACCACCACCTAATGAGCCTCTTCTTATTCATTTAGGCCCTGCATTCTATATAACCGTATTGAGAAAATCCTCCCATACTGCGTCATGTACTCTTCCTGCTAGAATATCCTCATGGTTCCATCTTAGCAATTATCACGCTTTATCCTCATTGCTTGTTCAATCATCTGTACCCCTCAGCAGACTGTAAGGTCCATGAAGGCAGATGTTTCTCTTGTTTTGTGAAATATCCCTGGCATGGCAAAGTAGAGACTTGATAAATATTTATGACACTGTAAAATAAAATAGGATGTGATCATACTAGGTGATTTTAGATCATGCGTTGGTTTGCAAAGCTACTGGAAAGTCTAGTGTCTACTGCTTTTCTTTTTTATATGCTTATTGCATGCTAAGTTGCTTCCATTGTGTCCGACTCTTTGCGACGCCATAGACTGTAGCCACCAGGCTCCTCTGTCCACGGGATTTTCCAGGCAAGAATACTGGCGCGGGTCGCCATTTCCCTCTCCAGGATATGCTTATTGGCCTTCTTTTAAAAACAGTAGAGCTTGGCAATTTCCTGGCAGTCCAGCGGCCAGGACTCGTGCTTCTAGGGTGGAGGTGGCACGGGTTTGATTCCTGGTTGGGGAACTAAGATCTCCCAATCTGCGTGGTGCAGCAAAAAAATTTTTTGAAAGAATTAAAAAAATAGCAGAGCTTTAGAATTAAAGAGGATCTTAACAGCCATCCTGCACTAATTCACTTCAGTTGACAGATTAGGAAGCGGGAGCTCAGAGCAGCTCTGTAACTTGTGCAGACCATGGGGATATTCATGGTGGCCTCACTGGCCTTGAACTCAACTCCTGAGTTTTAGTGCAGAGCAGCCTTCTGTTCATCATGATATTATTACTTTTTAACAGACTAGTGTAGTGCAATTTTTATATTAGCACGAAGGAATCTTAACCATTTACAGGCTCCCACGTTTTCCTTGTTAAGATAGAGTTAGTTTGCCTGGTGGCTCAGATGGAAAGAATCTACCCGTGCTGCAGTTTTGATCCCTGGGCCAGGAAGATCCTCTGGAGAACGGCATGGCAGCCCACTCCAGTGTTCTTGCCTGAAGAATCCCATGGACAGAGGAGACTGGTGGGCCACAGTTCATGGGGTAACAGAGTCGGACATGACTGAGTGACTAACACTTGCTGATTCTGTACATCTTGGTGGATTGTGACACTTTATCAGGATGCAAATCTCCCTGGTCTGTAGATGCCCAAGAATCCTTTAGAGTTTGTTCTCTGTGTCAGTGGTCTTCAATCCTTTGGGCATCAGGGACCAGTTTTGTGGAAGACAATTTTTTCATGGACCAGAGGCAGAGATCATGCATCATTTCAGGATGATTCAAGTGTTACATTTATTGTGCACTTTAAATTTATTATTATTCTGTCCGTTCCAGCTCAGATCATCAGATATTTGATCCCAGAAGTTGGGGACCGCTGCTGGACACCATTGGCCCACAGAAAACCAGAAGCTTTACTTTTGGCCCCTTTGTTCCCCCATTTCTCCTCGTAAGGGTGAGTACTGAGTGGCTGTCATCTGGATTTGATCTGAGGAACACTCCTGTTGTGTTAAAGAAGTAACAGACTGGTTAACTGTTTGTGAGAGCCACTCTTCTCTCCGTGAGGCTTGCTGACTGATGTCCATATGAAATAGGAACGTAAAAAGAGAATTGCTTCCATAAAAACAAGTTGAAGTTTGGCAAAGGCTATGTAGGAGTAACTTTCTAAAAAGAATTGTAAGAACTTCCATGGCAGTCCAGTGGTTAAGATTTTGCCTTCCAGTGTAGAGTGGTGCTGGTTCAATCCTGGCTGGAGAGTTAAGACCCACATATCCACATATCCCATAACACATAAAAAACAGAAGCAAAGTTGTAACAAGTTTAATAAAAAACTTCAAAAATGATCCACTTCAAAAAGATCTTATTAATAAATGAAAAGAATTGTAATAGAATTGGGTATAGGTGAGAAGACAAATATTGGGGACAATTTTTATTTAATAGAAAATAATTTTATATTAAAATGTTTAATTTTTTAAAAAATTTAAAAATGAAAGAAACTGAAAATGGAATCTGTTGACCAAAGCATGATGAAACTTCAATTAATTGACCTATTCTCTACATAAATGAAGTACTCTCTTAAAATAAAATGTTCAGCGTGGCTTCCACATTATGGTTCTTGCTTGAACTGATTATTTCTGTTAACCAAATTACCTACCCTTCAATCTGTTGTAGGTGGACTTATTATATGTAGTTATAATTTTGCTTTTGAGCCAAGTTTTAAGCTTCTCAAGGGCTAGGACTGGACCTACATATTTCATTTCCTGTAAATCTTAGAGGCCTTATGCAATACTCTGCATATGTCTCTGATGATGGGAGTTTATTTCCCTAACCAGCTAGTCTTTCTTTAGTGGGTCAACTTGTCTTTCTCATCTGGGTTAACATTATTATTTTTTTTTCATTTTTACTCCTTCCTTCTTCCTAATTCAAGGACATATTTCTTCTGAAAAGGAGAGCGAGAAAGAGAATAAATAAGGAGCGCATCGACCTTCCTCCCTAGGGGGTTTGCCATGCATTTGCCATAGGTCTTGATACTAAAAAAGAGACTAAAGACAAAGCGAAGGACAAGTTAAAAATATATTTAAAACAGATGTTTGTGCTTAAATTAAAACATTCCAAATGCCACCCTTTGACCCAGCAAGTCTACTTCTGGAAAGCTATCCTGTGGAAGCATTTAAACACATGCAGAGAAGACTTAGTTCTGCCATGTTCATCTCAGCCTTCTTTACAACGGAAAAGGTTTAGGAACAACTTGAATTTTCTGCCTTCAGTTTTCAAGGGCATAACCTATAAATACAGAGGAATTCGATTATTATTAAAATGAATATATNTAGCTAAGATCCCACATGCCTCAAGGCCAAAAAACCAAAACATGAAACAGAAGCAATATTGTAACAAATTCAATAAAGATTTTTTCAAATGGTCCACATCAAAAACAAAATTCTAAAAAAAAAAAAAAAAATTAGAACCAGGAGACACTATTTTATATTTAACAGACTTGCATAAGTGAATAAATGTGGCAAAACTAAATGTGGACCAGAATGTGGGACAACTGAAATCCTCAGAAACTTTTCTTAAAAGTGTAAGTTGATATAATTGTATTGGAATACAATTTGGCATTACCTAGAAACAGCAAGGGGCTTCCCAGGTGGCTCAGTGGTAATGAATCTACCTGCCAATGCAGAAGACACAGGAGTTCAGTCCCTGGGTCGGGACATCTGGAGGAGGAAATGGCAACCACTCCAGTGTTCTTGCCTGGGGAATCCCATGAAGAGAGGAAGCTGGCAGGCTACAGTCCATAGGGTTGCAAAGAGTTGGAAAGCACTTAGTGACTGAGTCTGTATGCACAAGTGACATCAAAGTCATGAATCCTGTGAAATCAGCAATTCCACCTAACTCTTGCCTTTGCTATGTAAGCTTGTACATACCACAAGTGTCATAGTCTGTAATAGAAAAAAACAAAAAAACAAATAACTCAAAAGATATCAACAGAGGAGCCGAGTAAACTATGGTACTCATAATTGTGGTACACATCCAATGCAGTATTACACAGTAGTAAAAAATGAATAAACCATCAACAAGAAAAATTCTTACAGTGTTGAGCAAGAAAAGCAAGTTTCAAAAAAATGTATAATATGATATTGCATATTTAAAGGTCAAAAGCATGCAAGCTAAATGCAAGGGTAAAACTGCAAAGCAATATATGGAAAAGAAAAACATACATTTAAGATAGTATTTACCTCTGTGAGAGAGAGAAAGGAATGTGTTTGGAAAGGATTCCTCAGAGTAAGACTTTAATTATTCTTTATATCTCATGTATACACATATACTGTCATGTATAAGATAAATATAATTATTTTAAAATTATGAAAATTGTGTGTGTAAAACTCTTTTAGCCCTAAAGGGAGAAGTCCTCCTGACAGAATGCTGCTGCTAAATCACTTCAGTTGTTTCTGACTCTTTGCGACCTCATGGTCCATAGGATTCTCCAGGCGAGAATAGTGGAGTGGGTTGTCATTTCCTTCTCCACTTGACAGAATGTGGTGGGTCTAAATTAGAATCACGATTATAGAAATAAACCTTTGCAGAAAACCTGTGAAATATTATGAACAAAGAAACTGCATAGTCATGTTTGATTGCATCTGAAAACAAAAAAGAAAAAAGATTAAAAAGAAGTTCTGCTATTTCAAATTTTGGAGTCCAAGAGAGTTTAGATAGAACTGAAAAAGTTGGCGATGGTAACAGATTGGAAGTCAGGACTCAACATGCTGAGATTGAATACTGATAGGAAAGCCAATGGAGAGATGCAGAAAGACTGATGTGGAAAGACTGATACAGGGGTCGAGGTTAAACTTAAGTGTAAATTAGATACCTGAAGCAAGGAACGGTCAGAGGCCATTCTTAGACAGGTCTGTTCTTGAAGGTAGAATAACCAACCAATTAACAAAAAGCAATGAGATCATAACCTCAGCTAGTATTAAGCAGGACTGTCTTCCTATAATTGTCTTTATATACAGAAACAAGCCAGATCCTTAAAAAAAAGAATGGCCAATGGGAATATTAAAAAGTTCATTCTTGATATTAGGAGAGAAATAAAATTAATTATTGGCAAAAGCTTAAAGAAAATAGAGATGATAGAACTGTCAGGAAGTAGTCTCATACTTTGCAGGCAGGAGCCACTTATGTAAGATGTCAGAAATCTTTTGAATCTATGTGATCTCTGATGTGGCAGTTTCACTTTGGGGAAGTATCTTAAAGATTTAGTTACATGTTATACAACCTATAAACAATTTTTTTTGAAAGCTGAAAAACTCAAAATAATTAAAACTGAAAGCTTGATTAGAGGAATAGTAGTAAGTCCATACAGTGAAACATCCTGAAATCATTTTTATTTTTTGCAGGAAATTAGTTCCCTGACCAGGGATTGAACCTGTGCACCTTGTTAGTGGAAGGGGGAAGTCTTAACCACTGTACTGGCAGGAAGTCCTGGCAGTCATTTTGAATGCTATTAAACATGAGTATTTTTGTTTTGACTTGTCAAGTTATTCAAAACATATTCTTCAGTGGGAAAAAAAGCAATTAAAAAGACCCACATTAATTCATATAAAGAAAATGTTCCAAAAAGGCACACAGCAAGATATTAACAGTCACTATTTTAGAACAGTGGTATCATTTTCAATAATAAAGGTATGCTGCTGTTATAAAAAGATAAGACAACACTAACTTTATTTTTAGTATTTTAAAAATCTGTAATTTTCCTCAGGTGGATCAATAATAATATGTTTAGACACCACGAAAGCCAAGAAAGAAGAAAACATCAGGACAGAGAAGCTGTATCAAGAAAAGTTCATCCTTGCATATTCCTACCACAAGGGGGTTGAATATCATTGGTGATATCACATCATTCTATCTTAGAAGTAAACTTGAAGAATTTAAGTGTTTCATATGGGAGGTATTTCTAGGAAGCATTGGCAGCAGCAGAAAGACAGAAGAAGAAAGCAAAGGAAGCTAATAAGGGTGAATTGTTATGCAGATCATCCTTGTGGGTTCCAGGAGATTCTGGGGAACCTCTTAGGAGCTACTTCAGAGCTGCCCCATCTCCACCATTTCCGTGAGGTTGCTTGATTTTTCAGTCACCAGCTCCCTTCAATCACTATTTGAGATCACTTGGGAGGACACGAGAAGGCAATGGCGACCCACTCTAGTACTCTTGCCTGGAAAATCCCATGGACGGAGGTGCCTGGTAGGCTGCAGTCCATGGGGTCGCAAAGAGTCGGACACCGATTGCACAGNAGTATTTGAGATCACTTGGGAGGACACGAGAAGACAATGGCGACCCACTCTAGTACTCTTGCCTGGAAAATCCCATGGACGGAGGTGCCTGGTAGGCTGCAGTCCATGGGGTCGCAAAGAGTCGGACACCGATTGCACAGCTTCACTTTCACTTTTCACTTTCGTGCATTGGAGAAGGAAATGGCAACCCAGTGTTCTTGCCTGGAGAATCCCAGGGATGGAGGAGCCCTGTAGGCTGCCATCTATGGGATTGCACAGAGTCGGACACAAATGAAGCGACTTAGCAGCTGCAGCAGGGAGGAGAAGAGATAGCAAGCTTCCCCCACACTTTTAGCCTCCCCTGCCTTTGGACTAATGAGGCAGACAGAAAAAAAGGTAAAGAATTGCAGGTGTTTGCTGATGGAAGCCTACCTTTGACCTGCATGCTTCACTATCCAAAACACTTCTAGGACACGTCCCCACTTCTTGTACTTTCTAATGCTGATTTTAAGTATTTTATTTTTTACTCCTTAGAGTGCCCACAAAATAATGTGACGGGATAAGCGGCTACTGGGGCAGGTTTCTGCTCAGTCCTTCAGTTGTGTCCGATTCTTTTTCAACCCCATGGATACAGCCTGCCAGGCTTCTCTGTACACGGGAATTCCCAAGCAAGAATGTTGGAGTAGGTTGCCATTTTCTCCTCCAGGGAATCTTCCCGATGCAGAGATTGAACTCTCATCTCCTGCACTGGCAGGCAGATTTTTTTTTNGTCCATGAAGGCAGATGTTTCTCTTGTTTTGTGAAATATCCCTGGCATGGCAAAGTAGAGACTTGATAAATATTTATGACACTGTAAAATAAAATAGGATGTGATCATACTAGGTGATTTTAGATCATGCGTTGGTTTGCAAAGCTACTGGAAAGTCTAGTGTCTACTGCTTTTCTTTTTTATATGCTTATTGCATGCTAAGTTGCTTCCATTGTGTCCGACTCTTTGCGACGCCATAGACTGTAGCCACCAGGCTCCTCTGTCCACGGGATTTTCCAGGCAAGAATACTGGCGCGGGTCGCCATTTCCCTCTCCAGGATATGCTTATTGGCCTTCTTTTAAAAACAGTAGAGCTTGGCAATTTCCTGGCAGTCCAGCGGCCAGGACTCGTGCTTCTAGGGTGGAGGTGGCACGGGTTTGATTCCTGGTTGGGGAACTAAGATCTCCCAATCTGCGTGGTGCAGCAAAAAAATTTTTTGAAAGAATTAAAAAAATAGCAGAGCTTTAGAATTAAAGAGGATCTTAACAGCCATCCTGCACTAATTCACTTCAGTTGACAGATTAGGAAGCGGGAGCTCAGAGCAGCTCTGTAACTTGTGCAGACCATGGGGATATTCATGGTGGCCTCACTGGCCTTGAACTCAACTCCTGAGTTTTAGTGCAGAGCAGCCTTCTGTTCATCATGATATTATTACTTTTTAACAGACTAGTGTAGTGCAATTTTTATATTAGCACGAAGGAATCTTAACCATTTACAGGCTCCCACGTTTTCCTTGTTAAGATAGAGTTAGTTTGCCTGGTGGCTCAGATGGAAAGAATCTACCCGTGCTGCAGTTTTGATCCCTGGGCCAGGAAGATCCTCTGGAGAACGGCATGGCAGCCCACTCCAGTGTTCTTGCCTGAAGAATCCCATGGACAGAGGAGACTGGTGGGCCACAGTTCATGGGGTAACAGAGTCGGACATGACTGAGTGACTAACACTTGCTGATTCTGTACATCTTGGTGGATTGTGACACTTTATCAGGATGCAAATCTCCCTGGTCTGTAGATGCCCAAGAATCCTTTAGAGTTTGTTCTCTGTGTCAGTGGTCTTCAATCCTTTGGGCATCAGGGACCAGTTTTGTGGAAGACAATTTTTTCATGGACCAGAGGCAGAGATCATGCATCATTTCAGGATGATTCAAGTGTTACATTTATTGTGCACTTTAAATTTATTATTATTCTGTCCGTTCCAGCTCAGATCATCAGATATTTGATCCCAGAAGTTGGGGACCGCTGCTGGACACCATTGGCCCACAGAAAACCAGAAGCTTTACTTTTGGCCCCTTTGTTCCCCCATTTCTCCTCGTAAGGGTGAGTACTGAGTGGCTGTCATCTGGATTTGATCTGAGGAACACTCCTGTTGTGTTAAAGAAGTAACAGACTGGTTAACTGTTTGTGAGAGCCACTCTTCTCTCCGTGAGGCTTGCTGACTGATGTCCATATGAAATAGGAACGTAAAAAGAGAATTGCTTCCATAAAAACAAGTTGAAGTTTGGCAAAGGCTATGTAGGAGTAACTTTCTAAAAAGAATTGTAAGAACTTCCATGGCAGTCCAGTGGTTAAGATTTTGCCTTCCAGTGTAGAGTGGTGCTGGTTCAATCCTGGCTGGAGAGTTAAGACCCACATATCCACATATCCCACAACACATAAAAAACAGAAGCAAAGTTGTAACAAGTTTAATAAAAAACTTCAAAAATGATCCACTTCAAAAAGATCTTATTAATAAATGAAAAGAATTGTAATAGAATTGGGTATAGGTGAGAAGACAAATATTGGGGACAATTTTTATTTAATAGAAAATAATTTTATATTAAAATGTTTAATTTTTTAAAAAATTTAAAAATGAAAGAAACTGAAAATGGAATCTGTTGACCAAAGCATGATGAAACTTCAATTAATTGACCTATTCTCTACATAAATGAAGTACTCTCTTAAAATAAAATGTTCAGCGTGGCTTCAGCATTATGGTTCTTGCTTGAACTGATTATTTCTGTTAACCAAATTACCTACCCTTCAATCTGTTGTAGGTGGACTTATTATATGTAGTTATAATTTTGCTTTTGAGCCAAGTTTTAAGCTTCTCAAGGGCTAGGACTGGACCTACATATTTCATTTCCTGTAAATCTTAGAGGCCTTATGCAATACTCTGCATATGTCTCTGATGATGGGAGTTTATTTCCCTAACCAGCTAGTCTTTCTTTAGTGGGCCAACTTGTCTTTCTCATCTGGGTTAACATTATTATTTTTTTTTTCATTTTTACTCCTTCCTTCTTCCTAATTCAAGGACATGTTTCTTCTGAAAAGGAGAGCGAGAAAGAGAATAAATAAGGAGCGCATCGACCTTCCTCCCTAGGGGGCTTGCCATGCATTTGCCATAGGTCTTGATACTAAAAAAGAGACTAAAGACAAAGCGAAGGACAAGTTAAAAATATATTTAAAACAGATGTTTGTGCTTAAATTAAAACATTCCAAATGCCACCCTTTGACCCAGCAAGTCTACTTCTGGAAAGCTATCCTGTGGAAGCATTTAAACACATGCAGAGAAGACTTAGTTCTGCCATGTTCATCTCAGCCTTCTTTACAACGGAAAAGGTTTAGGAACCACTTGAATTTTCTGCCTTCAGTTTTCAAGGGCATAACCTATAAATACAGAGGAATTCGATTATTATTAAAATGAATATATGTCAGTTCAGTTCAGTCGCTCAGTCGTGTCCAACTCTTTGCGACCCCATGAATCGCAGCATGCCAGGCCTCCCTGTCCATCACCAACTCCCGGAGTTCACTCAAACTCACGTTCATCAAGTTGGTGATGCCATCCAGCCATCTCATCCTCTGTCATCCCCTTTTCCTCCTGCCTCTAATCCCTCCCAGCATCAGAGTCTTTTCCAGTGAGTCGACTCTTCACATAAGGTGGCCAAAGTACTGGAGTTTCAGCCTCAGCATCATTCCTTCCAAAGAAATCCCAGGGCTGATCTCCTTCAGACTGGACTGGTTGGATCTCCTTGCAGTCCAAGGGACTCTCAAGAGTCTTCTCCAACACCACAGTTCAAAAGCATCAGTTCTTTGGCCTCTTCACAGTCAAGCTCTCACATCCATACATGACCATGTACTGACATACTAAAGAGAGTCACACGGGCTTCCCTGGTGGCTCAGTAAAGAATCTGCCTGCCAATGCAGGAGGTATAGGTTCAATCCCTGGTCCAGGAAGATCCCCTGGAGAAGGAAATGGCAACCCACTCCGGTATTCTTGCCTGTGCTAAAGCCCATGAGGTCTCAAAAGAGTTGGACATGACTCAGTAACTGAACAACAACAAAAAGATAATCACAATTTATTAACTGGAAAACAAGCTATAAAATGTATACAATTCAACCCAGTTTTTAAAAGACAAATATACAGAAATGACTAGGAGTGTATGTGGAAAGATTATATAGTGGTAATAAGATGCCTTTTTTTCTCATCTGTGCTTTGAACTTTTTTACAATAAACTTCTGTAAAGTTATCTTTAAAGATAAGCCCAAACGAAATAGTTTCTATTACTGTCATTGTTGTATATATCTTTTTCTTCAGAAGTAATTGATTGTAAATTGTTGTTCAGTTGCTCAGTCCTGTCCAACTTGTTGCAGCCCCATGGATTGCAGCACACCAGGCTTCCCTGTCCTTCACCATCTCCTGGAGCTTGCTTGGACTCATGTCCATTGAGTTGGTGATGCCATCCAACCTTCTCATCCTTTGTCGTCCCCTTCTCTTCCTGCTCTCAATCTTTCCCATCATCAGGGTCTTTTCCAGTGAGTTGGGTCTTTGTATCACGTAGGCAAAGTATTAGAGCTTCAGCATCAGTCCTTTCAATGAACATTTAGGGTTGATTTCCTTTAGGATTGACTGGTTTCATCTCCATGCTGTCCAAGGGACTCTGAAGAATAGATATGTTAATAGTCGAGATCTTAGGAAAAGGAAAACATTTCCTTTACTTTCTTGCCTTCATACCACTCCCCCCCCCCCCAAGTACAGTGGATTCTAAATCCAGTTACGTTAAGTTGGAGTCTTGTGAGCAGGGAGGAGGTGACTGGGTTTTATCTGCTAATTCTCTTTAGAACTTGGGACATTTGCTTTCTGGCTTTTTGTCCAGTAACTCTCTGTAAAGTGTGAACTCCCTCCTCATTGCAGCCCTACCAGAGAGATTGAGAACAGTAGCAGGCTTCACTCCTTGCCTGGAACATGGCTGATCTCTGCTACAAAGCCATGGTAACACATAATATTAATTACTAATATTAATACTAACTTAACCACGATTCATTGATTATGTAATTAGCCATAATTACCCGGCTACCCAAGGTAACTCATCATTCTCACCCTAACTACTGTGGACATTTACTAAATTGTCTAGTTAATTCTGAACCATTACTTATGCATTAATTCAGCAAATATCTGAAAACTGGCAATCAGGATTCAAATCCTGACTCTCCCATTTAACTCTGTGAGCTTGGGGAAGGAAGCTGATTTCTCTGTGCCTCCTTTATAAAATGAATAGTATAATTCATCATTGGAGACTTCCTTGGTAGTCCAGTGGCTCAGACTCTGTGCTTCCAATGCACAGGACCCAGGTTCGATCCTTGGTCAGGGAACTAGATCCCACTTGCTGCAACTAATACCTGGTGCAGCCAAATGAACAGTAAAATAATAATAATAAGTCATTATTGTTGTAAGGGTTAAACGAGACACAAAGTGTGTAATGCCAAGCATGTAATAAGCTCTCCTGTGTGCGAAATGGGGTTTCCCAGTGGCTCATTGATAAAGAGGCTGCCTGCAGTGCAGGATACACTGGTTCAGTCCCTGGTCCAGGAAGATCCCCTGGAGCAGGAAATGGCAACCCGGTCCAGTATTTTTTGCCTGGAGAATCCCATGGACAGAGGAGTTTTGTGGGCTACAGTCCACGGAGTCACAACGAGTCAGACATGATTTAAGGACTGAATAACAACAAGTACAGCAACGTGCCAAATACTGAGACTCACATTTCTTCACTCAACAAACATTTATCGAGGGTCTAGTATGGGCCAGACAGTGCTCTCAGTGTTTGGATTATATCAGTGAGCAAAACCGATTTGCCTGTTGTCATGAACTTAAATTCGAGCAGGTGCAAAGAGTAAATTCAATGTAGTTGAATCCATGATTATTGATAATATGAATCACTGTTATTACTACTAGTGTATTATATGCCAGCCACTGTGCAATTGATTTTCATATATAATCTTATTTTCTTATTAACCCCGTGAGGTAGGAGTTTTTGTTGTTGCTTGAGAGTGTGGAAACTGAGCCTCCAAGACGTTATGTAAAGGAAGTTGGCAGGTGAGCGGAGGGGCTGGTGTTCAGACCAGGTTGTCTGGCTTCGTTCACTGCCCCACCTTCCTGCCTTTGCTTGGCGAGTCATTGGTGGTGTCATTTTTGCCTGCAGTTCTTTCTTGACATCCTTGCCAACATGTTTTGCTCTGCAGTAGAAGTTGGGAGAGAAAGAAATTTGCGTTTTCCTCGTTTTGTATTAAAATACTTAATTATCCCTGCAGGAGTTGATCAGAGAGGGAATAAATGACAGCTCTGCTTAGTGTTTCTCTGAATCAGTTCGAAGTCACAGCTGACTCCCCTCCGTGTTCAGAAAAATGTCACGGTTAGAGGGGGGAGTCGAGGTGCAGCCTGCAGAGAGGCGCGTTGCTGGGGATGGGGAGGCTCCCAGCAGAATGGTGTTGACACGGGTCATCCTAGCAGTTAAGGTGAAGGCAGGGGAGTTGGTGCCTCCAGTGTCAGCCTTCTGGTGTTGCGTCATCTTCATTTCCTGGCTTGAAGTCTTTAGGAAAGATTCGGCTCCTCAGCTCTAAAGATCCCTCTTCCTCTGCTCTTCTGCAGTTACCCAACAACCGGGCATGTTCATGTCCCCCCAGAGTCAGGCTGAATAAATCTTGCTAGAATTTAAGAGAGTATTGTGATGAAATATTTCAAGTATTCAGAAGAGTGCAAAGAATATCATCTATTCACAATTTAGGTTTTGTTTTGTTTTTAATTTTTCTTTATTTGACTTCTCTGGGTCTTGGTTGCGGCATGTGGGATCTAGTTCCCTGACTAGGGATCAAACTTGGGTCCCCTACTTGGGAGCACTAGGTCTTAGGCACTGGACCATCAGGGAAGTCCCTCACAATTTAGTTTTGTCGAACCTTAACATTTTGCCTCTGTGCCCCGGTTTTAAAATTTTTTTATTTTTATTTATTTATCTATTTTTGCTTTTGGCCACATCAAGAGGCATGTGGGATCTTAGTTCCCTGACTAAGGATGGAACTCAAACTTCCTGCAGTGGAAGTGAAGAGTCTTAACCATTGGGCTGTCTTAACCATTGGGAAGTCCCTCCCGTTCCTTTTTTTTTTTAAGTAAAATATAGATGTAGCTGAAACGCTCTGTGTACCTGTTCCCAAGTTCACTCTCCTTCCTCCCTCCCTCCCATCCAGAGGCCACCACTGTGCTGACTTATCATTACAGCGCATACATTCATCCCATCATCGCTCCATGTAAATGCATGGGTAAGCACCCTCACACTCGATGCCTAGAGGCATTCTTATACCTGTGTCTGTGTGTGCAAGGGCGGGAGTGTCTCTAGGATGTTGCTGAGGCATCACGAATCTGCAGTGATGTGGCCACACTTCTTTCCAGGATGGTTGTGCCAGTGGATAGTGTATATGACAATCTCTGCCTCTCCACGACCTCAGTCATGCTTACTGCTGATTTTTAAAATGCACTGCCGATCTGATGCATGTGAAATGATGTCTCACAGTCGTATCTGTGGTTTTATTATTAATGAGATTGAGCATCTTTTCCTGTGTTTATTGGCCACTTGCGTCTCCTCTTGGTTGAATTGTCTGTTCATTCTTTGCTTTTGCATCTATGATGTTGTCGTTTTTCTTATTGGTTGCAGTAGCTCATTGTGTGTTCCTGTTACTAATCCCTTCCCAGTCACTGTGCAGAGGTCGTCTCCAGGTCCCTTGCTTGTCTTTTCCTTTGTTTATGGGATATGTTGATGCACAGACAAGTTTAATTTTGATGTAGACAGCTGCTTTGCAATCTTTTATTATTCATGCTTTGAGTCATTTTTAAAATACTTATTTATGCTGGGCTGTGCTGGGTCTTCCTTGTTTCCTGCTGGCGTTCTCTAGCCATGGAGGGCAGCGGCGGCTCTCTCGCGGGCTACTTCTCACTGCAGGGGCTTCTCTTGTTGTGGAGCACAGGCCACAGGCTTTAGCAGTTGTGGCGCGCGGGCTTAGTTGCCCCACAGCATGTGGGATCTTCCCGGACCAAGGATCAAACTCGCGTCCCCTGCATTGCAAGGTGGATTCTTAACCACTGGGCCACCAGGGAAGCCTCTGAGTCTTGCTTAAAGTAATTTTCCACCCACTCTAAAATCACGTATATATTTTCCTCTATTTTCTTTCTAAGCTTTTCAAAAATTTTGAGTTTTGCATTAAGCATGGGATCCATCTAGAATTTATTCTGTGATTGCTTTAAGATAGGGATCTATTTTTCTTTTTCTGCCATACAGATATTCAGCTGGCCCAGCCCCTTTATCATATAGCCTCTTCTTTCTCCGCTGATTGGTTATGTCTGTCTGATACCAGGTTTCCATACTTTCAGGGATGTGCTTGGGGCTTCTTTGGGTCCAGTCACTTACCTGATGGACGACGTTAGGATTGTCTTTCTAAAGACAATCTTTTTGATCCTTCTAAAGAGCCCCCCTGCTGCAACTAAAACTCAGGGCAGCCAAATTAAACAAACAAAACAACTCCATCCTTTGATTCCAATTAAAAAAAAAAAAATCCTAGAGGCAAGGGAACACCAAGCTCTGGTACCATCTTCGAATGGAGAAAACAGAAGAAATACATACTGAATTTCAGTACATTATCCTGCGACAGGTTTATAAATGCTAAGGCATATACAGCCAGTTTGATCAAAGAAAATCACTTCAACTTACTTCGGAGGGTCTGTCATTGACTTCCCAAGGAGTCTCAGCCTTCCTCCCACCTGAGCAACAAAAGCGTGGAATGTGAAGCTGCAATTCCCTTTTGTCCCACTTGCAGCCTGTACACAGTTTCTGAAGCACTGGAACGGGACCAGCCCCAGTAAACGGAGGTGGGTGGGTCGCCTCCTCCCCGGACGCCACTGTGGAGGAAAGATGTGGGTGCAGACACGTTTCCTAAAACAAATGAGGAACCTACATTTCTCTGTCTGAAGTAAGAGGCGAGAGCATGCTGCAGGCAGCAGCTTGGAAGGCAGAGCAGACCCAAGGGTGCAGGTCCCGGGACGCTTGTCGTTACAGAAATGGTCACAGAACCGGCTAGTTTGATCAGTGTTTGATTCTCTACCGAAGCTAGAAATTCCAGAAGAGACTTCACATAAACCTTTCTGTTTCATTTCCAAAATGTCTGAGATCCCAGTGTTGAAAGTGAGTGGGTATTAGTGTGACGCCTCCTTGCTCACACGTGAGTCCAAGAACAGACCAGAAGCACCCCTGCCGCTGTCTGCAGGGTTCCACACCTGCCAGAGCAAGGTCCTCAGGATACCCAGGAAGACGGGCTGATTCCGACAGCACGAGCTTGCTTTTCTTCATCAAATAAGTAAACACTTAACAGACACAGTCTTGCTAATGTCAGCTTCAAAAATAGTCACA
The DNA here is from genome assembly GCA_006410875.1 of Neotragus pygmaeus. Taxonomy (NCBI): domain Eukaryota; kingdom Metazoa; phylum Chordata; class Mammalia; order Artiodactyla; family Bovidae; genus Neotragus; species Neotragus pygmaeus. The sequence continues at coordinate 4,074,504 of SJYV01013295.1, read as the reverse complement.
ACCTGTTGAGGAAGGCGTTGCGAAGGCGTTGAGCTTGTGGAAGGGCTGCCGCAGGTCTACGACGAGCGCGTTGCCCGGCACCATGCCCTCGGTGGGGCCCTGCATGACCGCGATGGCGGGCTCGGGCCGCTGCGCATCCCCGGGAAGTCCTGCTCCATCAGGCGCCGGATGAAGGTGGTCTTGCCCGTGCTGTGCTGACCCATGAGGAGCACCATGGGCTTGTCGAAGTCGGCGTCCTCCAGTGCGAAATACCACATGCAAAAGAATGAAGTTGATCCTTGCCTTATACTATATATAAAAATTAATTCAAAATTAATCAATGACCTAAATTTAAGAGCTAATATTATCAGGTTCTTAGAAGAAACCGGATATACGGTTTGCAAATATTTCCCCTCATTCCTCTCTTTCCCCATTACTCTCTTGATAGTGCACAGAAATTTTTGGTGCAAAGAAATTTTTAATTTTCATGAAGTCCCATTTATCTGCTTTTTCTTGTGTTGTCTGTGCTTTTGGTGTTATATTTAAGAAACCATTGCCAAATCCAAGGCCATAAAAATTTTCCCTTACATTTTCTTCTAAGAATCTGATAATATTAGCTCTTAAATTTAGGTCATTGATTAATTTTGAATTAATTTTTATATATGGTATAAGGCAAGGATCAATTTCATTCTTTTGCATGTGGTATTTAGTTTTCCCAGTACCATTTATTGGAGAGACTGTTCTTTCCTTATTTATTGGTTTTGGCCCCCTTGTCAAAATCAATTGACTAAAAATGTGAAGGTTTATTTATGGACTCTAAATTTTATTCCATTGCTCTATATGTCTCTTGTTATACCAGTACCTTAGTTTGGATTACTCTACCTTTGTAATAAATTTTAAAATCAGGCAATATGAATCCTCCACTTTGTTCTTCTTTTTCAAGATTATTTTGGTTATTCTAGGTCCATTAAAATTCCATATGAATTTCAGTATGGATTTTTCATTTTTGCAAAAAAAACCCGAACACACACATCCTTGGGATTTTGCTGGTGATTTAATTGAATCTGTATGTCGATTTGGGTAGTATTGTCATCTGAGCGACTTCACTTTCACTTTTCATTTTCATGCATTGGAGAAGGAAATGGCAACCCACTCCAGTGTTCTTGCCTGGAAAATCCCAGGGACGGGGGAGCCTGGTGGGGTGCCTTCTATGGGGTTGTACAGAGTCTGACAAGACTGAAGCGACTTAGCAGTAGCAGCAGCAGCAGTCATCTCAACAACATTAAATTTTGCAGTCTGTGAACACAGGATTCTTTCCATTTATTTAGATGTTCTTTAATTTCTTTCAGCAATGTTTTATATTTTTGTCATTTATCACATTTTATGTTGGTTGTTTGCTGACAGTAGCAAGATAGTAGCACATTTCTAGAATACAAATAAGAGGTTTTAGATGTAGAGTCTTATAAATTTTACCTGTAAATGGAGAAAGCAACATAGTATTTATTTTTAGTACTAGAATTGGTGTCCCTAGTCATGATCTTTTAGGAGCCTTGAATTAGGGAAAAAAATAAGCATGTCTGGGTTACAGAATCTCAGATTTTGTTGACCTCATGATGCTCAATAGGTCACAATGAGATTTACACTATGTTGAAGTTTGACCTAAAAAAAAATTCACAAAGAGTTTATTGTTGAATCCATGTTTAATATTGCAGTAACTTTCCTAATTCCATCTTCTATCAGCATATTCATATTACAATCTGTGTCATAAAATCATTCAAGGAAAATAGGTATTTGACTTTCTGAATTCCTTGTCTTTTCTTTCTCATACCCTAATTTAGTCATAATCCTTCAAATATTCAAATTTACTGGCACATGCCACTTACCCCTCCCCTACCATCATTAAGTTAAACAATGTTCTGGGAAGATGACTTAAGTTACTAAAATTTTACTAAAAAATTCAGGGAATTAACATTCTCAGATTTTTCTGTCTCCCTAAATACAGCATCTGGCTTTACTCCATCCCAAAAAAGAATGACTCCAAACCTTTTTCTTTAGATGATGGTTTTGCATCAAAACAGTCCTTAATAAAGAAAGCGAAGAACTATTATTTAAACAGTCTTTTCAGGCTTAGAGGGGAAAAAGGCAGATATTTGGGAACCAAAGCAAGACAGGAAGAGGGGTGCAGACTTAACCTCCTAGCCATCTGCAGTCCGCTTTTGTTTGTATGTTAACCTTGGTAAGGTTAGCAAGAGTCTTCTAATATTATCTCATATATTCAAGACCCTTACTACCTTGGCACCTAAAAATCTGTCACCTGATTTAATCTTCATAAAAAATCTGTTAAACAATATTATGTCTGTTTGATAAGAAAATCAGCCCCAGAGGTACTGGATAACATGGATAACTCCCATGGTCATGCAGAGAGTAAGTAACAGGGCCAGATTCAGACTAGAGCTATCTGGTTCCAAAACCCTTGCTCTTGTCTTGTCATTTTCCTAGTCTTGGCTTCATTAATCCTATATTTTGGGACTAAAAATCTTTCATTCCTTGATAGGTATTTGGCAAACAAGATCCTTGGCATCATATTTCTCTTTCTACTGTCTACCAGTGATTCAGCCTGGTCAATGGGTTTCTGAACCACCAGGACAGCGCTAGATGGAGGGAAAGAGACTAAATGGGGGGTTGCTGTTGACAGAAATAGTAGGAGTTGGTTGGCCATTGGGTGGGTGGGCAGGAGCAGCAGGTGTCGAGAACATTCCTCTAGGCTCACTGATAACCATTTTACCTTTTACATAATGCCCTCCAGGGTCCTCTGTCCATGGGATTCTCTGGACAAGAATGCTGGAGTCGGTAGCCATTCCCTTTGGGGATCTTCCTCACCCAGAGATCGAACTGGGGTCTCTTGCTTTGCAGGCAGATTCTTTACTATCTAAGCCACCGAAGAAGCTCCCTTCACATAGTAAATCTTTTCAGAGAAGCCCCTGCCAACAAAAATGCTCTTTTCAGAGGCATTCTGACCCTCAGTCGTTTATAATTTACCATCTGGGAGCAATTGGAGGGCGGTGACACATAACATTTTGGATTTTGCTAAGGCGGAACGGTCTTGAATTGCGTGTGCCCTGAAGCTGGTGAATAGTAGGAGGGAAGGCTTGGCCCTGAGAGCACTCAGCCTCTTCCACTCACTGCACCGCTGCTCCCTAAAAACTTAAATAAATGAGTCCCATAAAGGTCTGAAATGCCATTTACATTTCCCAGTTTTACACTGTTCCTTTTTACTGGAGTGTAGTAGCCTTTTCTTTGTTTTCTTACTTATTTTGATCAGTCTGGCACCCAATGCGCTCTGAGAATGGAGGCGCCTCCTCTTCAACCATGTGATTCAGATGGAGCCTCTACATGCTTACAGCTGATTCGCTCAGGGTGAACGCCTGACTGTCACTGGCCAATCAGAGACTTGCCTCAAGATTTTTGAATTTACAACTGGAAACAGATGGAAGTTTATTGTCAGTGGTGATCCTTAACCTCTTAGTGGCCATATCTCCTGCCATGTGGAGTAGGCGATAAAAATGCCTTGTAGTGAGATGCATGAATGAGAGACAGACAGAGTCCTGATAGTGTATGTATCCGGGGTCTTGTTTTCAGGGAAGCTTACTGTACCTCTTCCTTAATTTGATTGTGCAACCATTCTTTGAATTCTGTCCTCCAGCACACACCCCTGTCTGTCATTTGGATTACTATTAATATATTTTACAGTCAAAAGAGTCCTGTCTAAAAGGGGAAAAGTTTTGTGCAATAGTGCTGTTCCCAAGTTTGGGACTCAGGAAGACTTTAGGATAGATTCCTTGAAAATATCAATGTCTGCTATACTGTTTTCAAAGCATTAAAGGACTAACTTTACTGATGACCCTTTAGGATAGATTCCTTGCAAATATCAATGTCTGCTATACTGTTTTCAAGCATTAAAGCACTAACTTTACTGATGACCCTTTAAATAAAACCATTTGTGAAACGGTAAGAAACAGCCTCAGCTATGTGTAAGCCTATTCGAGTAATTTGAACGTTAGCTTACTTTTTTCAGGATTAACTAAGAACCTGAGGAAAAAGTTGGTTGAGTTTCAAAATATATTTTTAAGTTTCTGAGATAAATAGGACTATCATCAGCATTTGGGTTTAGAGAGTGGGAGGCAGGAAAGTGGTTTGACTTGCTAGATGTCAAGTTTCAAACGCAGGGAGAGGAAGACAGTAGGAAGGCATATGACTCTCGCTGGAGAGAGAGAGAGAGAGAGAGAGAGAGAGAGAGAGAGTGTGTGTGTGTGTGTGTGTGTGCACGCACGCGCTCACTCAGTCTTGTCCAGTTAGTTCTTTTGCAGCACCATGGACTGAAGCTCGCCAGGCTCCTCTGTCCATGGGATTTCATAGGCAAGAGTACTGGAGTGGTTCGCCATTTCCTTGTCCAGGGGATTTTCCTGAGCCAGGGATTGAACCCAAGTCTCCTGCATTAGCAGGTGGGTTCTTTGCCACTGAGCTACCAGCGAAGCCTAGCTGGCTGGAGAGCACAGGACCAATGCAAACATCTCTTTAATGACTGCACTTTCCTGCCCGGGAACTGTAGACAGTTCCACTGGGCCCATCCTGACTAGGTAAGTCAAAGTGATCTATAGTCATGTAGCATCTTCAGCATTTCTTTTTTTAAATTACAGTATTCTTAAATTTCTTGTTTACAACTGTAAAATTCTTACACTGCCTATCTCAATTTCCATTAGCTTTTTTTTTTTTTTTTTAATGTGAACCATTTTAACGGAGAAGGCACTGGCGACCCACTCTAGTACTCTTGCCCGGAAAATCCCATGGACGGAGGAGCCTGATGGGCTGCAGTCCATGGGGTCGCTAAGAGTTGCACACGACTGAGCGACTTCACTTTCACTTTTCACTTTCCTGCATTGGAGAAGGAAATGGCAACCCACTCCAGTGTTCTTGCCTGGAGAGTCCCAGTGATGGGGGAGCCTGGTGGGCTGCCGTCTATGGGGTCACACCGAGTCGGACACAACTGACGCGACTTAGCAGCAGCAGAACCATTTTAAAAGTTTTTATTGAATTTGTTACAATATTTCTCTCTATGTTCTGATTCTTTGGCCGTGAGGCATGTTGGCTTCTAGCTCCCTGACCAGGGGTTAAACCTGCACTCCCTGCTTAGGAAGGCAAAGTCTTAACCATTGGGCCACCTGGGAAGTCCCTCCTTTCATCTTTCAAAGTTTCTGGACTACATAAGAATAGTGGTTTGACTTGGTTTTTATATACAAGGTGTATACAATATACACATCTTTCATATTGTATGCAGTACTTTTTGGTTTTTAAAAGTAATCTATACTCATTAAAAAAAAAAATTGGAATGCACATCAAAGTGTAAAGAGTAGGGAAAAAAAAAACAAACACCCACAATCATACAACTTGAAGCCGGCCCCATTCACAATTGGGCAAATTTCTCAGTGGTGTCTTGGGGGAGTAGTTTCCAAGCATAACTTGGCAACCAGCCAGGTATCTGTTCCAGACTGTTTGACCTCCTGGGCTTCACTCCTCCTTTAATAGAAGTTTACTTAATCAACTCTGTCCTCCCCTTTCTGCCCTCCCATAGTGAAAATTAAAGCCAGCTGCTGGAAGATTCTGGTAACTGATGAGGATGGGGAGTCATGAGCATCCTGGCCCCTGGGGGGAGGCAAAGCAGTGGGCTCTGGCCGCGGTGAAGGAGGGGCACCTGGTTCATCTGGCAGCAGCTCAGAAGCCCTGGGTGCTGGCAGTGCCTGAGCTGTGGGCTCTCCACTCTCCCAGGGTCCCTGTGTTCACTGAGCTGCCCAAAGCTTAAGTCCAAGATCCACCCAGAGCAGGGAGGCCTCCTGCAGATGCCAGCTTCCTCCTCATCCTGCTCTACCTTGTTGGGGGATTTTTTTCATCGTTTCCTTTGTTGTTTTGAATAGGAAGACATTCACGTGGCTCAGAATGTGTCTGTGCCTTTTAGACGGCAATTCCCCCACCTGCCCTGAGACCTTCAGCTGCTGCTTACCCTCCCCTACTCACTGCAGGTAATCAGCTTGTTTAAAAAAAATTTTTTTTTATTGGTGTCTAGTTGCTTTACAGTGTTGTGTTGATTTCTGCTCTACAGCAAAGTGCATCAGCCATGTGTATACACATGCCCCCTCTTTTTTGGATTTTTGTTCCGTTTAGGTCACCGCAGAGCACTAAGTAGAGTGCCCTGTGCTACACCGTTGAGTTCAGTCGCTCTGTCGTGTCTGACTCTTTGCGACCCCATGGACTGCAGCACACCAGGCTTCCCTGTCCTTCACCGAGGATGACTCTCAGCTGGAGAGAGAGAGAGTGTGTGTGTGTGTACACACTCCTGGAGCTTGCTCAAACTCATGTCCATCAAGTTGGTGATGCCATCCAACCATCTCATCCTCTGTCGTCCCCTTCTCCTCTTTCCCAGCATCAGTCTTTTCCAGTGAGTCAGTTCTTCGCATCAGCTGGCCAAAGCGTTGCAATTTCAGCTTCAGCATCAGTTCTTCCAATGAATATTCAGGACTGATTTCCTTTAGGATTGACTGGATTGATCTAGCCGTCCAAGGGACTCTCAAGAGTCTCCTCCAACACCACAGTTCAAAAGCATGCTGCTATATGGTAGGTTCTCATTATCTGATTTATCCATAGCAGTGCACATACGTCAATCTCGGTCTCCCAGTTCTTCCCACCCTCTTTTCCCCCTTGGTGTCCAGACATTTGTTCTCTGTCTGAGTCTCTGTTTCTGCTTTGCTGGTAGGTTCATCTGCACCATTTTTCTATGTGATATTTTTCACTTTCTGACTTCACTCTGTGTGACAGCTTTTAGTTTTTGTGTGAATTCATTCAGAGTTTACTTAGTGAATGTTAAAGCAAATACAGATACATTCTTAAAAAATTTTTTTTTAATTGGAGGATAATTGCTTTGCAATGTTGTGCTGGTTTCAGCTGTATAACAACAGTGAATCAGCTATAAGTATACACACATCCCCTCCAGTATATTCTGTATTTTCATTTTCCCCTTCTTGCAAACAAGAGGAGGCATTGTACACACATTTTCTATACCTTGCTGTTTTTTTTTTCTTTTTCCCACCACTTAATATATCTTGCAGACTTTCAAAAATACCAGTGCATTGAAAGCTTCCTCATGCACTTTTATACCTTCAAAATCTTCCACTGTATATAAGTAGCATAATTTATTTAGCTAGTCCTCTTTTCAAGGATACTTGAGTTCTTTCCAGTCTTTTGTTATTTTGAATAATGCTGTAATGAAGAACTGTATGTATATATATATATATGTTATTTCTTAAGTATGGCTAACCGATAAAGTCCCAAAAGTTACATAACTGGGTCAAAGGAGAAAATTCAGTTGTCATTTTGATCTCTGTGCCCACATTCCTTCCATAGGGGCTTGTACCAATTTATCCTTTCATTGGGAGAGTCTGAGAATACTTGTTTCTCTTGGGGGATTATTACATACTGCTTACATGTTACTTTGGAGGGTTCTTCAGTTGTTTTAATTTGGATATTGTCCTCCCAATTAGATGGCAAGTTTATTGAGAGCAAGAGCCAAGCATTTTATTCCTTTTGAATTGTCTGCATTTATAAATAATACAATATGATACCCTAGGAGTAAAATAAATTTGTTTCTAGTGTAATTTGGGAGAAGAAGCCAATTAAACCTTAATGATAAAAAGATTTCTATACTTGGTCAGAATTCAGCTGCACTGATTTCTCTCCCTAAAGTAATTATGAGACCTTGTTTCAATAATTATGGAATAAATCTTGAGATGAGGTGTTGCAGCAGATCTGCTTGCTGACACATGGGCTTCTCTCCTGGATCTGTGTCATTTTTTGTTTGCTGTTTTCTTTTTAATATTTATTTGGCTGTGTTGGGTCTTAGTTGTAGCATGCAAACTGTTAGTTGCAGCATGTGGGATCTAGTTCCCCAAGCAGGGATCACATCCAGGCCCCCTGCACAGGGAGCATGGAGTCTTAACCCCTGGACCACCAGGGAAGTCCCCGGAGTGTCATTTTACCAGATTCAATCCAGTGGTGTCTTGGCATCAGCCAGTCTAATCGAGAGCCTGTCCTGTCACTTTTCCTCTCTGTGTGCCAGTGCCTGCCCCATGATAAGTGGGACAAAAAGCTGCTTTTTAACTTTGTATGTCTATTAAATTATAATGACACAATGTAAACACTGGCTTCCCAGGTGGCTCAGTGGTAAAGAATCTGACTGCCAAGGCAGGAGACATGGGTTCGATCCCTGGATTGGGAAGATCCCCCGGAGAAGGGAATGGCATCCCACTCCAGTATTCTTGCCTGGGGAATCCCATGGACAGAGGAGCCTGGTGGGCTACAGTCCACGGGGTGACAAAGAGTAAGACAGCTGAGTGACTAACCAGCAAAAAGTGTAAACACTGCGCCACTGTAATTTCATCTCCCTACATCCTGGCAGCAAAAACGCACCAATGGTTTTCCTGTCCTCTCAGTTTTTACCATGTTGGATTCCCCCACATGTATGATCCTCTACTGGTATCCAGTGGTCTTCCAATTTTTTTGCTTGCATAGCATCCAGAGGAATTTTGGGAGATTACATGCCCCCTCACACATTTACAGCCTATATCTAAAAATTTATTACAGGTTTAAATGGCTTGTAGAGGATATATTTTAAACTATATTGTCAGTATTGACTTAAAAAATTGTTCAGTATACCTGTATACATGTGTATTTCTACATGTGTTAAGCTTGTATACACACAAATAATATTTATCCATCATACTAAGGAAATGTCCCTCTATTCCTTTTTTTTTCAATTTTAATTTTAATAGGGCAAGTTTTTCTCTCTTTATTTGCTTGGGATTTTTTTCTTTTACATGCAATAAAATATGTCAATTTAAAGTGTAGGATTTGATAAATTTTGGCTATTGTATGTAATTGCATAATCTCACCACAAAGTATATTCATGTTGATGAACTCCAAGAGATGGTAATGAACAGGGAGGCCTGGCGTGCTGCAATTCATAGGGTCGCAAAGAGTCGGACACGACTGAGCAACTGAACTGAACTGAACTGATGCTTTATTATCGTATATGTATCACATATGATATATATTATATAAAGTGATCCCAGACCCCCCTGGCAGATACCAAAATCCAAAGATGCTCAAATCCCTTATATAAAATGGTGTCATATTTGCATATAACCTATACACAGCCTCTCTTTAAATCACCTCTCGGTTACTTATAATACCTAGTACAATGTAAATACTATGCAAATAGCTTTAAATTCAATGTAAATGATATATTTAAAATATTTGCCAGTGTGCAGCAAATTTAAGTTTTGCTTTTTGGAACTTTCTGGAAAATTTTTTTTTCAATTTGCCATTGGTTGAATCCACAGATTCAAACCTGAGCATGTGAAAGGCTGACTGTGTCTGTATATATCCGGATTTGTGCATATACATATGTGTGGCGTGCATACTCAGAACTGTTACATGATTCTTCTAAATGTATTCAGAGGAGCCTGATAGTGTTTGATACCCGCCATCATCCACTAGAACAAATACAGGAACACGTGCTCCTTAACATCAGACCTTTTTATCATTCCTTTTTCCCCTTGAACTTGAATTTCCGTTCCACTTCTCACAGAGACTTTTCTTACATNTATTCAGAGGAGCCTGATAGTGTTTGATACCCGCCATCATCCACTAGAACAAATACAGGAACACGTGCTCCTTAACATCAGACCTTTTTATCATTCCTTTTTCCCCTTGAACTTGAATTTCCGTTCCACTTCTCACAGAGACTTTTCTTACATACATTTTTATGCTTGAAATCCTTTACTGGTAGTCTTATTTATTAATAAGCAAAAACGTTAATATTAACCATTGATACGAATATATTTTTGTTATATAGCCTTAACTCCTGTGGCCATTGAATAATTTCTACTGATAGAGCTGTCATTATAGTTTTAGTAATACATCTGGTAAAAGTAACAATCTGTTTCAAATGAGCAAATAGTAAATATAAAGTTACATTTTAGTGGAAATACATCCCTTAAATGGCTCTGATGGGCTTTTTATCACAGTTGTTGTTCAGTTGCTAAGTCATATTCAACTCTTTGTGACCCATGGACTGTAGCATGCCAGGCTTCCCTGTCCTTCACTATCGCCTAGAGTTTGCTCAAACTAGTGTCCATTGAGTTGGTGATGCCATCCAGCCATCTCATCCTCTGTCATCCCCTTCTCCTCCTGCCTTCAATCTTTCCCAGCATCAAGGTCTTTTCCAATGAGTTGGCTTTTCTCATCAGGTGGCCAAAGTATTGGAGCTTCAGTATATGTCCTCTATTAGTATTCAGGGTTAATTTCCTTTAGGATTGACTGGTTTGATCTCCTTACAGTCCAAGGGACTCTTAAGAGTCTTCTCCAGCACCACAATTTGAAAGCATCAGTTCTTTGGCACTTAGCCTTCTTTATGGTCCAACTCTTATCATACACGACTACTGGAAAAAACCATAGCTTTGACTATATGGACGTCTGTTGGTGAAGTGATGTCTCTGTTTGTTAATGCACTGCCTAGGTTTGTCATAGCTTTTCTTCCAAGGAGCAAGCATCTTTTAATTTCATGACTACAGTCACCGTCTGCAGTGATTTTGGAGACCAAGAAAATAAAGTCTGCCAGTATTAGGGGTTGGTAATTACTCTTTGCTGGAGTGAGTCAGGGGTCATGTTCATCGATTTTATGTCTCAATGAAATTACTGAAGAATTTTGTTCATATAAAAAAATAGCTTGGGATGGAAAGCATTTTGTTATAGCACTCTCAGTTAATTCTTTTAATTCATTCCGAGTCCCAAGTTCTATATGGATCTATCATCAAGAATTGTTTTTTTGGAGACTTCTCTGGCAGTCCAGTGGTTAAGGCTCCAGATTTTGATGCAGGGGGCACAGGTTTGATTTCTGGTCAGGGAACTAAGATTCCCTATGCTACCCAGAATGACCCTGATGCTGGGAAAGATTGGGGGCAGGAGAGGTGGCAACTGAGGATGAGGCGGTTGGATGGAATCACTGACTCAATGAACTTGAGTGTGAGAAAACTCCAGGAGATAGTGAAAGCCTGGTGTGCTGCAGTTCAACTGGTTGCAAGGAGTCAGACATGACTTAGCAGCTGAACCACAAATGCCGCACGGGGTAAATAAATAAATGAATATTTTTCACGTCCTGTCTGTTTTTGACTCTACTGAGCCCCCTTTGGTTCTGTTGAAACCTGACTCGCACAACCACATTTAATCTATCCTTGGAGTTGTTCGCTGCTTCCGCACTGGCACTGGTTGTTCCCATCTTTCTTTCTGTTTGATGCCCAGGAAAACATACCCTCGTAAGATTAGGATGGGTGAGAGGGGTCCCGGAGAATGGAAGAATTTGTTCATCACAGTCAGGATCTCAGACAAATACATTGTTGAATGTATCTCGACTACCTGGAACTCGATTCTCTAAAACCACCAGTGCCTCTGACTGTCTGGAGAGAGAGACAGACAGGAGCTTCACTTATGGAGCTGGAGAGAGAGTTTGCTTGCTCCCACTCGCAGCCCACTATTCCTGATGGCGACTGTCACCTGCCAGGCTCCTCTGTCCATGGGATTTTCCAGGCAAGAACACCGGAGGGGGTTGCCATGCCCTCCTCCAGGGAATCTTCCTGACTCAGGGATCGAAACTGAGTCTCTTACATCTCTTGCATTGGCAGGTGGATTCTTTGCCATTAGTGAAACCTAGGAAGCCCATTCTTTCTAGAGTTGCTAACTATTACTGTAATGATAATCAACTATTACTGTAATGGTGATATAGTGAAGGACAGGGAGGCCTGGCATGCTATAGTCTGTGGGGTTGGAAAGAGTCCAACACAACTGAGTGAACAACGACTGTAATGATCATTGCTTATTAAATGGAAACTAGGTCATTAATATTATTAAATATTATTAAAAAGCAGATACATTACTTTGCCAACAAAGGTTCATCTAGTCAAAGCTACTTTTTCCAGTAGTCATATATGGACGTGAGAGTTGGATTTTAAAGAAAGCTGAGCGCTGAACAATTAATACTTTTGAACTGTGGTGCTGGAGAAAACTGTTTAGAGTCCCTTGGACTGCAAGGAGATCCAACCAGTCCATCCTAAAGGAAATCAGTCCTGAATATGCATTGGAAGGACTGATGCTAAAGCTGAAGCTCCGATATTTTGGTCACCTGACGCGAAGAACTGCTTCATTGGAAAAGACTCTGATGCTGTGAAAGATTGAGGGCGTGAGGAGAAGGGAACAACAGAAGATGAGATGGTTGGATGGCATCACCAACTCGATGGACATGAGTTACTCGAGTAAGCTCTAGGAGTTGGTGATGGACAAGGAAGCCTGGAATGCTGCAGTCCACGGGGTCACAAGGAGTTGGACAGGACTGAGTGACTGAACTGAATTGACCATTACTATTAGTATTATTTTGACCCAGATTCAAATCATCTGAATCTTCTCAAGACAACTCCAACAGTATTCCCTATATCATGACTAATATCCATATCTCCCTGGCTCTGGCAGATTGGCAAACATCTCCTAAGTACCAGTAATGTATAGCGTAGCCTTGCCTGCTCTCAGAGAAGCTGAGTCTCTGAGACTCTCTACAGTTAGCTCCTTTGCTCTGAATGGCGATTCAACCTTCACTACAGTAGCTATAAGGCAAGCTAACTTGATTGCAATTATATGGTGCATCTGGGCTTTCTATGACATAATTGTTAAAGTAGTTACCTGCATCGGTACTTAAAGTGGAGTGGGGTGTGCTTGTCAACTCTTGCCTTTTTTTTTTTTTTAAAGATAATTTGATGTGGACCAATTTTGACGTCTTTACTGAATTCGCTACAAGATTGCCTCTGTTCTGTGTTTTGGTTTTTTGGCCGGGAGACTTGTGGGATCTTAGCTCTCCCACCAGGGAGGGAGCTGGCACTCCCTGTATTGGAAGGCCACCTCTTAACCGCTGATCCACCAGGGGAGTCCCTGCTCTTCCCACCTTTGCAGATGCTTCTCTCTGCATTACTGTTGTTAATTGATATGTCCTCCATTACCTCTTGACTTTAAAAAGTGCATCTACAAGCTTTCAAGAGTTTGAGAAGAGGTGTGTGAGTTGCACAAAGTCAGGGGACAGTGGAGAGGAGAAAAGAGGAAACCTTGTCATTTTTGTAGAGAATATGGAGAAGAGTCAAGCCATTGGACAGACATGGAACAGGATCCTTGCAAATCATAGAGTGTGTGTGCTGTTTCTGCTTCTGATATCACCTCTAATAGTTTTTACTCTCAGATAATAACAGAGAAGATCCAACATTACAATAGGTTTTAAGTTTCCCTTCCGGTAAATCTCCACTCTGACATCTCTTCCTGGGCTGACAGCAAAACAGGGCTTAAATCACTGGTGAATCACAGGATCTGAATCACCTCTACCAAAATGTCAAGGTACAGACATCCTGTAAAGGGGGTTTGGTACTGGTTTCTAGGAGTAGTGCTAATTTTTAATGAAGTATTGAATTCAAAAAAGAAATGAGTTAGAAATTTTGGTCCAGTGCGGTATGAGCTAGAAGTCTCCAGAGAAACGGAACCAATATGTGGTGTGTGTGTGTTTATATATGAAGATATTTAGTATAAGGAATTGACTCATGTGATTACAAACGCTGAAAAGCCCTAAGATTTGCAATCAGCAAGCCAGAGACCCAGGAGAGCCGATGGTTTTATTCCAGTCTGAGCCCACAGACCCAGAAAACTGAGGGTATAAGTTCTAGTCCAAAAACTGGCAGATTTGAGACTGAGAAAGAGCCAGTGTTTCAGTTTTGAGTCTAAAGGTCGGGAAAAGCCGGATATCCTAGCTAAACAGTCAGGCAGAAAGAGTTCCCTCTGACTCAGCTGGTTTGTTCAATTCAGGCCTTGCCTGATGGGACACGGTCCACCAACATTAGAGAGGGCAGTCTGCTTTACCTAGTCTACCAATTCAAGTGTGACTCTCATTCAGAGAGACTATCCCAGACACACCCAGAACCATGTGTGACCAAATGTCTGGGCCCTGTGCACCCCAGCCCCACACCTTAACCCAGTCAAGCTGACATCAGACTTAACCATCACGAATACTTCTTCCTCCACATTACTTGGTCTTTGGATAATCACTTCAACTTTTACGAAAAGAAAGGAGAGAATAGGATGAGAGCAAATTCTTTTCCTGAAAACCCCACAGCTCCAGGTTTAAATGCTGGTTGGATCCTTTACTCAGATTCACCTGATCTGAACACATCAGTCACTGAATTACGATAAAAGCACTAGCTACTCCGATTTTTCTTTCCACCGGCACCACTCTGAGGAGAAGGAGCCCCAGGAGAGTTACAGAAGTGATTTCTTAATTTTGAAAAAGTCTTTTCACCACATCACATGGCATGTGGGACTTTAAAGTTCCCTGGCCAGGATTTGAACCTGTACCTCCTGCATTGACAGCATGGAGTCTCAGCCACTGGACTACCAGGCAGGTCCTGGGAGTGATTTCTTTATTGTAGGTATGCCCTGCCTTTCCTGCAGTTATTTTTCAGATAATAGATCGCGTATTAGAACCTAAGTTTTTCATACCTGGTTTGGGTTTTCCCTTAAGTAGTGTGGAGGCACTGGAGGCTTTGAAGTGGGCCATTGTAAAGAATATTTGCTTTCCTTATGATGCTTCTTGTTGTTCAGTCATGTCTGACTCTTTGTGACCCCATGGGCTGCAGCATGCCAGGCTTTCTTGTCCTTCTATCTTCTAGAGTTTGCTCAGACTCCTGTCCATTGAGTCAACGATGCCATCCAACCATCTCATCCTCTGTTGCGCCTTCTTCTCCTCCTTCCTTCAATCTTTCCTAGCATCAGGATCTTTTCCCATGAGTAGGTTCTTTGCATCAGGTGGCCAGTGTTTTGGAGCTTCAGCATCAGTCCTCCCACTGAATGCTGCTGCTGCTGCTAAGTCGCTTCAGTTGTGTCTGACTCCGTGCAGCCCCATAGACGGCAGCCCACCAGGGTCCCCCATCCCTGGGATTCTCCAGGTAAGCACACTGGAGTGGGTTGCCATTTCCTTCTCCAATGCATGAAAGTGAAAAGTGAAAGTGAAGTTGCTCAGTCGTGTCCGACTCTTAGCGACCCCATGGACTGCAGCCTCTGTCCATGGTATTTTCCAGGCAAGAGTACTAGAGTGG
This sequence comes from Neotragus pygmaeus, assembly GCA_006410875.1. Taxonomy (NCBI): domain Eukaryota; kingdom Metazoa; phylum Chordata; class Mammalia; order Artiodactyla; family Bovidae; genus Neotragus; species Neotragus pygmaeus. Next base: position 4,059,244 of record SJYV01013295.1, on the reverse strand, counting down.
GTTGCCATTGCTTTCTCCGCCTTCCACTGAATATTCAGGGCTTATTTCCTTTAGGACTGACTGGTTTGATCACCCTGCTGTCCAAGGGACTCTCAAGAGTCTTCTCCAGCACCATAGTTCAAAAGCATCAATTCTTTCTTATGATGCAGTTTTCTTATTTGTTGGTTTGTTTTTTTTGGCTGTGCTGGGTCTTCATTGCTGCCCACGGGCTCTCTCTAGTTGAGAGTGGGGGCTGCTCTTCGTCGCGGTGTGCGGGCTTCTCATGCACTGGCTTCTCTTGTTGCACAGCATGGGCTCTAGAGTCTGCAGGCTTCAGTAGTTGTGGCTTATGGGGTTAGTTTTCCTGAGACATGTGGAATCTTCCTGGACCAGGAATTGAACCCATGTCCCCTGAACTGGCAGGTAGATTCTTAACCACTGGACCACCAGGGAAGTTTTCTTAAGGCAGATCAAATTAGCTTCTCTGGGTGGTAATGATCATTGGATATAGCAGTTATATCAACCTGACTTTACTAGTTCTCAAAGTGTGTTTCCTGGGTCAACAGCAGCAGCATCTGGCAATTGGTTAGAACTAGACAATCTCAGTCTCACCCCAGACCTACTGAATCAGAAACTCTAGAGGTGGGACTCAGAGATCTGCATTATAACAAGCCTTCTCAGTAAATCTCAAGTTTAAGAACACCTGACCTAGTATATTTGCAGTTAAGTTGCTTGCTAATGATGTATGTAATCTTGAAATTGAGCCAAAAGCTAGAGAGGCAGCCAATTATAACTCCAGAGAACGGGAAAACTATCCAGATCACATTCTTCCTTTGAGCGGATATTTTCATCCCAGTGCGGTAAATGTAAGGCTTGCTCAGTTTGGTCAGATGTCCTTTGATGTGTTTTCGTTGGCTGGAAGAAGGCAGGCTCACCCACTAATGACATGTGTCATACCTCAGTGTCCTTTCATAGTGCAGCAAAGAGGATCCGGGGTTTCTCTCTGAAAAGTCTAGAACAGGCGGACCTAATTTGCTCAATGGTTGAAACACAAGTTGTGCTTCCTGTGGCCCAAATGGGGAGAAATGGATGAGGGGGAAGAGACCTCTGCAGGTAAATTTCATATTAAAGTTCTGCCTCTTAGCGTTTTCTTCTTCTGTGGGCTTACAGAGCTTCTGAAGATTAAAGAAGCTCATTTAAAGTGGACAGTGATTAAGCATCCTTATTGTTACTGTCAGCAACTGAGGGACTTACTGCTTCCCCAGCTCTGTTTCAAAGAAAAGTCTTTCAGGGCCTGCTGCTTACCTGGGTAGCAGCTACTGTGGAGAGAGTTATTTTCACATTTTTTCTTCTCAGAATCAAGTAGAGGGAGGGAGAATTACTCAGGAGGGACAAATATCCCTGTTACTGGTGGTAATAACAATTTGATATTGATGTTCTTTAAAAACACATGTAACATGTACAGCACAGGGAACTCTGCTCAATGTTATATGGCAGCCTGGAAGGAAGAGGAGTCTGGGCGAGAATGGATACCTGTATATGTGTGGCTGAGTCCCTTTGCTGTGCACCTGAAGCTATCGCAACATTGCTAATCAGCTGTACTCGAGTATAAATAAAAAGTTAAAGTACACATAACAATTTTTCCTTGCAGATTCCAAAGATGCATATATCATTAAAGGCACAAGAAATTACTTCCAAACTGAATTAGGTGTTCCTGCATGTAACTCCCTAAGCTTCTCCCTTTCATAGAATTGAGTACAGTGTTCAGATTATCTGCATACTTGCTAGTTTCCTTATTAGAGGAAAAATTCTAAGAGGGCAGAGGTGTTTGTGTGTGTGTGTGTGTGTGTGTGTGT
>SJYV01013295.1:4030373-4055410 GCA_006410875.1 Neotragus pygmaeus | reverse complement strand
TCTCTCTCTGTCTCTCTCTCCCCCTGTCTCTCTCTGTCTCCCCGCCCCCACCTCTCCCTCCCCCTGACTCAGCTTGCCTGCTCTGGGGGAAGCCAGGCGCCATGGCCTAAAGACCCTGTAGAAGCAGCCCAGGGGCCGGGAGCAGAAGCCTCCAGCCAATGGCCACCACCAACTTGAGAATTAGAGCCCCAGATCCCACAGCCCCAGGCAAGTCCTCAGGGAGCCCCAGCCCTGGTCAACATCGCGACTGAAAGCTCCCAAGAGACCCCCAGTCAGAACCCCCACCCCACCCAGCCACCCTCAAATTCCTTCCCCACAGAAACTGGAAGAGTAACGTCTATCGTCACTTGTGTCACCGGGGTGCAGGGTGAGTTGTCGAGCAGGGATGATGGCATCCAAGCCCACGGGCCAGGGCCAGGCCGCGTGCCCACAGTCACTGGCGAAGAGGGCTGGGCTGACGAGGGCCAGCATGGGCCAATCGTGGTCCTTCTCCCGGGACCAGCCTTCCCACAGATCCAGGGTCTTCACCCGCTTCCGACTGGGGTTTATTAGCAGAGGAGAAGTAAGAGAAAGCAGGGAGAAACGGCTTCTGATGGGCAAACACTGTGCACCTGTCACACACAGGTGCTTACTCGAGGGTTAAAGATACAGGTTTAGACACGAATTTTCCCAATAAACTTTAAAAAAAGAAACTCAACAGCAAGTTCTGGAGGAAGTTAAACTTTAGAAGAAAAAAAAAAAAAACCTGGGAGCTTCTGAGTTAGGATGATCAGTTAGAACCATCCTCTCCTCCCTAGGTACCACCCCATCCAGGGCACCATGGAAATACATCCCCTTAAATAAAGTTTAAGAAGGAAGGCTATGACAAACCTGGACAACATATTAAAAAACTGAGACATCACTTTGCTGGCAAAGGACCATACAGTCAAAGCTATGGTTTTTCCAGCAGTCGTGTATGGATGTGATAGTCGGACCATAATGAGGGCTGGGTGCCAAAGAATTGATNCCTAGAGGAGGGCATGGCAACCCACTCCAGTATTCTTGCCTGGAGAACCCCCATGGACAGAGGAGCCTGGGGGTCTACAGTCTATGGGGTCGCAAAGAGTCAGACATGACTGAAGCGACTTAGCATGCATGTGGCGGCGCTAAGATCCCACATGCCACAGGACAGCTAAGCCCGTGTGTGGCTGCTACTGAACCCTCGTGCCATAACTGGAGAGCCTGTGGGCTGCAAACAAATAATAAATATTTTTTTAAGATACTACAGTCTTGTAGAAAAGACAGACAAGAGTGGTTACTCGGTAGGATAAGGAAGACTTCACAGAGGAACTGACGTCTAGTGGGCTTTTGCAGGTTGAATAGAAGTTTGCCAGGAAGACAAGCCGAGGTGTGAAGGCATGAGGAAGGTGTCACGTTCAGGCACCAGGATGGGGCAGGATACACGGTTGTGAAGCTGCACAGGCCATTCCCAGGAGGTGATTCAGTGCTAGTGAAATACCAGTGGTGAATTTACAGAGGGGAGAATGGATGGGAAATACACTCAGTCGTGAGGCCATTTACGGGGCTTAGAAGTTAGAACAATGGGGATTCATTAAAGAGATTTAACCACGGAGGTCATGAGGTGGCCACTGAAGGATGAACTGCTTAGGAAAGATGAGAGTTGACAGGGTCTGCCCCAGAGTGGTAGTGGACACAGTACCATCTGTAGACGGAACTGACCAGAGGAGGGGAGAGCAGAGTTGAGATGACCACACTGGGGATAGAGCTGCCCTACTGTTCAGATTTAAAAGAATTTTTAAAAATTTATTCATTTATCTGTTTGGCTGCACTGGGTCTTAGTTGTGGCACTCAGGCCCTTTAGTGGTGGCATGTAAACTCACAGTTGTGGCATATGGGACCTAGTTCCCTGACCAGGGATTGAACCCACGCCCCTGCGTTGGGATGGTGGCGTCTCAGACACTGGACCACCAGGGAAGTCCCTGTCCAGATTGTTCAAATCGATGCAGAGCAGGCATACGAGGAGACATTTGGCTCATCATTTTAAACATACTGAGTTAAGAAAACTGTGCACCATTTTGGCAGAAAAGTACAGAAAGATGCTGGACATTCTGGAGGCTTAGAGAAGAGGCCAGGGATGGGGTGATCCTCAAATTTACTCACACCTGTGTTTGAAGAAATACATAACCAAATCAGCCTGTGAGTGGCTGAGAGCACATAGAGAAAGGATGACGCTCAAGAGAAAAAAAAGAGGCTAAGACAGAGCCTTGGGGAGTCAGACATGAAAGGGACAGAGGAAGGCAACCCAAGATGGTGAGGAAGCGGAGGTGTGGAGCACAGGCAGTGTGCCAGACTTGGGTGCTTAGTCCTGCCAGACTGTCTGCAAGCCCATGGACTGTAGCCCGCCCGTCTCCTCTGTCCGTGGGATTCCCCAGACATGAATGCTGCAGAGGGTTGCCGTTTCCTCCTCCAGCAATTCTTCCCAACCCAGGGATCAAACCTGTGTCTCCTGTATCTCCTACACTGCAGGCAGATTCTTGACCTGCTGAGCCATCAGGGAAGCAGTGCTTCAGAACCACCCATGGTGCATGTTGCAGCACAGACCTTGGGACCCCCCCCCACCGCACCCCNTTCCAATGAGTCAACTCGTTGCATGAGGTGGCCAAAGTACTGGAGTTTCAGCTTTAGCATCATTCCTTCCAAAGAACACCCAGGGCTGGTCTCCTTTAGGATGGACTGGTTGGATCTCCTTGCAGTCCAAGGGACTCTCAAGAGTCTTCTCCAGCACCACAGTTCAAGTTCTTAGATATACAGATAATTTAATGGTAGATTTTCACGGTACTCTAAGATCACCCAGTCTCTGGGTGAAAAGATAACGATTTCTTCTTACAGATAATCTCCAGGAATTGTACTGCTCCCTATTTTCTCTTGCTGTTTTGTCTGGTTTGCGTGTTTAATCTTCATAACTATTGATTGAATCACATCACCTGTTAGCGCTCCTCTACATTCTTTTCTCTTACATGGAACATTCATGGGTTTTGGTAAAGTCGTCGTTATTTTGCCTTTAAAAATAGCTAGTATTTATATTGGCATCCTTCTGAATCCTTAAAGTGGTTTCTGTTCCGTTGCTTCCGTTTTTTAATGGGTTAAAACACTATATAATGTTCGGGTGTGCAGTATCATGTTTCAGCATCTGTGTACGCTGCAGCACGCTCGCCTCCGGAAGCTTAGTTTCTGCTTCCCGCCGTGGAGCCCGTCCCCCTCCGCGCGGCTCTCTGCGNATTCTGATTTGATAGGTCTGGAGTGGGCATGAGAACTGCATGTCAGATGTGCTCCGATGCAGTACTGATGTTGCCGGTCCACAGACCACCCTATGGGTGGTGTTGGAACAGATTGTGAGGAAAAGGCAAAGGGTTGGTGGTTGCAAGGTGGCTTGAGGTTTCTGGGGTTGTGAGGATGTGGGCATGATTGTAGGTGGAGGTGAAGGACGTAGATAAGACAGAGGTGGAGAGGTTCGACACCCTGGAGAGAAAGGGGATGGTCAAGGAAAGAAATTCAAGGATGAGAGAAGAGGAACCATCCCAAGAAGATGGAGGTGCCAGTGATAGTGGTCCCAGGAAAAATCTGAGTGGGCTGTCGTGTCCTTTGTGAAAGCCAAAGCCCCCTTGAGGAAGGGGATTTGCTTGTAGCTCCCCCTGCTTTTTATCTCCCACCTTCCCCAGCTGCTGTTTACTTTCACCTCTCTGACTCTCCCACCGTGCCTAGGGCCCTTTGTCTCTCTGCCAACATCCTCCCAGCCCTGTCACTTCCGCATACAGATCCATAAAGAGATGACTTGCTACAGATGAATGCTCAGTAATGAATAGACTTTCTGCAACACAAGGCATTTCAAGGATAAAGGAAAATTTCAGAAAATGTTTGATCATTGTTGTTAAAATTGTGTCTCTACCACCTTCTTGCTAGACTGCCGTCAAGCTGTTTGAGAGCACCCCTGGGATGTCAGTCCTTGGCATCGCAACCATAGTAAAGCACAAAAACCCAGCTCTCTCCCCTCTGCTAACCAAAGCTCACTTTCTTGTAGCCTCAGAGCCTGCAGCCAAACTAGAAAGGCTTCAAAAGTCACTTTGTATGATTTTAAAAAAAACAACCATCACCCTGATGATAGCTGTGAGCAGCTACATGCCGGTGTGTGTCACATTGTCTGAGTTCAGGACAACAAAAATTTATTGAAGGCTGGTCCTAGAACAAGCACCAGGAGAGGCACCGAGACCCAAAGATCAGAAAAATACTGTTTGGGTTCTGAGAGGCCCTTCATGTCCCTCTTTTTCCTGAGTCCTGAACCAGGTGACAGAGGAAGCAAACTGAGATGAAAATATCACCTTCCTTGCTGCTAACGCTGGTCTGGAGGATAGAGCTTGGACCCGGGGGCAAAACGGGCATCTTCCTCCATGAACAGAACTCTCCCTGACACATAGGCTAAGCTATGGGAAAGCAAAGGAAACTGGTTTCTCACTACTGCATGAGCAGAGATGAAGGTATATGGCCTCTGGGACAGACATCTCCAAGAGAGAAACTCAGAAGGGGCATGGGCAGTGTGTGTGTGTAGTGACCGTGTGTGTGTGTGGGGGCACTCAGTTGTGAGTGACCCCATGGACTGCAGCCCACCAGGCACCTCTGTCTATGGGAATCTCCCAGGCAAGAATACTGGAGTGGGTTGTTATTTCCTCCCTCAGGGGATCTTCCCAACCCAGAGATCAAACCCAAGTCTCCTGCATTGCGGGGAGATTCTTTACTGTCTGAGCCACCAGGGGAACCCTGTGCCTTACTAGTCACAGAAGTACTTTTTTCTTCCTGGAGGAGGAGGAAATAAGGGAAGTGGGTCGAGAGAAGAGTAGAAGTTGTCTTCTCAGTACTGTGGACAGAGAATATTTCCTATGTTTTTAAACAATGTTCAGTTTCTTTTTTAAAAAAGTATTTATGTATTTTGGCTGTNAACCCTGTGCCTTACTAGTCACAGAAGTACTTTTTTCTTCCTGGAGGAGGAGGAAATAAGGGAAGTGGGTCGAGAGAAGAGTAGAAGTTGTCTTCTCAGTACTGTGGACAGAGAATATTTCCTATGTTTTTAAACAATGTTCAGTTTCTTTTTTTAAAAAGTATTTATGTATTTTGGCTGTGCTGGGTCTTAGTTGCGACTCACAGTGTCTTTATTGTGGCATGTGGGCTTCTTAGTTGTGACTTGTGGGCTTCTTAGTTGTGACTTGTGGGATAGTTTCCCGAGCAGGGGTCAAAGCTGGGCACCCTCTGTATTGGAAACGCAGAGCCTTAGCCACTGGACCACCAGGGAAGTCCCTATTCTAAGTTCTTGGTCAAAGAAGACTAGAGAGATGGGAAGCGCATGGTTTCTCCATCACTCTCCAGCTAGATAACCTCTCCCTCTTTTAGTTTTGAAATAACCTTATTTCTGCCTGCACTGGGACTGCGCTGCTGCACAGGCTCTCCTCTAGTTGTGGCGAGCAGGCGCTACCCTCTCGTGTGGCTTTGCATTGCAGTGGCGTCTCATTGTGGGATGTTGGCTCGTGGGCTCGTGGGCTTCAGTAGCTGTTGCAGCTCCAGGGCGCTAGAATGCAGGCTCCATAGTTGTGGCACATGGGTGTAGTTGCTTTTCTGCTGTGTTAGCAGGCCCATTCTTTACTACTGAGCCACCAGGGAAGCCAACTATAAGCTCTATTAGCCCTTGAGTTTTATAACCAGACCTCTGGCCGACTGAGGATGGGCCTGCCCTCCTGAGATACATGTCTTGGAAGTGAGAAGACAGAAGTGCCAGGAGTCATATTCCAGGCATCAAGGGCAATTGGTTCAACTTTCAGAATATCTTTCCCTCGTGTAGCGCTTCTGTGTACCTGTCTGGCAGCCAGTGGTGGGCTTTCCAGCTATGCCTGTAGAGGAGTCCATAAAGGGACAGAATGGAGTCATTGATCAGATTAACCCCAGCACTGTGCTTTGCTCCGAACCAAAGGCTTATTTTTCTATTCTAGTTCTCAGCTCAAGAATGTCCAGCCATGTTTTGCTGTGAGCCCAAAATTTAGCATCAGAATATTACAGTAAAACCATGCGAGCAACATAAAACTTCCTTGAATTAGAATACTCCCCTCAGGATTAAATTCCAAAGGGAATTTAAGTTCCTATCTCAAGAAGCTTCAACGCATAATTACAACCCAGGCTGAACGCTGGCTTCCGCCATGGCTCAGTGGTAAAGAATCTGCCTGCAATGCAGGAGATGCAAGAGATGCATGTTCTTTCCCCGGGTCAGGAAGATCTCTTGGAAGAGGGCATGGCAACCCACTCCAGTATTCTTACCTGGATAATCCCCTGGACAGAGGAGCCTGTAGGGCTACAGTCCATAGGGTTGCAAAGAGTTGGACACGACTAAAGCAACTGAGCACACACACTGAGCATTTTGGGTTAAAAATAAAAACACAACTTAGAGGAGGCAGGGTTGATTCTCTCTGAGAGAGTGGGGAAAGTATTTCACATTAGTAATAGCTTTTTAAAAATACCTTATTTTGAAAAAATTTCAAACCTACAGAGATGCTGCAAGAATAGTAAGCATTAACTCAGATTCACCAATATTAATATTTTGTTGTATTTGTTCTCTCTCTCTCTCTCTCTCTCTAGGTAGATACATACACACCTTTTCATTCCCCCAGCGGTGCTGGGAGGCATATGGTGATCTTCATTCCTGGACCAGGAATGGAACACTTGTCCCCTGCAGTGAAAGCATGGTTTTACCTGCTGGACCACCAGGGAAGTTCCCTTAACACACACACACACTATTATTTTTATTAATTTTGCTGAAACATCTTAAAGTTGCAGACATCATCATACTTTGCCCCTAGATACCTCAGGATGTCTCTCTTAAGAACAAGGACCTTTTGGGACTTCCTTGGTGATCCAGTGCTTAAGACTCTGAGCTTTCAATGCAGAGAGTGTGAGTTTGATCCCTGCTTGGGGAACACTAAGATCCCACATAGCTCGTGGCATGGATTCACAATATATAATATTGTTTTAGTGCTATTATTACATGATAAAGGGTCTTTTGTCTAATTTTATTGCTTGTTCAAAAAATGTATTTTATAGCACATTTTTTCCAGTGTATGAAGAGCATCTAACCCAGGGTTTCACATTACATTTACTTGTTATGTTTCTTTATTCTCCTTTGATCTAGAACATTTCCTCAGCCTGCCCCTCTGTCCTTCCTTTTTATCCCCTCATGATATTGACATTTTTAGAATATAGGTCAGTGTTCTGGTAAAATGTACCTCAGCATGGGTTTATTTGATTGTTACCTTGTGGTTAGATTGCCTCATACTTTCTTTTTCCCTTTGAAATAATTTCAAACTTACATAAAAGTCAGAATTATATAGAGTTTTGCAACTTCNAAAAAGTATTTATGTATTTTGGCTGTGCTGGGTCTTAGTTGCGACTCACAGTGTCTTTATTGTGGCATGTGGGCTTCTTAGTTGTGACTTGTGGGCTTCTTAGTTGTGACTTGTGGGATAGTTTCCCGAGCAGGGGTCAAAGCTGGGCACCCTCTGTATTGGAAACGCAGAGCCTTAGCCACTGGACCACCAGGGAAGTCCCTATTCTAAGTTCTTGGTCAAAGAAGACTAGAGAGATGGGAAGCGCATGGTTTCTCCATCACTCTCCAGCTAGATAACCTCTCCCTCTTTTAGTTTTGAAATAACCTTATTTCTGCCTGCACTGGGACTGCGCTGCTGCACAGGCTCTCCTCTAGTTGTGGCGAGCAGGCGCTACCCTCTCGTGTGGCTTTGCATTGCAGTGGCGTCTCATTGTGGGATGTTGGCTCGTGGGCTCGTGGGCTTCAGTAGCTGTTGCAGCTCCAGGGCGCTAGAATGCAGGCTCCATAGTTGTGGCACATGGGTGTAGTTGCTTTTCTGCTGTGTTAGCAGGCCCATTCTTTACTACTGAGCCACCAGGGAAGCCAACTATAAGCTCTATTAGCCCTTGAGTTTTATAACCAGACCTCTGGCCGACTGAGGATGGGCCTGCCCTCCTGAGATACATGTCTTGGAAGTGAGAAGACAGAAGTGCCAGGAGTCATATTCCAGGCATCAAGGGCAATTGGTTCAACTTTCAGAATATCTTTCCCTCGTGTAGCGCTTCTGTGTACCTGTCTGGCAGCCAGTGGTGGGCTTTCCAGCTATGCCTGTAGAGGAGTCCATAAAGGGACAGAATGGAGTCATTGATCAGATTAACCCCAGCACTGTGCTTTGCTCCGAACCAAAGGCTTATTTTTCTATTCTAGTTCTCAGCTCAAGAATGTCCAGCCATGTTTTGCTGTGAGCCCAAAATTTAGCATCAGAATATTACAGTAAAACCATGCGAGCAACATAAAACTTCCTTGAATTAGAATACTCCCCTCAGGATTAAATTCCAAAGGGAATTTAAGTTCCTATCTCAAGAAGCTTCAACGCATAATTACAACCCAGGCTGAACGCTGGCTTCCGCCATGGCTCAGTGGTAAAGAATCTGCCTGCAATGCAGGAGATGCAAGAGATGCATGTTCTTTCCCCGGGTCAGGAAGATCTCTTGGAAGAGGGCATGGCAACCCACTCCAGTATTCTTACCTGGATAATCCCCTGGACAGAGGAGCCTGTCGGGCTACAGTCCATAGGGTTGCAAAGAGTTGGACACGACTAAAGCAACTGAGCACACACACTGAGCATTTTGGGTTAAAAATAAAAACACAACTTAGAGGAGGCAGGGTTGATTCTCTCTGAGAGAGTGGGGAAAGTATTTCACATTAGTAATAGCTTTTAAAAAATACCTTATTTTGAAAAAATTTCAAACCTACAGAGATGCTGCAAGAATAGTAAGCATTAACTCAGATTCACCAATATTAATATTTTGTTGTATTTGTTCTCTCTCTCTCTCTCTCTCTCTAGGTAGATACATACACACCTTTTCATTCCCCCAGCGGTGCTGGGAGGCATATGGTGATCTTCATTCCTGGACCAGGAATGGAACACTTGTCCCCTGCAGTGAAAGCATGGTTTTACCTGCTGGACCACCAGGGAAGTTCCCTTAACACACACACACACTATTATTTTTATTAATTTTGCTGAAACATCTTAAAGTTGCAGACATCATCATACTTTGCCCCTAGATACCTCAGGATGTCTCTCTTAAGAACAAGGACCTTTTGGGACTTCCTTGGTGATCCAGTGCTTAAGACTCTGAGCTTTCAATGCAGAGAGTGTGAGTTTGATCCCTGCTTGGGGAACACTAAGATCCCACATAGCTCGTGGCATGGATTCACAATATATAATATTGTTTTAGTGCTATTATTACATGATAAAGGGTCTTTTGTCTAATTTTATTGCTTGTTCAAAAAATGTATTTTATAGCACATTTTTTCCAGTGTATGAAGAGCATCTAACCCAGGGTTTCACATTACATTTACTTGTTATGTTTCTTTATTCTCCTTTGATCTAGAACATTTCCTCAGCCTGCCCCTCTGTCCTTCCTTTTTATCCCCTCATGATATTGACATTTTTAGAATATAGGTCAGTGTTCTGGTAAAATGTACCTCAGCATGGGTTTATTTGATTGTTACCTTGTGGTTAGATTGCCTCATACTTTCTTTTTCCCTTTGAAATAATTTCAAACTTACATAAAAGTCAGAATTATATAGAGTTTTGCAACTTCTTTTTTGTAAGTTCCAAATGATTCTTCTCCAGATTCACCGATTTTTAACATTTTATCACATCTACACTTGTCTTACCATTTTCTCTTTCTCTTCCTCTCCCTGTATGTGTATTTTTATGTGTGTGTATAGAGTAGTTAAAGAGTCTGAACCAGTTAAAATAGTGCCACCCTGTAAGTAACAGCTTTTAAATTTTTAAAAAATGCTTATTTATGTGGCTGTGTTGCACCTTAGTTGCAGCGCTTGGGGTCTTCACTGTGTCGTCCCCGAGCTTCCGCTGTACCACACAGATTCTCTAGTTGTGGCTTGTGGATTCCAGCGCATGGGGGCTCAGTATTTGTAGCGCACTGGCTTAGTTGCTCCATGATATGTGGATTCTATTTCCCTGACCAGGGATTGAACCTGCATCCCCTGCATTACAAGGCAGATTCTTAACCACTGGACCATCAGGGAAGTCCCAATTTTTAAATTTTAAATTAAAATTGTGTATATTTAAGGTGTACAACATGATCTGGTATGCACATACATAGTAAAATGATTATAATAGTCAAGCTAACCAACATATTCATTTAATCACCCTGGAATTGTGGCGAAATCTAACCTCTTAGCAAATTTCCAGTATTCGTCCAGTGTTATTAACTGCAGCTATCATGCTGTACACTAGATCCCCAGACTTAGTCACCTTGCAACTTTGTACCCTTTGACTGACCTCTCCTTGTTCCCCCCACCTCCACACCTCTGGAAACCACCATTTCACTCTGTTTCTCCGTATTTGATATCATTAGATTTCACATATAAGTGAGATCATGCTTTTATTTTTTTTTTAATTTCTGCATCTGGCTTATTTCACTTAGCATAATGTCCTCTGGGTTCATCCATGTCACAGAAGTCAGGGATTTTTTTCTTCTTCTTTTTTAAAAATAATTATTTATTTGGCTGTGCTGGGTCTTAGTTGAGACACTCGGGATCTTTAGCTGTGGCACGTGGGATCTAGGTCCCTGACCAGGGAGCGAATCCAGGCCCCCTGCATTGGGAGTGCAGAGTCTTAGCTACTGGGCCATAGGAAGTCCTTCTTTTGAAGGCTGAATATAGTTCCACTGTGTGTGTCCATCAGTGGATGATTAGGTTGTTTCCATATCTTGGCTATTGTGAGTAACAGTGTAGCAAACATGGGAGTACAGATTTCTCTTCAAGGTACTAACTTCATTTCCTGGTGGGTTTATACCCAGATAAGGTAGTTCTGTTTTTAATTTTTTTAAGAATCTCCATACCATTTTCCATATGGCTGTATGACTTCACTGTCTCAACAATGGTATGCAAAGTTTCCCTTTGTTCCACATCTTTGGCAACACTTTCTTTTTGATGGTAGCCATCCTAACAGGTGTGAAGTGACTTCTCATTGTGGTTTTGATATGCATTTCTCTGATGATTAATGTTTGGCGCCTTTCTTGTATTTTTTGATGATTTGTCTTTGGAAAAATGTTCAGGTTTTTTCCCCCATTTTTTATATGGTTTTTTTTTTTTTTTTTGTCACTGAGTTGTAGGAGTTCTTTATATATTTTTTATTTTAACCTTTAATAGATATATGGTTCAAAAATATTTTCTCCTTATCTGTAGGTAGCTTTTTCAATGTATTCTTTCCTTTGCAGTGCAGAAGCTTTATAGCTTGTTTATTTTTGCTTCTGTTGCCTGAGTTTTTGTTGTCATGTAAGTGATAGCTTTTTGAAAAAATTCTTGAAGAGTGAAGAAGCTTTCCAGTTGGACGAAACAACTTGGGCGTGGGAAGGGAATTAAAACCGAAGGGATCAGCATGTCAGAAACATAAGCCAGTGTGCATATGATGTTGCTGGTGAAGAGTCAATATTTGAGAGTAACCAGGATGGGGGAGAAGGGACCAGGAAGGCAGCTGGGCTTTGTTCCATATGAAAAAAAAGAGTTGTTGATGGTGTTAAAGCAAAGAGATGACAGGATCAGGTTTAATTTCTAGAGAAGTTAACTGCAGGGCAATTTGGAGGAGAAAGGGTAAAGCCGTGCAACGAAGTGGACATTGCATTAGGCCAGACGGTGACGAAGGCCTGAGGGAGGGGATGCAGGGGAGTGTTTGTTGAATTCCAGTTATGTGCTGGCCATTTCTGCACATGCTCATTTAACTGTCACAAAACCCAGAGGTCAGAGAGGTGAAGTAACTTGGCCAACAACAATCATTGTCAGCTTCTGGTATGGTTAATATTTGAACCCAGGCTCATGTGACTCTAAAGCCCACTCTGAGCTACCACAGCATCATGAAGGATGGAGCAGGACTGATAGGATTCTGGCTCTGATAGCCAGTTGGACACAGTGGGCAAGCAAGGGAGACAGGAAAGATAACAGCTGATGTTAATAATGGAAATGGTTATGGGGAAGAGAAAGAATGGGAGTAGATAGAGAAAATGACAGGCTCTATGAAGTTGATTTTGAAGCCTTGGGGTTTTTTTAACCCCCCCTGGGACAAGGTATCTAGAGAGTAGTTTGGCTCAAGAGCTCAGAAGAAAGGTCTAGGTTAGAAGCAGAGATGTGGCTACTGGAGTTTGGACTGCATTCGGTCAGGAGTGTTGAATGAGAGCAGAAGATGGCTGAGGGCAGGGTCGCGGGCACGTGAACACTTATAGGGTGGTGGAGAAAGAAGACCTTGTGATAGAAGAGAGTGGTGGGAGAGCTGAAATTGGATCGTTTCAAGAAAGTGGGTGTCTAGGACTATCGTGTATTCTGCGAAAGGGTTCCAAAACGAAAAGATTCATCGGGATTAATGACTAAGGAACTCACCGGTTACCTTTGTGAGAAGGATTTCAGTAGATTGGAGCCTTCTTGGGTTCAAAGAGTGGATGGTGGTAGAGGAAGTGGACACAGAGTAGCGATTATTCTTCTAAGGGTTTTAGTTGGACTTCCCTGGGGGTCCAGTGGTTAAGAATCCGCCTGCCAATGCAAGGGACATGGGTTGGATCCCTAGTCTGGGAAGATTCCACATGTGACGGAGCAACCTGCAAGCTGTAACTACTGAGCCTCCGGCCTAGAGCCCAGGAGTCATAACTGCTGAGCCTGCATGCTGCAACTGCCGAAGCCCGTGCTCCCAACAAGAGAAGCAGCCATTGAGAAGCCCTCACCCTGCAACTAGAGAAAGCACATGCGTAGCAACAGAGGCCCAGTGCAGCCAAGACGAAAAGAATTTTAGTGGATGATGATCGCAGTTGACATTATGAGGCTTTACTGTTTGCCAGGCGCTGGGCTAACAATTTATATTCATTATCCAGGATAATCCTTACCATAGTCCTAAGAGGTAGGTACGATCTTACTCCCTTTTTCTGATGAGGAAATTATAGCTGCGAGAATGCAGAGAGGTTAAGTAACACGCCCAAAGTTACACCACCAAGGGGCTTCTCAGGTGGCACTAGTGGTAAAGAACCTGCCTGCCAATGCAGGAGACAGAAGCGATGCAGGTCTGATTCCTGGGTTGGGAAGATCCCCTGGAGGAGCACGTGGCAATCCACTCCAGTATTCTTGCCTGGAGAATCCCATAGACAGACGAATCTGGTGGGATGCAGTCCACAGGGTTGCAAAGGACAAGATGGAAGCGACTTAGCATGGATGCATACCACCAGTAATAGAATAAGGATCCAAAATCTCAACATTTCTGAGTTCAAAGCCCGTGCTACAAGATGATGGTGCTTTAGGCCTGAGTCCGTGTACAAGCAGTAGAGGAAAATCCCTGTGGTGAGGATGATACTGACTTTATGTAGCAAAGAGAGAATAGTTGATGGAACCATGTCTAAAGGAAAGATATTAGATCTTATTAAAAAAAGAAAAACAAAGTGCCTACTTTGGGACTTCTCTTTGTCAAAAGCCAAATATGTACCCAGATGTTAGCTGAAGTAGCATTCCCTTTTGAGATTTAAGTAAGGTTGGCTCCATTCTGTATCCACTGGGGAGTCCAGTGCCTGCTCCAAGATCTCTGTTAATTCCTGCGAGGTGATATTATGGTTTGTTTGGCTTTCGCATTTCTGCTTCCACTAAATTTTATTTATTTGTTTCTCTTTGACCGTCACTGTGACATGTGGAATCTAGTTCCCTGACCAGGGATGGAACCTGGAGCCCCCTGCTTTGTGATCAGGGAGTCTTAACCACAGGATAGGATCACCAGCAAAGTCCCAAATTCTTCGTCTCACTTGTACCTCAGTTCCCATGTTCTTATTCCTTGGTTCCACGCTGACTCAGTTGTAGAACTCAGACCTACCCCGGAACTTTTTTTCTTGAATTTCCCCCAAAATCACTCACACAAGGCATTTGTACATGTGTCAAGTATTACTGAGGGCTTAGGGGATTTTATACCCTTAGCAACACAACAATGTAAAGCTCAGTAATAGATATTTCTATTTTAAACATACTTTCAGTTCTCCAATCCCTGGAGCTCTCTCCCTAAGCTTGAACCTCCCACATTGTTGTTTGAGTCTCATCTCTCTTTACCACCCCACCCACCCCATTTCATCTTCTCTTTGCTCTTTCAGTCCTCATTTTATTGGTCTCTCTCTCTTTTTTTTTCAAATGTCAATCTGCTTAGCTATCTCTTTGTTTCAGCTTTATTGTAAGGCTAGCTTTCTTCTTTCGTATTTCAGGTGTTCATATGAAGTATTTTCCTCAGTTAGGCATTTTCTGTCCCTAAGAGGGGCCCTGGCATCAACTGCTAAAATAATAATTTTGCATCCCAATGTTTACATTGTTGTTGTTCAGTTTCCCAGTCATGTCTGACTCTTCGTGACACCATGGACTGCAGCACGCGAGGCCACCCTGTCCCTCACCACCTCCTGGAGTTTGCCCAAGTTCATGTCCATTGAATCGGTGATGCCATCCACCAATATTTATAGATAGGTTTAAAAGTTGGAAGAGGGAATTTAGAAGAGATCCTGTCTGATCTGCCTTCTTAGTGCAGTGGGAAGCCCCATCAGTCTCATAAAAGAGATTCTGTCTGTTGCTTCTGTTTTCTCTGTGAATATAAGACATGCTCCTCTGTTGAGGTAAGGATGGGCGTAGTTAGGATCTGACAGNCTGACTCAGTTGTAGAACTCAGACCTACCCTGGAACTTTTTTTCTTGAATTTCCCCCAAAATCACTCACACAAGGCATTTGTACATGTGTCAAGTATTACTGAGGGCTTAGGGGATTTTATATCCTTAGCAACACAACAATGTAAAGCCCAGTAATAGATATTTCTATTTTAAACATACTTTCAGTTCTCCAATCCCTGGAGCTCTCTCCCTAAGCTTGAACCTCCCACATTGTTGTTTGAGTCTCATCTCTCTTTACCACCCCACCCACCCCATTTCATCTTCTCTTTGCTCTTTCAGTCCTCATTTTATTGGTCTCTCTCTCTTTTTTTTTCAAATGTCAATCTGCTTAGCTATCTCTTTGTTTCAGCTTTATTGTAAGGCTAGCTTTCTTCTTTCGTATTTCAGGTGTTCATATGAAGTATTTTCCTCAGTTAGGCATTTTCTGTCCCTAAGAGGGGCCCTGGCATCAACTGCTAAAATAATAATTTTGCATCCCAATGTTTACATTGTTGTTGTTCAGTTTCCCAGTCATGTCTGACTCTTCGTGACACCATGGACTGCAGCACGCGAGGCCACCCTGTCCCTCACCACCTCCTGGAGTTTGCCCAAGTTCATGTCCATTGAATCGGTGATGCCATCCACCAATATTTATAGATAGGTTTAAAAGTTGGAAGAGGGAATTTAGAAGAGATCCTGTCTGATCTGCCTTCTTAGTGCAGTGGGAAGCCCCATCAGTCTCATAAAAGAGATTCTGTCTGTTGCTTCTGTTTTCTCTGTGAATATAAGACATGCTCCTCTGTTGAGGTAAGGATGGGCGTAGTTAGGATCTGACAGCCATGATGAAGGATTCTGTCAATAGAAATTAACCAGATTTCTAAAATATTATATTTACATAGGACGATATTCCTTTAACTAAAGTCTGCAGACTTGTAAAACTGATTCCTTTGCTAGAGCAGTCCATTCCATCCCCTCCTCCCTCCCACTCCGTGTCCACACATCCATTCTCTACGTCTGCGTCTCTGTTCCTGCCCTGCAAATAGGGTCATCTCATGAAGGAGTATATTTAGTTAATTGACTTTTGGATTTACTGGACTAGTAAGATATAAAATAACTGGTAATGGTGGGGGGCAAAATAGGTATGATTCAGTATTTTGTCACATGAGGAAGATAAACTGCCATGTACCATTACTATAATTCCATAAAAATACCTTTTAACACAAAAAAAGGGAAAGGACATAATCTCAGAGTGAAGGACAAATAAACTGTAATAATAATAATAATTATTATTAGGTAATAAATTCAATAAAGTAAATTGAATAAATTTAGCTTTACTAAAAACTCAGTACCTTGCCTTTGCTTATCTCATTTAACTGTGGACTGATGAAAACTCCATTCTGCCTACAAACTGTTAGAAACCACAGAGACAGACATAGACTGTCTCTAGAGATGACTATGAGAATCATGTAGAAACATACGGTCCGTTCAAAGTAAGTGAAAACAGAAGAAATAGAAATGGTTAATAGTTCCTAGAGATAGCAGTTTTATAAAATTGTGCTTACGAGCTGGAAGGAAGCCACAGAATTGGCAATTATTTAATTTATCAATTTTTGTGCATTTTTTTTGCTAATTTGTGTTCCCACTGATATTTACTTATTATTTGTTATTTAAATATGAAATATAAGGAAATATTGAGAATCCTTGTAACACAGTTAAATGTACATAAAAATAATACAAATGCATGTAGTATTGGAACTTTTAAAGGATTTTCATAATTAGCATATTTCACATGTGGTTGAAGTATTTTTGGATTATTTACATCACTTACGTCAGCCATCCTTTTTCTAAATAATCACCTCTTCACTTTATAAATAGGCTTTTCTTTATAACCTACATAATGTAATGATGGGTGTCCCTTTGTAACAAGAGGATGAAATATCGGATATACTCTGTTAGAGATGAGTTTAGGTTGTTAGTTTTGGCCTCCAGAATTGACGTATTTGTTGACATGTGGTCACACTTCCATTTGGTTCCATTTTTTGACCTGTGGCATAGCAATTGCGAGGCTTCGGAGGCTTGGATTGGGAAAGGGGTCAATGATGATTTTGTTCTGCGATTGACTGGGTCCACTAACATCATGTTCTTACCATTTAGTGTGAGAATTCATATTTAGGAATATTTGGGAAAATAGTATTTCTCTTTAAAATCTTGTTGCAAACCTTCATGAATTGGTTTAAAATCTCCACATTTTTCTTTTGAAAATCTGGTTGGCAGAAACTACTGTTTTTTTTTTTTAATACCTAAATTCATATGTTATTTAAAAGTTATATGTTTTTAAAGTTTTGAGCAAGATTACATTCAGAAATTGTGCTTTCAATTTTGATTTTCCAGCCAGATTGGTCAAGTAAGAAGCTAATTGATATTCTTTAAGTACTTCTAAGATGCTTGGCTAATTTTCAGTTGGAATGTCTGTTTACAGGAAGGATTTATAAGTGAAAGTAGTGAGCAGCTGATTTTCTAAATCTTTGTGTAATGATAACGTTTGGTATTAGGGCCATCTTGGAGTCATGGAGCTGCCTACAGATGTGACATTGGAACTCAGCCATTAGTGACTCAGCCTGACTTGTCTTTTTTTCTGCTTATAGATCTCATTACCTTAAGTTCTTCAATTAGGCATTCATGCCATGCTGTGGCATGTTCTGCCTAACGAGGCTCGTTTTCACTACTCACTGTCCTAATAGGGCATGTGTTGGGGGCCTGTATATTAGCCTTTGGGAACATCTGTAGCACTATTTGGAACTTTCAGGAGCAAGCTTAGGAAATTCTGATCACATTTTGAGATGCACTGAATGTTCAAAAGCTGTGCTGACAGCGTGAGCAGAGAGTAAAATCTCACAGGAGAGGGGGCTTCCCAGGTGGTCCAGTGGTTAAGACCCTGTGCTTCCAATGCATGGGGTGTGGGTTTGGTCCCTGGTTGGGGAACTAAGACCCAGTGTGGCCTCACAACACAGCCAAAAAAAAGAAAAGGAAGAAGGGAACTTAAAGACAGATCTGTTATATCTGAGGGACATGTGTGTGTGCTGAGCTGCTCAGTCGTGTCTGACTCTTTGTGACCCCACTGACTGCAGCCTGCCAAGGCTCCTCTCTCCATGGAATTTTCCAGGGAAGAATACTGGAGTGCGTTGCCATTTCCTACTCCAATTTGAAGGACAGTAACTATTGTTGTTGTTTTTTTTTCTTCTTTGGCTGTACAGCCTGTGGGATGTTCATTCCTGGACAAAAGATCGAACTCATGCCCCTTGCATTGGAAGTATGGAATCTTAACCATTGGACTGCTGGGAAAGTCTGGACAATAGCTAATTTTTAGAATGTTAATTGGTCATTACAGATTTATGTCTTATGTAGATAACTAGTTTCATAACAGGCTAAGTTTCCTGATGTGAAACTAGTACAAAACTTTATTATAATTTTTAGAATTTTCATTGGAGTACGATTGATTTACAGTGTTGCATTAGTTTCAAGTGTACAGCAAAATGTACATGTACATTATACATGTACTTGTACATTATACATGTACTTGTATATACTCTTTTTTTAAATCAGTAGACTCTTTGCCCATATAGACTATTACAGAGTACTGAGTAGGGTTCCATGTGCTATCCAGTAGGTTCTTATTAGCAAAACATTTTTCACAGCCACATGCAAGGTAGTGAGGAAATGAATTAAATCCTCATTTTGATAATAATATGCGCTTTGTTTTGGAGCCCAGTTTAACTCAGTATTCTTACTACAAATTAGCTGTGAACTGCTCAAACCATTTCTGCTTTTGCCAGATTATAAAAACAAAAACAAAAACAAAAAAACAGCCTCCTTTAAAAGGTAACATCAAAGCAAGGACTTTTAGGTTGAGCCATTTAGCAGGCTAAAGAATGCCATCCTTGGAGCCTCAGAAGATGACCTTTTGTCTTTCTGGCATTGATGGACCAAAGGGAAGAGTAACCTTGGGACTCTAATCTAGAAATTGTCATGCATTGTTCTAAATATAAGCCACAAAACTGCTCAATCATTTATATATAGGAAAGACCTTGAGTGGTGCTTGTCAGCACTTTCTTCTCAAGTCAAAGCATTACAGACAGAACAAGTTCTTATCTGACTTAAACTCACTGATAATGCCTGAATCATGCCATTTGAAGGTTGCTGGGGGTCACCAATGGCTTGGTTGTGGTTGATCTAGAAGTCTTGCTGGGTGGATTGTGAGTCTGGCCATCATTGTGGGAAGTGACCACTGGCGTCTGCCTCCCTCTTAGGGAGTAACTTTAATCATTAATTTCCATAGGACTAAAATCTCCTTCTCCTGAGTATTAACATTTTGGGGAAACTAGGTAATCAGTGGGGACCCACTGACAGAGCATTTTGCTGAAAATTGTAAACAACTTCCTGGTATAAGAACACAGTCTTGCTTAGTATAATTTGCCAGGTTATATGCATTTTATATTTCTTTGACACCTATAACTCAAACTGTAATTCCCTTGTGAAAAAAAATAAGTGCTTACCATTCTTCTTTAGACAGCTAGTTTTTAAATCTTCTTTATCATTTCTCCATTTAAAATCAGATGCCTTAGTTAAATTGCAACATGCAATTCATGTTGACATTTTCAGTATTTCTCTCTCACTGCAATGCAGTTGATTTGTTAAGATTTCAGACTCCAGGATCAGACTGCTTGGATCCAAATCCTGCCAACACCACCTACCAGCTATGTGATTTGAACAAGTTGCTTAACCTCTCTGGGCTTCAGTTAGCTCATCTGAGAATGGGAATCATAAAGGCACTTACTGTGTAGGGTTGTTACAGAAATAAATGAGATAATACATGCCACAAACAGAAACCTATTCAAACTAGTTTAAATAAGTAAGATTTCCTTTTTTGAAATCATAGGGCTACCTGGGACTTTGCAGGTGGATGAGTGGTAAAAAATCCAAAGCAGGAGATGTGGAATTGATCCCTGGGTTGGGAAGATCCCCTGGAGAAGAAAATGGCAACCCACTCCAGTATTCTTGCCTGGGAAATCTCATGGACAGAGAAGCCTGGCGGGCTACAGCCCATGGGGTCCGAAAGAGTCAGACACGACTGAGCGACTAAGCAGCAAGGCTACATGAGCAATCTGAGGGATACCCAGTGACAGGTGGGGCTCATGCGTACCAGAGCTTGCGCATAAGCAGCCTCTGGGGCATCTCACTCCATCTCCCACAGGTTTGTTTTGCTTCCTTGTGTTGTGTTGGCTCATTTTTCTGCAGACCAGTTTTCTTGGTTTATCACTGTGCATATGTCCAGATATTCTTTGCCCCACATCTGTGCAGTTTATTGAATTAAGCACTTCATCACCTGATTCAGCTTCACAGTGTCAATTTTGCAGGTCCATTTAGCTGGGGCTGGAGGGGAGGTGGCTCTTCTGGAGATTGACAGATGGACAGGGTTTAGTGTCTCTGAGAAGGTGGTGGGGGTGGGCTGAGCAATGATTGGCATCTCTAGCATAATCATAGTAACAATGTTCAAGGGTGATTAAAGGCTTCTTGCCTTGACCATTACTTACTTTTAAAAAAACATTCAAAAGTGAAGGATAATATCCACATAGAAATGGACACATATAATAATCGTACAACTTGAGGATTTGGATAAACTGAACATACCTGTGGAACCACACCCAGCTCAAGAGATGGAACAAGCACCCACGGAGTCCCTTTTGCTCCCCTCCAGTCACCACTCCTTAAGAGTAGATTAGTTTTGCCTGTTTTTTATACTTTTTATAAATAGGATCATAGCCTGTATGTTTTCATGTTCAGTTTCTCTTGCTTAACATTGAGGCATTCATCAATATTGGTTGTGTATGTTTGCAAAGCATTCATTCTCATTGTTGTATTCCATCATGTGAATATGCTTTAGTCTGTCGTTGCGTATTTCCGTAGTTTGTTTTTAGTGGTGCAGCCCTGGTTTTGTTGAACATGTACATATTAGCACTGATTATTTTTACCACTAGAGGCTTATACAGGGTGTGGTAAAGAAGAGTTGACTCATTGGAAAAGACTCTGATGCTGGGAGGGATTGGGGGCAGGAGGAGAAGGGGACGACCGAGGATGAGATGGCTGGATGGCATCGCGGACTTGATGGACGTGAGTCTGAGTGAACTCTGGGAGATGGTGATGTTCTGAACAGGGAGGCCTGGCGTGCTGCAATTCATGGGGTCGCAAAGAGTCTGACACGACTGAGCGACTGAACTGAACTGAACTGACATGTAACTGGATTGATGATCTCTTATAGATGAATATTGTTATGCTTTCTCTCTGGTGATTACTCATCTTTTTAAGTTGGTGACTTTCATGGTATGAGGGCAGGATCATGTTTTAGATATTTTGCATATATGAAAGAACTTTGCGTACATTTTGATAAGTGCTCAGCTGTTTATTTTCTGAGTTTTTAAAAAACCTTTTTTGTTTTATACTGGAGTATAGCTGATTAACAATGTTGTGATAGTTTCAGGTGCGCAGCAGAGTGACTCAGCCACACATATACATGTATCCATTCACCCCAAACTCTTCTCCCATCCAGCTACCACATAATAGAGCTATTTATTGATAGAATGAAAGAATGAACAAACGAGTGAATGGTATATGCCTCCTTCTTTTCTGGGAACAAGTCCTATTTATAGGAGAAGCTCCATGTACTATATTTAGACAAGGCTGACCTGCTGCTTAGCTAAGGTTGACTTATCGAGGGGTGGACATGGGACCCAAGTGAGGCCAGTCATGTCTCTTCTGGAATTCAAAAGCTGGAACCAAAGAGAGTGGGCACTGCTAAGTCCCTATGACCATGATCTAGTAAGAAGACTCATTGGCTCCTGCTAGTTAGTACCAAAGGCACACTGAATTCTGTTCTCTGATTCCTTGAAACAAAAAGAACTACATATATGACTGTTAAATAGCAATGCAAAACTATGTTGATCAAGCTCCAAAGTGCAAAAATAAGAGGTATACAATATGGAGAGGTACAATATGTAAGAGGTACACAATATGGAGAGATCGGTGAAGACGAGCTTCACTGTGTGTCCTGTCGCCTTGGCTTCCTTGCTCGAGGGAGCTCCTGTGAATGTAATTCTATTTCCTAAGTCAGAAATTGCAGTGGTTGAGGCAACAGTCCAGGAGAAGAGTCGTGAGGACTTGAACCTGGGAATTAAGTGTGAGACTGTAGAGTAGAGATGGTAGACATCTTGCAGATCAAGGCTTATTTAAGCCTTGAAAATGGATTTCACATGCAGGTAAAGAGAGACATTGACGATGATGCCAGGGGAGTTCCCTGCTGGTCCAGTGGTTAGGACATGGTGCTTTTACTACTGTGAGCCAGTTCAATCTCTGGTTGAGAAACTAGGATCCTGCAAGCCCTGAGGTGTAGCCCAAAAAAAAAAAAAAAAAAAAAAGATGATAGCAGGTTTTGAATTTCTATGTTAGGTAAGAATGAGTGCATGCGTGCGTGCTAAGTCGCTTTAGTCATGTCCAAGTCTTTGGGAACCAATAAATAAGGGGATTTGAGGAGAGTATAGAGGGAAGGGATAAAGATGAGTTCAGTTTGGAGGCATTAAGTTTAAGGACCTGGCGAGACAGCCAGATTGTTCTGGTCCAGAATGTTGACTCTGGAGCTGGGGAGAGTTGGGAGTCGCATCTGTGATCACTTGGTGCCTTACTCTGTGATCTTGGGCACCTTCTTTATTTAGCCTCTTTTCTTTTTAAAGATTTTTTTTTTTTTTTGTGGACCATTTTTAAAGTCTTGAATTTGTTACTTCTGTTTTATGTTTCAGTGTTTTGGCTGAGAGGCATGTGGGATCTTGGCTTTCTGACCAAGGATAGAACCCACACCCCCTGCATTGGCAAAATCCTAACTACTGAACCACCAGGGAAGGCATGCTTTAGCCTCTTTGCATGTCAGTTCCCTATCAGTAAGCTGATTTCACACTGCAAGGATTGAAATGAGACAGTGCTTACAAAGGGTTGAGCATATTGCCTGGCAATTAAGTATTCATGAAATAGGTATTCACAGGATGGTGATGATGGTGATGTCTCGAGTGCAGTTGGAAAACAGACTGGGGCAATGCAGTGAGGGATCTGCTTCAAGGTGGAGATGATGCTCAGAAGAGATAGCAGGGAGGAAAAGGAAGGAGCCCAGGGACTTCCTTGGTGCTCCTGTGGTTAAGATTCTGAGCTTCCTTTGCAGGAGGTGGATTGGATTCCTGATTAGGGAATTTCCATATGCCCTGTAGTGCCCCCTCCCCCGTCCCCCAGAAAAAAAGCCCAAGTCATAACTAGTTAGTAGATGAACTGTGTGAGAGGAAGAAATAGTGGGAGAGGAGAGACTGATAAGATCCACAGGAGGCGGTGCTCAGGAGCACCTGGGGCTCCGGGGATGTCGAGACTTCACCACATTTTGGTTGCATATCCTTTTTCTGCCTAAATCTTGAACTGTTGTTGGAATCAAGTAAGTCGACATTTGGGGCAGCAGTGTGTTAAGTCACTTAGGTGGAGAAGTTGTCTGGGCTGAGTTCTCCGGGAGGAAGCTACCTGCAGGTCCTCTCTTGTCTGCGGGCACACAAACCAGCTCCTTGTGATGAACCAGCACCTGGTGAACCAGCCCTGGCTTCTGTTGCATCTCCTACCACACTGCGAGTCTTTTGCCTGCTGTCACAGACCTCTGGAGGAGAGTCAAGACGAACTGTTAAAAAAAAAAAGGGACAACTTTCGGCTACTCATAATATTTGGGTAACAGTGTTCCCTATTTTTATTTCTTGCCATGCTTTTGACTTTTAAAGCATTTTGGTTTGCTTCCTTGCCTCCAGCCTTCTTGAACAAAACTGGCAAAAGCTAGAAAGGGGTTGTTTTTGCACATATATGATGGTGGTGAGACTTTGGCTTGAATTTGTTCTTTGTAATAAAGAGAAGAGAGAAGTGTGTGGTGAGGGATGAGGAAGGAGATGTCGGGAAAGAGAAGAAAAGGGGGATCAGAAAAAGGAGGGGCTGATAGGTATGGAGAGAGGAAGTGTGCTCCCTGGAAAACAGGTTGCTAGGTTTTTAAGTTTTGTTTTGCGTATGGAATCCTTGGCCCAAACTGTCCCCTATGGGAAACATCAATCTTCAGGGTTTTGTCCGGCCTCTGGGCTCCCCCAAGAAGGGTGTGTGGATGAAACAGGGCTGCTGTGAGTGGTCTCAGGGGGTTGAGCTCCTCTAAGATACAGACCACCCAAGCACCCGGATCCCAGCCAGCAGCTTCTTCGGGACCTGGTGTGTTTCCGGTTCCCTGGAGTAGAAGCCCCGCCTTTTGGAAATTAGAAACATGTTTTTAAAAAGTTGAAGCAAATTTAATCTTAGCTCATATTGCAGTTATAGATATTAAACAATGACTTAAACTCATTCCTGAGTGACTAGTAATGATCAGGTCTATCTTTCATGATTGATGGAGTTCCTTCTTTTTCTTGGGGATAGTTTTGGTCACTGCCTCCTGAAAGATGTTGTGAACCTCCAGCCACCCTGTCTTCCACATTCAGCGTCCTTCGCCCACTCCCACCATTTTTCTCCGAAATGTCTTGTCTTGACTTTGCAAGTGTGAAGGTTGACAAGTCTCTTAAGAGTTGTAGGATGTGTGCACTTTTCCATTCCGAGAGGTTGGCTCTTAAAATATTTCAAACAGCTTCGCCTTTTCCTCCCGGTTGTGGCTGATCACACCGACCCGACTGGACTAAGCCATTGTTTCTGCAAAGCCCCTGGATTTTCCCCCTAGGCATTCTTGCCGTCCAGCCTTTTCTTTGTTGTAATTCAGTGTTTCCCAACTCCAGACCTTTTCGGAGACCGTCAGCTCACTGAAGAGGGCCTTTTCTGTGGGGACGGCTTTAGTTTTAGACCTGAAGTTCAATGGCTGAGGCTCTGGAGTCGGGACGCGTTCCAGGACCGGCGGAGAGCTTTCGCTCTGAACCCCCCCGGGGAGGTTTTTCGGAAAGAGCTGGGGCACTGGTAGGAGGCGGGTCTGAGGGCCGAGAGAGGCAGGCCCACGCTTCTTCCCCACGGGCGCCTCCCACAATCCCCGGCGCCGCCGCTCGCGGACCCTGGCGAGCCCGGCTGCGGGGTCCGAGGCCACCGAGGCTGCTCGGGCGCGGTCGGCGGAGCCGCGGAAGCCCTCGCCCCGCCCCTTCTGCCCTCGCCCT
>SJYV01013295.1:3836356-4030337 GCA_006410875.1 Neotragus pygmaeus | reverse complement strand
CTAGAGCCCCGGTTACCTCGCACCCACCTCCACCCCTTTTTCTAAAGGCTCAGCCTCAGCCATGCAGCCACTTCTGCACCCGAAAGTCCTCCCTCATCCTTTGCCCACCCTGTGTTTGTCCAGCGGCTTATGTAGAGCATCTTCGGTCCACGAAGGGACCGCCCCCCCTTCTCCTTCTGAGCGCGCACACACTTCCACATCTGCTTTCCGCTGCATTCAGACAGCCGCCTGCAGCTGCTCTTCCTTGGCCTCTTTTCACCCGGCTCACCTCCTTTCACGAGGAGCCCGCAATCAGAATAGCCACTTCCTGCCCAAGGAAGGGTCCAGGTGCTGCTCTTTTGTGCATCTGGGGCTCTGGTACCCAGGCTCTATAGTGATGGGCCTAGCGCTGCTCAGGCGGGAGAGGGGCTGCGGGGAGCGCGTCTACACGACTGAAATCTTAGCCGAGTTATCCCAGCGCGCGGCACGGTGCAGTGTGAATCCGAAGCCCGTTGGAGACCCGGCAGGGCTGCTAGACTGCAGAGAGGCTGTTTCTCTTCTCTACCGCTTGATCCATTGTTATTCGTGGCTCTCAAAAGACTTGACTTTGGTGGATTCTTAGCCGCTCTTTTTTTTTTTTTTTTTTTTCAAAAATTCGAAAGGGCTTCATCAAGCCCCAAGTTCCACTCCTTCGGAGGAGGAGCAGACACTTGTCCTTTTTTCCCATATGTGATTTACTTAAGTCTCAAGTAGTTCACCCTCCAGTTTAGGTAGCTTCATTTTTTGAAGGCTGAGCTTCTCAAGTGTGTGTGTGTGTGTTTTAATCTGTGCGTTGTGGTCACACAGACTGCATTTCCCCCGGTTTCACTCAGCCAATGGCTTGCGCTCTGGTTCAGTTATTCTAACTGTACTGAGCGGCTGGGATGGTAACCTGGGAGATCCCAATAGTCTTTTGAGTGGAGCTCAGCGTTCTCAGCAACTTTTAGCAGGGGACTTTAAAAGAAAGAAGACTCATCTTCTTAAAACTCTTCCTTGGTTCATTAAAAATACCGACTCCTGTGGGAATTTCCTGTGGGGCGCCCAAGGAGTCAGAAGTATGAGGGAACCTAGTCTGAGTGCCTTCTGAAAGAGGGTTAGAATTGTAGATCTTCAGAACACTGAAAACATGGTTTATTTAATACTTGAAGATGCTCTGGGGACATATCTACTAGATAAATGATTGACCAGTTTGAGTCTTCAGGTTCCCACTCTCCCTCTATCAAAGGGGAGAAAACTCTGGCATTTAATTTTCTGCATGTAGTTGGAATCTTTTTGTTATTAGGCTTCAGAGCTTTAACCTGTGAAGAGAAAAGGCTTCCTGCAAACAGGATAGAGAGAAATGAGTCAGGGGTAGAGCTAAGCCTGAGAAGGAGGAGGTTGAATGGATGGCTTGAAGCCATGGGAAGAATGTTGTGGGGATTAGATAAGGAGCTGCCCTTTTCCTCAGGGCTTTAGGCTAGCTGTTGAGTGAAATCACTGAAGGGTGGTGCAGGAGTGGGGCCCAGGCTCAATAAGCTGTGCTGAGTAGGAGGGTCCCTAACTGAGGCATTAACTGGAAAGACTATCAGGATCTCCCAGGTTACCATCCCAGCCGCTCAATACAGTTAGAATAACTGAACCAGAGCGCAAGACATTGGCTGAGCAAACCCTGGGGGACATGCCCACAAGGCGTAGATTAAAAAAAACCAGAAACAACACGGGAAGCCCAGCCTTCAAAAGTGAAGCTATGTAAACTGGAGGAAGAAATACTTAAGAGTGTAAATCACATCTGGGTCACATTGGCCCCCTGGAGGGAGGGTTGGAAATACTGCCTAAAGCAGGAGATTGAGGTTATCAGGAGAAAAATGAAGGTTCCTCTGGATCAGCTGTTGGTAGAGATGTGAATGTCTTTGCATATAATTACTTCAGAGTGAGGCAAGGAATATAAACCTTTCATAAAGCCATAAACCTGTGCACTAATTTCAGCTGGACATTAAGTTTAGCTCAGAAAACTTCTGTTAACATATTTATCTCCACCCTGTTTTTCTTTCCTCTTAATTTTTGCAGCTGTTTCTTTAGAAAACCTGTAATGATAGGGTAACTAAGAAGAGAGGATTTTTCATGTATTTGTAGGTTTCTTGAAAATAGGGGAGCTCAGGCAGATGAAGTTCAAGAACTCATGAGGAATGGGTCCACTCTCCAGTAAGCGTGATCTTTTTGTGCCTGAACTGGTCCCACACTCCTTGTACACTTGGAGTTCTTCAGATCTCCTTGGTGATATTACTAGATGAAGAGAAGCAGTATTAAACTTTTTATAATCCTGGGTGTATCAGAGTAATATGAAGACCACACTTGGTGACATTTAACCTCCTCTGCACTTCGGCTTAATTTTCAGTCTAGGATTTTGCTCACATGCCCCCCAGATGACCCATAAAATACGGGATGGAGCTGTGGGAAGATGAACTATGTCTCAGCATCCAGCCACCTTTGTGGTTCGTAACCCTGGAGTACTTTTACAGAAAAGTAGGCAAACTTTCTGTAAATGGCCAAATAGAGAGTATTTTAGGCTTTACAAGTGTTCAGCTTTGCTGTTGTAGACTGAAACAGACATATAGGACATATATGCAGCACACGTGCAGTCCATAAGTGAATGATCAAGACTCTCTTCCAGTGTACCTCTATTTACAGAACAGACATCTGGCTGCCAGCGCCTGCCTGCGAGCATCACCCCTTCACGCACATGTTATTGCCCTTGTATCTTCCTCTGTTTGACGGGGCCCAGTACCTTTTAGGCTGACCAGTGAGTGATATTAATGATTAACCTNCCAGTGTACCTCTATTTATAGAACAGACATCTGGCTGCCAGCGCCTGCCTGCGAGCATCACCCCTTCACGCACATGTTATTGCCCTTGTATCTTCCTCTGTTTGACGGGGCCCAGTACCTTTTAGGCTGACCAGTGAGTGATATTAATGATTAACCTTCTGGATGTTTGCTTTGTTGACTGTTTGTTTTCTTATTCTATTTGTCATCATTTTAACCCTCTTCCTCCAACCTCTTTTTAAAATGTTTTTTCGACAAAGATTTGCTACTGAGTGAGGAATAAAAAAAGAATGAATTAGATTTGGAATATGCCCTTTGTCTGTATAGTAGGAGAGATTCGACACACATCAATACATGATGGTGGTAGATTACAGTAATATCTTAAATTACTCTAGCCCTTGTTGATCATGTTGTACTTTCATATATTGTTTCCCACTTAGATTTTGATCTTTATAGTAACTCTGAGAGATAGGAGGCAAAGTGTTAGAATATTCCTTTTTAAAAAAAAATTATTTTTTTGCCTGTGCTAGGTCTTCGTTGCTGCACAGGCTTCTCTCTAGTTACAGTGAGTGGGGGCTACTCTGTGTTGCAGCGTGCGGGCTTCTCATTGCAGAGGCTTCTCTTGTTGCAGAGCATGGGCTCTAGAGCACGGGCTTAGCTGCTCTTCGACATGTGGGATTTTCCTGGACCAGGGATTAAACCTGTGACTCCTGCATTGGCAGGCGGATTCTCTGAGCCACTAGGGAAGACCCAACATTCCTTTTTGTGAAGGGGAAGGAAGGTAGGAAGGAAAACTGAGGCTTTGGTGGGGTGTGGGGTGGGCTTTTAGTTATTTGGCCAGAAGATGTACTAGAAGGCAGAATTACTGACCTGTGTCTTTTTGAATACGTACAGTGATGCAACCTGCCCTGGGCCGCCCATTCTAATTCGCAGACTAGTTTTTAGGACACTTGTCCTTACTGAGCTGCAGTTGGCCTCTCTGGGAGTGTCGCCTTTCGGGGCTGTGTAGAACACATCTATTCCTTTTACCTCTGACAGTTCTTCAGATGCTGGAAGGTAGCCATCCTGTTTCCCAGACATGAGCTACAGATTGGTGTGCATGGATCAGAAAAGGCCTGTGCGTACAATTGGGCTGCCCAACTTACACCAAGTCTTACATTGGGTGCCAGTTCTTAGAAATGGGGAGATTTCACATGAAAATCTCTATTTCTGGTTTTCTTGAGAAAAAGAAGCTTCAGTGCTGTAGAGTTCACATTTCTGAAGATAGTAATCTCATTTAGGGCCTACTTCGGTGGTGCTAGTGGTAAAGAACCCACCTGCTAATGCAGGAGATGTAAGAGATGTACGTTCAATCCCTGGGTTGGAAATATCCCCCGGAGGGAGGGTATGGCAACCCACTCCAGTATTGTTGCCTGGAGAATCCCATGGACAGGGGAGCCTGGTGGGCTACAATCCATAGGCTCCCAAAGGGTTGGACGTGACTGAAGCGAGTTAGCTTGCAGTCTCCTTTAGATGCCAAATACCCTGTCCATTTTGCTAAAGTCTCTGCCTGCCAGCTTCACTCTTGTAGTAACTTCACTCTCAAGGCCTCTGTGGTCCTTGAGCTTACCGTCCTGTTTCCTGGGTCTTCTAGTCCACAGACTGTCGATCCTCATTCCCTTCAGATGTTTCTTATTTGACAGTTTCAAATCCCCTGACCTATTTCTTAGTCCTCTGCCCTGCATTCACTTTGATAATGTCCCTCTTAAAGTGTGGTACTCAGAGCAGCATACAGTATTCAGTATACAGTGTCATCTAACAGAGTACAGGATAGGGGGGAACACTTACTCTTTTGACACCGTAATTTTTTTTTCCCTAATCATTCTTATATATTAGTATATATGTAATTTTTTTATTGGAGTATAGTTGCTTTACACTGTTTTTTTTTAATTTTATTTTTGCTTTATTTTACTTTATAATACTGTATTGGTTTTGGCATACATTGACATGAATCCGCCACAGGTGTACATGAGTTCCCAAACATGAACTCCCCTCCCACCTCCCACCCCANTTTAATTGGAGTATAGTTGCTTTACACTTTTTTTTTTTAAATTTTATTTTTGCTTTATTTTACTTTATAATACTGTATTGGTTTTGGCATACAATGACATGAATCCACCACAGGTGTACATGAGTTCCCAAACATGAACTCCCCTCCCACCTCCCACCCCACGTCATCCCTCCAGATCATCCCCGTGCACCGGCCCCAAGCATCCTGCATCAAACATGGACTGGCGATTCGTTTCTTACATGATAGTATACATGTTTCAATGCCATTCTCCCAAATCATCCNCCGACTCCAGTGTTCTTGCCTGGAGAATCCCAGGGATGGCGGAACCCAATGGGCTGCCGTCTGTGGGGTCGCATAGAGTCGAACACGACTGAAGCGACTTAGCAGCAGCAGCAGCAGCAGCATAGCATAAGGTGAAAGTCCTATTTTCTTGAGAAATAGAAACTCTTAGAGAAATTAGTTTATGCTCTAGGTACTTACATATCAAGTTAACTGTTCTGGAAAGAATCTTCAGCAAAATCCATCTGAAGATCTTATTAAAAAAACAAACCTGTTTTTTCACCTCCTCCTCCCATACTGTGGAATCTGTATTTTTCACAGTTATATTGTGAACATTTTCCTGTTTGATTGAAACTGATTGAAAAGCTTGTTAATAATCATATTAATGACATGGACTTATCATACTTAATATTTAACCTTTCTCCTAATCTTGGACATTTAATTTATAGCTTTTTCTGTTGAATGCTTGGTGATTGCATGTTTACAATACAAATCTTTGCTCACATAGAACGCATTCCTAGAAAGTGAGATTGCTGAGTCAAAGATGTGAATATTTCATGGACTTGTTACAGATGGAAAATTTCAGTTTACGTTCCTACTAATGCAACATCAGTGTACCTGTCACTGTAGCTGCCAGCAGAGTTCAGAGATGTCCTGTACTTTACTATAGAAAGTGGTACACTTTGTGGACATCTCGAAATGAAATCTCAGTTCACATTCACGACTCTTTCTTACAGATGACTTCTGGAAGTGGAATTGAAGAGTCAGTGAAGCAGGTTTCAGGGCTTCTATCGCTTCAGGCCTAACTGTTCCAGAAAGGAGAGTTGGTACCTGCTCCCAGCACTGGGGGGGTGGGGATGTTTGCCTTGATCCTGGTTGATGCCACATACTGTAATCTTACTGTCCTTTGCTGATTTATAGGTGCAAAATGTCACTGTGTCCTGTTTTAAAGATACATTTCCTTGATTTCTGGGAGGATTAAATATTGAAAAATGTTAAGCCTTTGGGCCCCTTCTTTTTGTGTAGCTTCCTGTTTATTTCTTTTGGCTATTACGGTATTGCTTTGCTTCTGTTAAAGTAGTGCTGTGTTGTAAATGCCTCCCCAGTCTCTTCACTGAATTGCAACTTAAAAAAATAAACAAATATTAGAAGACTTTGATCCCTTTGTCATCAAGTTTGTTGAACTTTTCTTTTCATGGATTCCGTTTTTGCTTGGATTCCAGTGTAAGTGGCTAAACTTATTTTGAAGTGAAATTTCATTTATGTTTTCCTATTGTTCTTTTTGTAGTTTCATTTATTACAGTTACCTCTCAGATTCATCTGGGACTTATTTGGGGTTTTGGTTTGTCATGCAGGAATTCAGCTTAATTTTTTTCTAAAAAGCTGATTGTCACATTATGGGACAGTCTAATGTGGTGCATTTTGAAATGACTGCAGCAAAATACCATTCTCCTTAATTATGAAAGTAGTACATGCTTACTATAAATGAATGAAGGCAGAATGAGTATTTTGGTAAACAAACCATGAACCCGTGGGTAGCGGGGTACAGGTCTGGCACCTGGGTTTGTACCTGGGCTCCTTACCTTCTTGTTGTATGGCCTTAAACAGGTTACCTGACTTTGGGATTCACATTTACTTTTCTTCAGAGTAGAGTAGAAAAAACAGGCCTATCCCCCAGATGGTTAATGTGAAGATGAGATGAGATAGTATGTATAAAGTATGTATACTGGAGGGTGTTGTAAGTATGAATACAGTTATAACAAGTGGTAGGTCTATAGTGATGACAGATGAAGACACCCCACTCGGCCCATGTCTTCCAGAAGTCTGTGCTGTAGTCTGTGGACTTTCTGCGTGAATAATGCATATTGCTCTTTTGCTTCCTTAGTTGTCTGTAATTACATGGATTCAGATGTCAACAGCTCTTTGTTAGACCAGTACTTTTGCGTTTGTGTGTGTGCTCTGCAATAAAGTCACCTGGAGCTTTGTCAGATGGCAGGAACTTGAGCCCCACACTTGGGAATTCTGGTGCAGTTACTGTTGGGCGGGCCTGGGTTTATCCTGTGAAAACATTCTGAGGGGATTGGTGCATCTTGATTTTGTATTACCCTAGTTAAAAAGTGACTTGTCAGACAGGATTTTGATTTGGGGGATGTTATCAAACTGGGGGGAGGGGAAACCATTACAGGAATTGGCATAATTTTCCAATCAAGGACTTATCCTGGAGTTGAGAATTCTGGGTTGAGATTTATTATTGACTAAATGCAGCAGTATTTGTCCTAGGCTAATGAAGAATGTTAGTTTTTTTGTTAATACACTATATACAGTTGAATAATGGAAGGGATGCTTATTTTGTGCCTGCTAGGGGCCTTTGTGGAACACCTTTGGACTTGGAAATCTGCTCTCGAGCCCAGGGTTTACTTGCTTTTCCTTTCTTCAAAGCCCTGCAATAAAGGCGGCTCACTGCCATGGTTCTCTGCGGCTCTGTCGTAATCTTGACTCGGTAAGTGTATCAGTGCACAACCGGTTTTTCTCACCTGATTTTGGTTTTTAACTGCCAACAGCTTTCTGTTTCCACTGTTTTACACCCAGGTCACATTTACCCAGTGAATAAGCGATGGTGGTTGTCTTGTGAAAAGCACACTGCTCTCCTGTAACTTGGGAATTGCCTACGTTCAGTTTTCACAAGTCATTTATCGGCAGTCAGCTTCTCTGAAAAGTGCATTTTGTTGTTTTGAATGATAGAAGAGAGAATTCAGAATCTTAAGTAGTGCTAGTATCAGGAAATTTGTTCTGGTTTAATTCGTTTAGCTTATTAACATCCTGCATTTTAAGCTAGCTAGTCTTCCCGGAGCAGGCTGTTTGTCATGCCTTTGCATAGCAGGAAATCAGGAAATGATGTTGTTTGGTGTCACTACAGAATTAAAAAAATCTTTGAAATACTGCTTTCAACAACCTTATTGAAATGACTTTTGTGCAGAACTCTCTTTATCTAGTTTGAAGGGCCTGTGGCCACGGCAGTAATAGCAGCAGTGTGCAGCTGGGTTGTGATAGGGCTCCGCCTGCTTGATGGGCCCGTGTACCAACTGCTGCATGCACAGACACACAGGTAGGTCATTGACTCTGAGCACGTTGTTTTCTTGTTTTGTTTAGCAGAGAAATCAGTATGAATATAGGGTTGACGTTAGGTTTGGAGTAGTATTACCGTGTGTGTTAACTATAGCTGTCATTACCTGTGTACAGTGGGGCTGCAGTCATCTGGGTAATTTAAAAATAATTTATGCACGCTGTGCCTGTGCTCTCTGTTCCCTGAATTAACGTCACAGGTGGTTTATCTTAAATGGTTAAGACATTAGTGAGTGTGGGCCTTAGAGTAACTCTGCTTTGAGTCCAAGTTTTACTCAGTATGAATGCATCTGGGCAAATTTCCTAACCTCTGTGCTTTGGTTTCCTCACGCACATGGTGGGGATGCTTGTAGTATGTACTCCATAAGATTGTCATGAAGATTACGTATGTGAAGGAATACAGTAGGTCGAACCTAGCACACAGCAGACATTCAATGGATGTTCACTGTTGCCACAGTTACTTGATAGATTAAAGGCAGCTGAAGGTTTCATTTGGGGACATCTGGAGGAGCGTCTCACTTCGGGCCCCAGTCTCCCTCCATGCGTTTCAGATATGTGTAACTGCAGCCCAAGTGGAACCAGCTGTGTACTCCTGCTTCTCTCCCTTCTGTTTTTTTTTTTCGTTTTTTCTCTCTCCATTGAGTGTTTTACTTTAGCTCAGTTTAGTGTTGTTTTTTTTCTTAAATGAAGAAAATTATACAACTCTGTTGAAAGACATTAAAGACCTAAATGAACAGAGAGATATGCCAGGTCCATGATAGGAAGTTTCAATATCAGAGTATTTTAGTTGTGAAAGAAGAGAAGTCGAGTCAGTAGGATGGTTATACTATCAACAGACTCTTGAAAGCAGGGTCCTCATCGCTGCTGATGTTCCCACTGAGACAGAAGGAGTGTTAGAGGAGAAGGCGCTCAAAGAGGAGGTGATGGTAGAGGCCACCGCTATGTTAAGGTGTAGGAGGGAGGAGGTGAAAGGACAAGACAAGCACACCTGGAATTCTGACTGAGAACTCTAAGCCCCAGGTAACTCCTCAGCATATATCCTGGACCTTTGACTTGAGTTACTTACCATTTCAGCTTCCAGGAATGTAGCTAGTTTCAAGCCTTCCGGTGAATGGCTAACAGATGAAGAATTTCCATTTATCAGCAAAAATATTTTGGTTAAGGAAGGAGTAAAAAGTTATGGCATCAGCAGTGATCTGAATGGTAAATGTCTGTACACGATATTTTGAACTTTTCCCTCTTTACTGGGAGAAGACACTAACGGAACCTCCTTATACTCAGAGATGTACCCTTGCTGCCATTGGAACATTGAGGGGTAGATATCTGTGTTGCTGACCCCTGGAGAAGGGAGATCAAGATTAGAGAGGTAACTTTCTTAGGCATCCAATCAGGGGATGCTCATTGAAGCTGTTGGCAAACTCCAGTAAATAAAGATAGGGAAAGAGAGAAGAGGACAAGGGATAAACCCCCAAGGACAAACTGCGCTTTTAAGGAGTGGTGAAAGGTACCAGAGGATGAGCTGCTGAGGTGGAGGACTAGGAGAATGGATGAGTAAATTACATAAAATACAAAGTAACTTAATATGAGACATCGGGGCAGGGATGAATGACAAAACTGTGTGATAGGAGAAAGAAAGGTGGACTAAATGGAAAGAATGAATGTTTATGCTTCCAGATAAGATCAACAGTGTTAAAATAACCCTTCCCTACCTAAGAGTGATGTATTAATAATTTAATTCTTTTTATATATCACTGAATTCTGTTCACTGTTGTTCAGTATTTTTGTTTTATACTGATGAGAGAAATGTATCTGTCGTTTT
Source organism: Neotragus pygmaeus (assembly GCA_006410875.1). NCBI lineage: Eukaryota > Metazoa > Chordata > Mammalia > Artiodactyla > Bovidae > Neotragus > Neotragus pygmaeus. The sequence continues at coordinate 4,020,247 of SJYV01013295.1, read as the reverse complement.
CTTTTTTGGTGCCTTCTTTGGTTTGGGTATGATGGCTGGTAAGATGGACTGGGAGGTGTCCCCCCACTCCAGAAGAGATTGTATATAATAGATCATTATGTTGGGTTGGCCAATAAGATGCTGTGGAAAAACCTAAAGGAACTTTTTGGCCAACCCAGTACTTTAAACACTTGGTAGAAATTCTCCAGTGGAAGCCTCTGGGGCTGGGCATTTCTTTTGGGGGACATTTCTTTTGTAATTTTAAAATTACAAAGTCAATTTGTTTAATAGTTGTAGGACTATTTCCTATTGGGTGAGTTGTGGCAGTTTGTCTTTTTTGAGGCATTGGTCCATTTTGTCTGAATTGTCAAACTTCAGTGTGTTGAGTTGTTCCTCAGTTCAGTTAAGTCGCTCAGTCATGTCCAATCTGCGACCCCATGAGTCACAGCTCGCCAGGCCTCCCTGTCCATCACCAGCTCTGGGAGTTCACTCAGACTCATGTCCATCGAGTCAGCGATGCCATCCAGCCCTCTCATCCTCTGTCGTCCCCTTCCTCTCCTGTTCCTAGTCTTCCTTTATTATCCTTTTGATGCCTGCAGGATCAGTGAGTGATATCCTGTTTCATTCCCATTGTTGGTGATTTGTATCTCTTCCTTCTTTGTCAGTCTTGAGCAGGTTTGTCAAAATTGTTGATGAACCTCTTCATTTTATTGAGTTTTGTCTTTATGTTTTTTATTTCATTGATTTGTCCTCTTTATTATTCCTTTCCTTCTGCTTACTTTGAATTTATTTTTTTCTTGTAGGTTCTTGAAGTAGGAGCTTAGGTTATTGATCTGAAATGTTCCCTCTTTTCTGACATAAGTATCCATCTATCTATAGTATCTTATTTCATCCCCACAATAATGCTGGAGGTATGTGGGGATTTTCAGTATCACTTTAAGAAGAAAATTATGTAATATTCTTAAAATCTCAAAGCTGAGTTCTGAACCAGAGATTCTGGCTGCAAATCCAGATGGCCTGCAAGCCTCCTCCTAGCTGTGAAAATCTCTCTTTTTATTTTTCAGTGTTTCATTTCCCTTGAACCAAGACTCCATAGGCTCTAAATCTCAAACTTGTTTGAAAATGAAAATGTAAACTAAGACTTTCAACTAGTATAATTATTTATTGAGTAGTGACCTGGCACCCAGAACTATGTGGTATTTTGTAGAGGGGTTTCAAAAGTGGTGAGAAAAATAGTTTCTGCATCCAGCTGCAGAGAAACAAATTGCTTAGATGAAACTTAGATGAACAGTTGAAATTTGTCAGGAGAGTGATATGGACAACTGACTCTTGTGGTTAGAAAAACACTTTCAGAGGTAGACAATTTGGCAAAGCAGGTGAACTGATAGTGTATAGANATTACTTTGCCAACAAAGGTCTGTCTAGTCAAAACTATTGTTTTTCCTGTGATCATCTATGAATGTGAGATTTAGACTATAAAGAAAGCTGAGCGCCAAAGAATTGATGCTTTTGAACTGTGGTGTTGGAGAAGACCCTTGAGAGTCCCTTGGACTGCAAGGAGATCCATCCAGTCCATCCTAAGGGAGATCAGTCCTGAGTGTTCATTGGAAGGACTGATGCTGAAACTCCAATACTTTGGCCCCCTGATGCAAAGAACTGCCTCACTGGAAAAGACCCTGATGCTGGGAAAGATTGATGGCAGGAGGAGAAAGGGACGACAGAGGATGAGATGGTTGGATGGCATCACCGACTCAGTGGACATGAGTTCGAGTAAACTCCAAGAGTTGGTGAGGGACAGGGAGACCTGGTGTGCTGCAGTCTGTAGGGTCACAAAGAGTCTGGCAAGACTGAGCGCCTGAACTGAACTGAGTGGGGAACAGGGAGGTGAGTTACTGCCTCCTGGTTACAGAGTTTCTGCTTAAGGTGATGGAAAACTTTTGGAAATGGTAATGATGGTTGTACAACATTTTTACTGTAATTAATACTACAAACTATACTCTTTAAAAATAATTAAGATGGCAGTTTTATGTTGTATATGGTTTATCACAACAACAAAATTTTTTTTATAAAAGCTGAGTGACTGATACTAATAGCCAGAGTAAACTTTAAGGCAAAAAGTATTTCTAGGGATAATGAGAATCTCTACATGATGATATTCCTTCCAACTGCCTGACAGAAAATATGCCATCTCTTGGGAAAATTGTATTTACTACTGTGTTGGGCTTCCCTGGTGGCTCAGAGGTTAAAGCGTCTGCCTCCAATGCAGGAGACGCGGGTTCGATCCCTGGGTTGGGAAGATCCCCTGGAGAAGGAAATGGCAATCCACTCCAGTATTCTTGCCTGGAGAATCCCATGGACGGAGAAGCCTAGTAGGTTACAATCCACGGGGTTGCAAAGAGTCGGACACGACTGAGCGACTTCACCTCACCTCACTGTGTTTATAGTACTTTTGAACAATGTCTAGAACACAGTAAAAAAAATCTTAAGATTGCAAAGAAACAGGTAAACAGGATGTACAATCAAGAGAAAAATAGTAGAATAAAGTCTACAGGTGTGCCAGACCGTAAAATTAGATAAGGAATTTTATTCTTATAAATATGCTAAAGAAAATAGAAGAAGAGATGGAAAAAATAAATAGATGAAGAATTTCAATAGAGAAATGGAATCTCTAACAAAGCAGAAGAATTGTGTGGTGAACTCAAAATCAGATCAGTTGAAATTATTCAAGATAAAGCTTTATTAGATGAAAAAAATACTGAGTATTGCAGAGTTACTGAATCATTACTCTGATTCAGAGTAATGCACAGGATAAATTGATGGGAATTGAGATTAGGCATAATGGTTTATTATGGTCCAGTATTAGGGTGAAGACAGTAGAATAAAAAGAGATAAATGCACACATTGTAAATTATTATTATAAATATATTATTACTATAATTATTATAAAAAAGAATGGATATAGTTTGGCAGATCTAAAAATAACTCCAGGACTCCTATCCAATAATAGACTACAAAACTGAGATTCTGTGCCGGGTGATTTTTACTATCTAATTTTTATAACAATCCTGAACATGAGTGTTTTACTTATGAAAAAACTGTAGCTCAGCATGGTTAAATGACCATCTAAGAGCTTGTTAAGCTGTGATTTGATCCAGGTCTGGCCAGGAAGTCTGTACTCTTTCCTGTATATATATCACATTGTTTCTAGTTTGTAGAAGGGGAAAAATGTAGTATCTTGGGCAGATTTTAAAGTTTTTGAAAAGAGGGAATATTTGGAATCATTAAGTGGCTATGCTGTGTCCTAGAGGAGGTATCCACTAAATCGTGTCTGACTGTTTGTGACCCCATGGACTGCAGCACGTGAGGCTTCCCTGTCCTTTACGATCTCCCAGAGTTTGCTCAGATTCATGTCCATTGAGTCAGTGATGTCATCCAGCCATCTCATTATCTTTCGCCTCCTTTGGGAGCTGGAAATGCTGGTCTGCTAGTGCAGAGCAGAAAGGCTAGGGTGGGAGTAGTAGCTTTGGGGGTTGAAGCCATCTGAATGGATGGATTCATTTCCAGATTATGTCAGAAGCCTTGGGGAACACATTTTCTATGAGGTAGGACCACCAGTGGGTGCCAGCAAAGCAGAAAGGGATGAGTCGGGGAGACAGGCGGAATACCAGAGAGTACAGTGTCACGGGCCACCAAGGGAAAGTTGAGAATTCGTAGAATGGGAAAGTGATCGGTGATATAATTCATTTATTTAACAGATGTTTACAGAGAAGCTAACCATGTGCCTGACCCCATGCTGAGACCTGATGATACGGCCGTGGTCCAGGCAGACAAGATTCCTACCCCCAACAGAGAGGTTTTGTTGGGAAAGATAGGTAATGAAAAGTCAGGGAAGAGACATTATGAAGGAGATCAGTAGGTTAGTGCCAGAACGTGTCAGGGGCTAAGAAAAGCTGCTTTAAACGGGAACATCAAGAAGTGAAAATCTGAAGGGTGGGGAGGAGTCAGCCAGAGAGGAGGCTGGGGAAGAGCGTTTGAGACGGAAAGATCAGCAGGTAGAAAGCTTCTGAAGCAGTTGGGAACTTGGGCAGTTGGAACTGAAAGGAGGCCAGTGCAGCTCAAGCTGAGCAAGCATGTGTGGCAGGGGCGCCATGTGAGAGAGAGAGTGGCTTGGGGTCAGGAGCCAGGGCTTCCCCTGTGCCTCAGCTGGCCAAGGATCGGCCTGCACTGCGGGAGGCCTGGCTTTGATCCCTGGGGTGGGAAGATCCCCTGGAGAAGGGAAAGGCTACCCACTCCAGTATTCTGGCCTAGAGAATCCCATGGACTATACAGTCCAGGGGGTTGCAAAGAATCGGACATGACTGAGCGACTTTGAGGAGCTGGTTATGAAGGACCCGGCAGCGGAGTGGGGAGCACTGAACACTTTTAAGGAGCGGAGAGCTATGGTCGAACTCAAAGTTTAAGACGGTGCTTCTGGTTGCCGCGTGCGGAAGGCATCGTAGGGCGCAGGCTGACAAGTTGGGCGTTCAGTGCCATGGCAGAGGACAGAATCAGTGAGGCGCGTGCACTTCCTGTGGAGTTACAGTGATAGGAGACTGCTCCTCATCAGTGTTTTCCTGGGACATTTATTTCTAGATCCTAGTACCTTCACTGTCATGTTCCAGAGAATGGCAGAAGAGATTCCAAGTGTTTTTGTTTTTCTTTTGTGCTTGAAATGATGGATATAGCTGTTTGGGAAAGAAAGTTAAGCTTCAGAGCACCGATGACACTTTTGCCTAATTCCAGTAAAAGAGATGGAACTTGATGGGGGTAGAAATTTTAGAGTCAATGTTGAATTACTGGTTTCCATCAGGGCATTTGTTTCTTTTTCCAGTTCTGTTCACTGTAAGTTGGTGGTGCTAGCAATATGAGATTGTGTAGTCAGTCTCCAGGTGACTTTTTAAAGACATTTTGTTTAGACTCTGTATAGTTTATTTCTGAGTTTTTAATATGAAAAATGTTCAGTTCAGTTCAGTCGCTCAGTCGGGTCCGACTTTGCGACCCCATGAATTGCAGCACGCCAGGCCTCCCTGTTCATTACCCTCTCTCGGAGTTCACTCAGTCTCACGTCCATCGAGTCCGTAATGCCATCCAGCCATCTCATCCTTGGTCGTCTCCTTCTCCTCCTGCCCCCAATCCCTCCCACCATCAGAGTCTTTTCCAATGAGTCAACTCTTTGCATGAGATGGCCAAAGTACTGGAGTTTCAGCTTTAGCATCATTCCTTCCAATGAAATCCCAGAGTTGATCTCCTTCAGAATGGATTGGTTGGATCTCCTTGCAGTCCAAGGGACTCTCAAGAGTCTTCTCCAACACCACANTTGCATGAGATGGCCAAAGTACTGGAGTTTCAGCTTTAGCATCATTCCTTCCAATGAAATCCCAGAGTTGATCTCCTTCAGAATGGATTGGTTGGATCTCCTTGCAGTCCAAGGGACTCTCAAGAGTCTTCTCCAACACCACAGTTCAAAAGCATCAATTCTTCAGCACTCAGCCTTCTTCACAGTCCAACTCTCATATCCATACATGACCACAGGAAAAACCATAGCCTTGACTAGACACACCTTAGTCGGCAAAGTATGTTAAACACATATAAAAGCAGACACGCGTGTCTCCCCATCATTCACTGTTAACAGCAGTCTGGCCATGACTAATCTTGTTTCACTGATACCCCAGAGTTCTCACCACCACCCTTGTCCTATTTATTTTTAAGCAAATTCCAGATAAATCGTCTGTAAATATCTCATATATACTTCTAAAAGGTAAGGACTTTTCTACATTTTAGTTTTTGGTTTATTTCCTCTTGGAGCTCATAAACAGGTAACCATATAGCTGGATGGTTTGCCTTTGAGAGTGCCAATTTATGCGTGTATTTATTGGTAGGACCCCTTTTCACTTAGAATACTGTCTCCATTTGAACAATAAATTCTGTGACACCTTGTATACATGAGAAGCCTTTTCATAGTGGACAGTGAATAAATTCTTCAGTAGTGAGTATTTTCCTAATAGCTTGTCACCTCTCTTTTATCAGGAGAGCAAGCCCCGGAGTTCACTGTTCCAGGAGATGACATGCCGAAGTGCAGTGCTGCGTGAGTCGGAGAGAGGAGGGACCTGAGCCCCGGGGTAAGAAGGGGATGGAGCAGCCAGGTCGCCTGGATTTTGCCACTTGTTTTCCTCCACCCCATCCTTTCTTTGTTAGGATTTGCTCATAAACGCAGAGCCCATTTTTTTCTTTTGAAAACAAAAAAGGATATTTTTAACGTTTGAATTAAAAGGATAATGCTTTAGAAATATTGACCTACATGGATATTTGGTAAGCTGCTAAACTAAATTACCCAAGTTTAGGTTTTTTCCATGATTGATTATTATTTGGGTTTTGTTGTCCTTATCTCATGGTCTGCTTACTCAAACCTCTCAGTAACATTGTCATCACTTTCTATTTTTATCTAAAAGGAGAGATGACGCTATCAAACATTTAATAGTTCTGCATGGTTAGCAAAGGTGAAAGCTAGAGAGAGTGACTGAGCATCTGTAAAATATCCCTCATTTTACACTGTCTTGGGGTAGTATCCTTGCTGTTTGTCTATGTCTTTTTAGGCTAAAAGTAGTTCCCTAAGGTCAAAGATTATTTTACATCCTAGCTTCTCCCACAGTTATACTTAGCATGTCTTAGACATGAAAAGAGTATGATAAATACTCTTTGGAGGAAATGAATGAAGGAAATTGGAGGTATTTTGGGCATGAAGTGAAGTCTCTTAGTTGTGTCTGACTCTTTGCGACCCCATGGACTGTAACCTATCAGGCTACTCTGACCATGGGATTTTCCAGGCAAGAATGCTGGAATGGGTTGCCATTTCCTTCTCCAGGGGATCTTCCTGATCCAGGGATTGAACCCAGGTCTCCTGCATTGTACCATCTGAGACACCAGGAAAGCCCTTTTTTCTTTTTTTTTATTTCTAGATGTACTGAAATTGAGGAGAAAGCAAGTGCAAAACTTTTATAACTTGTGATAGTAAAGTTTGGTAAAAGAAAAGGACTGGGAATGCTGGTTCAAGATTTATTAACCTAAAGTATCGTCCTTTATTTTCATAGCAACACAATGTATTGTTATCTCCACGCATTTAAAGATTAGAAACCTGAGGCCTAAAGTCTCACAGCAAATCTCTGTGAAAGATAAGAAATAATACCCCCATTTCCAAGTACAGCATTCTTTCTGAAAAACCAAGTTACTATTTATATAGACGATAAATGAGAAGCAAACTGGGAAATACATTTTTGTCTCTGGATTACTGCACCCACTGCTGGTGAAGATCCAGAGAGTTCTCTTCAGCTCTTTTCCACCACTTTGAATATAATAAATGGAGCTCCTCACAGAGGTTTTTTTTTGCTTTTCCCCAAAACTTAGAGAGGCAATTTTCCTGTCAGTAATGAACATAAATAGGAAGGTGTTTCTGTGTCTCACCAGGATGCCTAAGTCTCAAATAACAAATTGTTACGAACATTTTTGCCCTCTGTTGAATGTAGCTGCTAATCATTTTATAGGGCTCTAATAGGAAGAAAGTGGGTGTGTCTGAAACTGCTTTTGGACACTTACCTAATCCATCTCTTACTATTAATAACTCCAAGTACAATATCCATGCCAAAAAATAAAACCTGCATTGGACTTAAAATGTTCTACGAGGCACACACCAGTGATCCAACCATTGTTCCGTCTTAAAAGATTTAGGCATTTTCTAGAAAGTTTCAGAAGTGGGGAAGCAAGGTTGTTGAGCATAAGGTCTTCAAGACTGACACACTTCTCTTTCTTTTGCAGGCCTGAATGTTGGCAGTGACGCTGTTAAGAGGCTGGCATTTATTTCTGTTCTAACCAGCTACCTTATAACTGTGAAAAGTAACTATGCATATGTGTTGGTCAGCGAAACCAAGGAACAAGAGCTATGGCAGTTGAGGAAGTCTGTCTGATTCCAGGGTCTTTTTCCCTGGCTCCACCGTCAGGGACCTTCTCCCTCCCACCTCAGCAACCATGTGGTACCCTCTGCCTTTTGACAGAGATTAAGGACATGTTCTTTGGCCGACAGCTAGAACTCAGAATCTGCTGGAGTAGGGTCAGAGACCATTTCAGTCACAGCTGAGGAAGATGAAATTTCCTTTCTACTTGGTGCCTTGTCCAGGGAGCACACTAACTCTCTGGAAAGCCCGTTGAGTGAGAAGAGGCTGAGCCTGGCCCACTAGAAACCCGTGGTTATGGCGAGTGAGCCAACGTGACCAGCGGGGGCAGGAGGCGCAGAGGGACTCATGACGGGCTATACCATGTTGCGGAATGGGGGTGCGGGGAATGGAGGTCAGACCTGCATGCTGCGCTGGTCCAACCGCATCCGGCTCACGTGGCTCAGCTTCACGCTGTTCATCATCCTGGTGTTCTTCCCCCTCATCGCTCACTATTATCTCACCACCCTGGACGAGGCAGACGAGGCGGGCAAGCGCATCTTCGGCCCGCGGGCTGGCAGTGAACTCTGCGAGGTGAAGCACGTGCTGGACCTCTGCCGCATCCGCGAGTCCGTGAGCGAGGAGCTCCTGCAGCTGGAAGCCAAGCGGCAGGAGCTGAACAGTGAAATCGCAAAGCTGAACCTGAAGATTGAGGCCTGCAAGAAGAGCATCGAGAATGCCAAGCAGGACCTGCTTCAGCTCAAGAACGTCATCAGCCAGACCGAGCATTCCTACAAGGAGCTGATGGCGCAGAACCAGCCCAAGCTCTCCCTGCCCATCCGCCTGCTCCCGGAGAAGGACGATGCGGGCCTCCCGCCCCCCAAGGCCCAGCGGGGCTGCCGGCTGCACAATTGCTTCGATTATTCCCGGTGCCCTCTGACCTCTGGTTTCCCCGTCTATGTCTATGACAGTGACCAGTTCGCCTTTGGCAGCTACCTGGACCCCTTGGTCAAGCAGGCTTTCCAGGCCACGGCCCGAGCCAACGTTTACGTCACCGACAACGCGGACATCGCCTGCCTCTATGTGATCCTAGTCGGGGAGATGCAGGAGCCCGCCGCGCTGCGGCCCGCCGACCTGGAGAAGCAGCTGTCGTCCCTCCCGCACTGGCGGAGGGACGGCCACAACCACGTCATCATCAGCCTGTCTCGGAAGTTGGACACCCAGAACTTGCTGTACAACGTCAGCACCGGCCGCGCCATGGTGGCCCAGTCCACCTTCTATGCGGCCCAGTACCGGCCTGGCTTTGACTTGGTGGTGTCGCCGCTAGTCCACGCCATGTCGGAGCCCAACTTCATGGAAATCCCACCACAGGTGCCGGTGAAGCGGAAATACCTCTTCACCTTCCAGGGCGAGAAAATCGAGTCGCTGAGGTCCAGCCTTCAGGAGGCCCGCTCCTTTGAGGAGGAGATGGAGGGGGACCCCCCGGCCGACTACGACGATCGGATCATCGCCACCCTGAAGGCCGTCCAGGACAGCAAGCTCGATCAGGTCCTGGTGGAGTTCACCTGCAAGAGCCAGCCGAGAGCCAGCCTGCCGACCGAGTGGGCGCTGTGCGGCGAGCGGGAGGACCGCCTGGAGCTCCTGAAGCGCTCCACCTTCGCCCTCATCGTCGCGCCGGGGGACCCGCGCCTGCTCGTGTCCTCGGGGTGCGCCACCCGGCTCTTCGAGGCCCTGGAGGTCGGGGCTGTCCCGGTGGTGCTGGGGGAGCACGTGCAGCTGCCCTACCAGGACGTGCTGCAGTGGAGCGAGGCGGCGCTGGTGGTGCCCAAGCCGCGGGTCACGGAGGTCCACTTCCTGCTGCGGAGCCTCTCGGACAGTGACCTGCTGGCCATGCGGCGCCAGGGCCGCTTCCTCTGGGAGACCTACTTCTCCACCACGGACAGCATCTTCAGCACCGTGCTGGCCGTGATCCGGACGCGCATCCAGATCCCAGCCGCGCCCATCCGCGAGGAGGCGGCGGCCGAGATCCCGCACCGCTCGGGCAAGGCGGCCGGCACCGACCCCAGCATGGCGGACACCGGGGACCTGGACCTGGGCCCGGTGGAGACCGAGCCGCCCTACGCCTCGCCCAAGTACCTCCGCAACTTCACCCTCACCGTCGCTGACCTCTACCGCAGCTGGAACTCCGCCCCGGGGCCTTTCCACCTCTTCCCCCACACGCCCTTTGACCCCGTGCTGCCCTCGGAGGCCAAGTTCCTGGGCTCAGGGACCGGATTCCGGCCCATTGGCGGCGGGGCCGGGGGCTCTGGCAAGGAGTTTCAGGCGGCGCTGGGAGGCAACGTGCCTCGGGAGCAGTTCACGGTGGTAATGTTGACCTACGAGCGGGAGGAGGTGCTCATGAACTCCTTAGAGAGGCTGAACGGCCTCCCGTACCTGAACAAGGTCGTGGTGGTGTGGAACTCTCCCAAGCTGCCGTCGGAGGACCTGGTGTGGCCTGACATTGGGGTCCCCATCATGGTAATGATAGAGCCACGGGCAGTTTACTGCACCGGAGGCTAGTTCATTCTTGATCTCTTTCCCGTAAAGATGCTTTTTTTTTTTTTTAACCTATTCAGATCTTTCCCCTTGCTTCTATTTCAGTTCTTTCATGTCTTGTCAGTTCTCTGCTGCTCACTTCCAAAGGCTCCTAAGACGTTCCCATAGAGAGACAGATACTGGCCCCGTGAAGGTTTACAAAACCCTGTCATTGACCTCGTAGACATCTCTGTCTTTACAAAGGGGCTGACGATGAGAATGATGGTGAAAAGCTGACGTTTAAGAAGCACTCATAATTTTAGAGTTTATAGAATTTACAGTAACAGTATGAGCTAGTATGATTTCTTCTGTGGAAACTGAGGCTTAGACATGTTAATTGTTTTGGCCAAGGTCACGATTAGCATTTGTGGAGGAGCTGAGCTTTTAGTGTGCCTGATTCCAGGAGCTGTGGTTTTAATCACCTCCCAAAGGGTTTAGGAAGGAGACCTGTTCCATTTCACAGGATTGTCTGCAAGTCCTCTGGGAGACTGGCGTCAGGGTTTGATATTTTAGGAGTTGGAGACCTTGGACCTTTTCTGTAGTTTCATTCTCATAAAATTCTTCTCTGTTATGGTTAGGATGACGTATTCTACAGGAAAACTAATAGTCAAATATGCAGCATAGGGCTTTAGTTGTGAGTACTTTGTTTATCCACCTTCTGTTGTAAGTTTGTCTGTCTAGATGTGAGCCCTAAGAACAAGTCTCAAGCCACATGGCAACAGTTTACCATGCAACACAGGTACTTTCCAGAAAAGGTAGCAAAGAAGGGCCAAAGTCTGATGAGCTGTCACTGCTAGACACTTGCTTAAGAAAATTGGTCATTTTTAGGAAGAATTTGCCTTGAAGGGGGATGTTTAGGCTAGACCAGTTTTTAAAATATTTATTTCATTGAGAAACTAATTCACATGAAATATTTTCTAAGCAGCATCATGGTAAATGGGAAAGTATGAGTTTTGGCACAATAGAGACCTAGGATTAAATAGTAATTTTGTGATCTTTGATAAGTTAATTAACTCCTTTGACTTCAGGATTAAAGAGGGATCTAAGATAATACAGGGCTTCCCTGATAGCTCATTGGTAAAGAATCTGCCTGGAATGCTGGAGACCCTGGTTTGATTCCTGGGTTGGGAAGATACGCTGGAGAAGGGTTAGGCTACCCACTCCAGTATTCTTGGGCTTCCCTGTTGGCTCAGCTGGTAAAGAATCCGTCTGCAGTGTTGGAGACCTGGGTTCGATCCCTGGGTTGAGAAGATCCCCTGGAGAAGGGAAAGGCTACCCATACATTCTGGCCTGGAGAATTCCATGGGCTGTATAGTACATGGGGTGCAAAGAGTCTGACATGGCTGAGCGACTTTCTTTTTCTTTCACTAAGATAATACAAGTAGTCAGTTCAGTCACTCAGTGGTGTCAGACTCTGTGATCCCATGGACTGCAGCACACCAGGCCTCCCTGTCCATCACCAACTCTTGGAGTTTCCTCAAACTCATATCCATTAAGTCGGTGATGCCTCTCAACCATCTCATCCTCTGTCATCCCCTTCTCCTCCTGCCTTCAGTCTTGCCCAGCATCAGGGTCTTTTCCACTGAGGCAGTTCTTCGCATCAGGTGGCCAAAGTATTGGAGTTTCAGCTTTAGCATCAGTCCTTCCAATGAATATTCAGGACTGATTTCCTTTAGGATGGACTGGTTGGATCTCCTTGCAGTCCAAGGGACTCTCAAGAGTCTTCTCCAACACCTCAGTTCAAGAGCATCAATTCTTTGGCGTCCCACTTTCTTCACAGTCCAACTCTCACATTCATACATGACCACAGGAAAAACCATAGCTTTGACTAGACAGACCTTTGTTGGCAAAGTAATGTCTCTGCTTTTTAATACACTGGAAAAGTGCCCAATAATTATTTGATTCCTATTTATTTCTTCATGTCAAAGGAGATGGAAGTCAGCATGGATGTTCTGCTTATGTTAAGGACTCACTTCACTGATAAACCTCCTTGTACCCACGACTTAATTTCCCTTGTGTCATAACTGTTATTACCTCTCTTCTCTTGTACAAATCTTTGTTTTCTTTTTTTTTTTTTACAAATGCTGCTACTTTCTTCCTACTGCTGCTGATCTTTTCTTGTATTATATTTAATTGAATTTATAATCAGAGACTCTTCAAAGACTGTAGGGTTCTGCAAACTTTTGACCCCAGAATTTATTTTGTATATTAAGAAAGCTTTGTAAAAGTCTATAGAGTTCTCTATAGACTTCTTCCCAAATACATTTCATGTTTTTTCTTTCCTAGTTACAACTTTTTGAATGTCATTAAAATTAAAAAAAAAAAAAACCATTTTGTGAAAGGTTGATGCTGCTTATTAGCAAAGCAGCCTGTGTTTTCCATTTTGCTGAGTTTTCTGTAAATTTGTTAGGGGCGTGGAGAAGCTGATGCCACCAGGGTTAACAGTGTCTGAAGTGCAGCGGAGCACTTGCCAGAATGAGTCCTTCCTTTTAACTCTGGTGGGAAAGAGGTCATTCTCTTTGATTACCAAGCCACTTCTTGCAGCAATACCATGCTTAGTCAGAAAGGGCCAGAACCTCTCCAGGCCGGGAGCAGCTCTGAATAGCTTGTCCGTATTCGTGGTACACTTTTTTATTTTCCTCCTAGTTCCTGTGAAAAAAGAAGAAACTCTTTTAAGCTGGAAGATTTCACCCCATTCTCTAAATATTTGGACTGCTTTCTATTCAACATGTAAGAGAAGCAGGGTTTTTGGGTAGCAGTTGAGCTGCCGCCCTCTGGGGCAGCAGAGCTGTCAGGGTGGGCTGGGAGGGAGGGTGGCCCTCCACAGTGGGAAATGGTAGTTTTAGGAGCCATCTCAGAGTGGTTTTCCACTGAGGATGCAGACGTGACCTCTTTGTTCGTTTTGTGCTAGTTAACAGTAGATCTCTGTAAGGTGACCACGCAGTCTTTCAGGTTCCATTCCTTCAGGGAAAATGATTTGAGCTACAAGAAGCAACCCAGGAGCCCGCCTGCCACTTCAGAAAATGCTGGGCAGTCTGTGGATCTCTTCTGCTCAGGGTGCCATCAGCAGCGGGCACACATGCTGCCTGTCTGTGGGTTGTCAAGTCTGTTGAGCCCTCGGTGTTCAAGTAGAGAGCAGGGTTGTCTCCGCGTACCTAGTGGGGCCTGGGGTGAAATCCCTCTCTCTTTTCCATTACTTACATAGCAAGGGGGAAGCTACGCTGGGTCTGGCTGAGAGTGAGTGTGATTTTCACTGCCACCCTCCTGCCCGGAATGCTTTATGTAAAGAGAATTTCAGCTGAGTTCGGGGGGCCTGGGCGGATTCACAACCTGCCCACAGGGAGGTGGGGTGCGTGCCACTGGCTGCAGTGGGCCTCTCACCTGGATGGGAGGGAGCGCTGCACCAGAGGCTTCTTTCTGTCTCTCGCTTGTTTGTGAGCAGTCGAATCGGGTTCCTTAGCTCTTTGGGTGGAATGACATGAATGTTTAATGGAAGTCAAATGGAGGGTGGCATTGGGCCAGGGGATTTGAAGGCCTGCCTTTTGAAAAGCTCCCTTCTTGCGGAGGGGAGAGTCAGCACTCTCATGCATCTTAAAGATTGCCACTGTTTCCTGGCTGCCGTGGTTTGTGGTGATAGCCAGTGATTTCTCAAATATTTATTTCCCCATAAGGAGTGTGTAATCTTCCTCTGGCCACTTCGAAGACTTTTTCTATATGTGTGGTTTGCAGCAGTTTGACTGTGATACCCGTCTGCGTGGTTTTCTTTGATCTGTGTTCTGATTGGGTTTCACTTAGCCTCTTAAGGGCTTATCCCAGGTGGCTCAGTGATAAAGAACCCGCCTGCCAGTGGAGGAGATGTGGGTTTGATGCCTGGGTGGGGAAGAGCCCCTGGAGAAGGAAACGGCAACTCACTCCAGTATTCTTGCCTGGGAAATCTCATGAACAGACGAGCCTGGTGGGCTACAGTCCATGAGGTCACAGAGTGGGACAACACTTAGCAACTGAACAGCAACAAGGCTCTTAAATCTAGTAATTGATGGATTTTAAAATTCTATTTGGGGAGTTTTTTATTCAGTATTGTTCAGGTATTTTCGTCCTCTTTGGGGACTTCATTCTGTATATACTAGGCATTAAACAAATTTTTTTTTTACAATTTTATTTGTCCATTATACTATACTAGGCATTTTGATACTGGTCTTGCAGTTTTTGGCAGCTCTGTTCATTGTTTAAAAATCATTTTTTTATCTTTGATAATTTCTATTGATATGTCGTCATGTTTACTGACTTTAATGTCTACACTGCTCTTTATTTTATGGAGTCAGTTTTAAATTTCAGATACTGTGTTTTCCAGTTTAAGAATTTCTATGTTTTTAAAAATAATCGTTTCTGTTTCTCTCCTGAGAGTTCCTGTTTTGTTTTTTCCCATTCTGAATACACCTCATTTAAAAATTTTTTAAAAAAATGTATTTTATTTATTTGGCTGCATTGAGTCTTAGTTGCAGCGCATGGCGTCTTCATTGGTTCACGTGGGGTCCTTCGTTGCTGTGCATGGACGTACCAGTTGCGGCACAGGGGCTCTGGGGCGTAAGAGCTCTGGAGTTAAGCACACAGGCTTTCTTGCTCCTTGCCAAGTGGAATCTTAGTTCCCTGATCAGGGATTGAACCCACGTGCCTTGCATTGGAAGGCAGATTCTTAACCGCTGGACCACCGGGGAAGTCCCTCCTTCACTTCAGTGAGCGCAGTTATGTTAGCTGCTTTAACATCTTGGTCTGCTAATTCCAACATATGGATTGAGTATTCATTGTAATTGGGGGTCATGTTCTTCTGGTTCTTTGTACAGCAAACAGTCTTGTATTAAATTGTGAATGTTGCGAAGACTGTGGATTTTGCTTTATTTCTCTGAAAAGTGTTGAGCGTTTAGTTTTAGCGGGAAGTTAATTTGGTTGGACAGCAAGTTCTCTTGGGTAGTAACACATATGTTAGTTCAGCCTTTTTGTTTGTAGCTGGTCTGCTTGTGAACAGCAGAAAGACTACATGGTTCTGGGGCGACCTGGAGACCGGGCGGTTTCTACGCAGAACTTGGAGCTCTCCTGTCTAGTTCTCTCTCTGCTGCAACCCCCTTCTTTCCAGGGGTTGTGGTTGCCCCAGGCTCTTCCCTCTTATTCCTCGGGCCAGAACAGCTTGGGTGCTGTTTGCAAGTTTAAACTACCCTTCTTTGCACCAGCTCTGGTCTACGCTCGAGGTGAAAGCAGTGGTGATCTCCCCAGTGGTGACTCCCCTTCGTGATGTGTCGCCTTCTGCTCTCTGGTGTCTTCAGGTGGTGCTCCTTTGATGTTTTTGTCCAAAGTTAACGTTGCCATCAGCAGGAGGCTGCATCTGGGTGGGCAGGAGCCTCCCGCTGGTCTCTGATACACAGCCCCACCCAAAATATTGGTTCAAGTCACTACGTTATTCTGACCATTTAACACATCTGTTTCACTCTGCTTTACATTCTGGAAAATAGTACATAGGGTGGCCTTGTTGGAGCATCCTGTGGAAATGAGAACATCAAAATCGGTCCTTTTGGAGTTTTCCAAAGGGGCCTTTGTTGTTCACCGTGTAGTCTTGCCCACTCAAAACACTGTCCGTCTCTATGCTGTGTACTCGCTTGTTTTTAGGTCCCTGACAGCTGAGCCCCTCAATTCTTAATTTTTAGTTTTCTTCTCTATAAAGGGTACAGCTCCTTTAAATACGGTGCCTAGGAGGACTTTTCTGAAGAGGTGACATTTGAGCAGAAGCCTGAGGGAAGGGGGAGAATGGACCATGTGGATTCTGGGGGGATGCACAGAGAGCAGTGAGTGCAGGAGGCTTGTCGTGCTGAGGCCATGGCAGGGGCACCCTGTGTACCCTGGGTGGAGTGATCCAGAGTAGAGCTTGAGAGGAGCTCGGAGGAGACAGAGGCAGCACATGTAGGCCATGGTGGGGACGGAAGGCTTTTATTCTCAGTGTGTGAGGGTGCAAGGGGAGGGTTTTGAGCAGAAAGAAATGTGATACTGCGGGATGGTGGGGGAAAGAGCAGTTGAAAGGCTGTTGCAGGAGCCCAGGTGAGGGGTGCTGGTGGCCTGGGTGGGGCAGTCCTGGTGGAGACGGGGTGATTCAGAGAGAAGTGTATCACACTGCCGTGGGGGTCTCCAAGGTCTCTGGAGATGAGGCCAGAACGCGCTATGTTGCCCAAGAGAAGATTGTGGAGATATGAGGTGGTTTTTCAGCTCTTTTCCCCCCTCTCGCAGTCCTTGATACTAGAACTGAACAAGGCAGGTTCTGTCTGGGGAACTTAATGTCATGCCAGGGTGGTTATTTTAGTCCTGTTGCCCCAGGAGTGCTGAGGAAGGTTGGAGGAGAAACCGGCAGTGTTGTTAACTCGAGTCATTCCAGTTCAGGCTTGGGCCTCTGCCAGCTGGGCCGCTAAAGGCTTCGTTTCTTGCTGGCTAGCCTGCCAGGCTCCTCTGTCAGCGGGATTTTTCCCAGCAAGAATACGGGAGTGGGTTGCCGTTTCCTCTTCCTGGGAATCTTCCTGACCTGGGGTTGAATCTGTGTCTCCTGCATCGCCGGCAGGTTCTTTCCCCCCGAACCACTGGGGAAGCCCCCAGATTCTGAGTTATTTGCTACTAATGGGGAAAGACTTAGCATGATAACTAATTAAATACTTACTAGGTGAATTGATACTTGGCTAATTAATGTGGATTTGCTGATTCTACCTAGATTTAGAACCCAAACAGTTAGTTCACATATTGGCAGAAGGGATTCTATTTAAGTAGTAGTTCTTGTATCATTCATCAACTCCAGCATTCCTCGGAATCCGGGCTGAATGCTAACTGCAGATGCTGATCGTTTTTGTGTGTTTCTGTATGAAGCACACCCTTATGCATTTGCACATAGTGGGGGGGGTCTACGTTGTGCTGGTTGCCCTGTGCTGCTGTGGTGACAGGACGGTCACCTTCACAAATGAAGGTGAACAGGGAACTAGGGAGGCATCATCAGGAGTACTGTATGTGAAACAGGAAAAAGGAGCTTTAGCGAGCACTGCTCCTGACCTTGACTGTTGTAGGTTGATGGATTTTTTTTTTTTGCTATAGAAAACTAGATTCGATACTAAGAGGTTTCAGTATAATCAGTGTTTATAGTTGACATATAAACTTCTCAATCTTTATTCCATATTCTGAAAATGTGGATGGGACAGGGCTTTGTTGATTCATTTGTGAAACACTTGTGGAGCATCTTCTGTATGGCAGGCACTGTGCCCTGTACGTTCTGGTCAGTGTCATACCAGTAGTTAAATCAGTACCTTCAAGGTCCGTCTTCATGTTCACAAGTCACTAAGCTGTAGTCATAAGGCGTGAAAAAAAATAGCCAGTGTTGAGGGAGTGGGGAGAGCGTTGTTTTAATTTGAAAGAAATCGACATCAACAGAAGTGAGAATCTTTCCTGAACATGACACCTTACTTCTGGCTGACTCACTTCTTTCGCATTTGATCTGCCCTTTGTTGGATCCTTAGAGGTTCATGCTGTTCTGTGTGTTTGCATTACAGATATTCGAATCTCTTTGTCCTTCTGATTCTGGTGCCAGAATGGATAATGGTTGATTTGCTGAGCTTTTGTCTAGCCATTAAGCACTACAGCTCTGAAGCAAAAACTGGTAGAAGAAAGCTTTTTCTAAAAGAAAATTTTAATTTATTTATTTGGCTGTGCTGGGTCTTAGGTGTGCCATGTGGGACCGTAAATTGCGGCAGGTGGGATCTGGGGTTGAACCCAGGCCCCCTGCGTTGGGAGCTTGAAGTCTTGGCCACTGGACCACCAGGAAAGTCCCAGAGAAAGCTCTTACTCCTCCCACCCTCCCCTCCCCCTTTAGTTCGTATTTGCGAACTTTGTAAAGGCAGAAATCTCTTTTTGGTTATGAGAAAGAGGGGACATGCTTACATTATGAAATACACGTATTCAGAGTTGGCTTTGCGCGCTCCTGGTGGCTGGTTCTGGAAATGGCGCAGTGGCGTTTGGCTGGATGGTTCTCTGTTGTGGGGAGCAGCCCTGTGCAGTGTGGGATTTGGCAGCATCCCTGGCCTCTGCCCACTAAGTGCAGGTAAGCCGCCGGCCACCCAGTGGTGGCCACCAGACGCGCACAGATACTGTCATGCCCCTCGGGGGTCACAGCCACCCCTCGCTGAGAATCCTTACAGCAGACCTGCTGGCCGGAGTTTCTCGCGGGTTAGCCAGAAGCAGGCTGCCGCCGTGCTTGACTCTGCGTCTCTGAATCCTGGAAAGCTTCTCCTTTATTCCGACTCAGCTCCCTTACCCTGAAGATCTTGCAGTCGCCCAGCCCCGAGGAGTAACGCCAGGATGAGCTGAGACAGAGCACATGCTGTATTCCTGAATCCAGGGGACTTGTTCTTAGTGGACCCGCCTCTTAATGAACTTTGATAAATTCGCTAAAAAACTGAATGTGAAATCTAGGCCAACACACACTTGATATGAGACCTTCCATCCCGTCTCGCTTTTCCACAGGACAGGCAGGTCCTCTTGACTGGATTCACTTTGTAATGAGACAAAACATTTGGCTGTGTTCTAGGTATCAGAGCATGATGGTTAGTTTTTATTGTTGTTTCTGAATTTTAGATGAAGGTGTTGACTGTAGCGTTGTCAAGTGTGGCTGGTAAGTATCTCCCATTTTTCGCCCAACATGGTGCTGTGTTGACTCAGCGCAGAGGTTGCTTACCCAGGTTCATGCGTGTAGTGAGTGATAGAATTGAAATCTGAACTCACATTTTTCTGGTTGACTCCAAAGGCATGCTTTCCCCTCTGTCCCAGCGCCTCTCAAAGTGCGGCGTGCCCAGGCCTCACTCTGGAGATCTTGTTAAAGCGCAGGTCCTGGCTTGGTAGGTTTAGGAAGGCTGGCAGTTCTGCCTCTCTAACGGAGTCCCGGGTGATGCCCACGTTGTTGTTGACCTTGGGACCACACTTTGAGTACTAGAGCTCTGTACTGTGTTCCTGGATTTTTTTTATTTTTCCTTTTCTTTTTGGTTCTGCTGAGTCTTCGTTGCTGCTTGGGGGCTACTCTTCCATGCGATGTAAGAGCTTCTCACTGTGGAGGCTTTTCTCTTAGAGCACAGACCTCAGGGGCACGGGCTTCACTAGTGGGGCTTGCAGGCTCAGCAGTTGTAGCGCGTGGGCTTAGTTGCTCTATGGCACGTGGGGTCTTCCCAGACCAGGGGTCAAACCCATGTTCCCTGTGTCGGCAGGCGGACTCCTATCCACTGCACCACCAGGGAAGCCCCTGAACTGTTAATTGTGGTATAGACAGTCCTCTTGGTGATTGACCCACAAAATTGGTAGCCTACAATTGAATATTCAGTAACCGGGTGTTTTACTGATTGCTTTCTTCGTGTTAAGCGGTGTGTATTCCCTGGTGGGGTTGAGGGAAAGCTCTGCTCTGCTGAACTAGCAGCATTGCCGTTCTGTGTTGAGTGAATGCTGGGTGCGCTTGGAAAGTAACGTGAAAGATCCCAGGGTAGTTCGTGGGGGGCAGGCGTTACAGTGCACGACTGCCGAGGTCCACTGACCCAGGGTGGGCGTTATTTTACATTTCCACATCTCTGAGATTGGGTGTATCTTAAGCCTCAGATGGCGTTTTACCGTCGTTGGATGTTGGCAGCTGACCTCTGCTCCCGTGGCCGCCCTCCTCCTCCCTGGGGGTTGAGCACCTGCTCGTTTCTCTCTTTCTCCTGACCCAGGCTTCAGTGCCTTTGTTTTGTCACTGCTGAACCCAAGCTAGGGAGGTCCAAGCTGTAAGCTCGGAGATTTTTATCTGGTTCAGAAGTGCTGCAGGGCAAGATGGCTTTCAGTGTCTTTTGCTTTGCCCCTGACGTCTGCTGTTGGTAGCAGCAAATCTGTTACCAATTTCCCCTTGTGCTGACTTGGTAGGGACTCCTCTGGGACTGAGTCAAAATTTTAAAAAGCTCTTTACTAGAGTAAACATTCTAAATGATGAACTATTTTTTCATATTTTTCTTATTTGGCAGCATTTTTATTTCTTGATAGTACACAAATTAATAATGCATTTTTCATGGGGCCTTAGCTAGATGAGACTTACAAATTTAACCTAAGTTTACCAGAAAAAGACTGATTTGGAGTTAGGAAGCGTGAGTTAGGAGTCTAGCTCTGTGAGGGGCCTGTCTTCCACATGCAAAGTAAAGGTGACTGAACGATCTCTGAGGCCCTTTCTGGCTCTGAACTAATTGGATTCTAAGTGTGCTGGAATGAATTCATTGAAATGTGAGGTCTCTGCTTTAAGAACATAGAAGAAGTGATTATTAGTACTTTTGACAAGATTGGTGAGCGAGGAGACATCTGAGTCGGGTGTTCAGGGCGAGAATAGTTGGGGTGGAGAAATAGGAGAGAGAGGATTTTAAGCTGAAGAGACGGTGCTCACAAGGTCATGGGAGAATCTTGAAACCCACTCACAGGGACTTCCCTGATGGTCCAGTGGTTGAGATTCTGCCCTCCCAGTGCAGGGGCCGTGGGTTCAGTTCCTAATCGGGGAACTGAGATCCCACGTGCTGCACAGCCAACAAACAAACACACTCAGCTTTTAGACCCTGGATATAGTTATATTCATCGCGTTATGGAGAGGTGAGCCTCAGTACAGGCGTCCCATTGCGAGAAGGATGTCCCTTCCCAGCTGTCGAAAAAGATGATTACTCAAGACGTTCTCTTTGTTCCTGGCTTTTGAGAATAAAATGAGTCCTCACTAGTTAGTCAATGAATTAATTGGTATAGAAACCATAACATTAAAGAAGCTATCAGAGTACTCGAGTCTGTTTATCCTTGTTTGAGTTTCAGAGTCAAAGTGAATAATAAAGCTACAACTAGTAGTAGCTACTATCTGAGGCACATTTGAAAGAAAAACAGTGAAAGTGAAGTCAGTCAGTCATGTCTGACTCTTTGTGACCCCATGAACTGTAGCCTACCAAGCTCCTCTGTCCATGGGGTTTTCCAGGCAAGAATACTGGAGTGGGTTGCCATTTCCTTCCCCAGGAGACCTTCCCGACCCAGGGATTGAACTGGGATCTGCTGCATTGTAGACAGTCGCTTTACTGTCTGAGCCACTAGAGAAGTCCACTAGGGAAGCCTCCTAGGGAGGCACATTTAAATAAGTTTAAAAATCATAATGCAGCTCTTGTAATTGAGCACTGCATCTTTGTTTTAGGAAGAAACAGCTTTGCGTATGTCAGTCACTTGAGGTAGAGATTCTTTGAATTCGGAATTTCTCTGGACACAGAAGCTCTTAGTTTTACTGAATCAGGTTCACCTGGAAAGAAAAAGCTCTTGAATTCGGAATTTCTCTGGACACAGAGCTCTTACTTTTACTGAATCAGGTTCACCTGGAAAGAAAAAGCTCTTGTAAGTGTAGTCAGTGTTGCAGGGAGCAGTTGCAAAAGCAAAGTAATTAACCTCACCTGGATGGGCTCGCCCTTGTTTTAGACAGAAAAGAAAGGCCTTTAATCGGGACTCAGAAATGACACAGACTCCGGGGAGTTCTGAGTTGGGTTTCAAGGGGATTCCAGAACTGAGGATCATAAGCTCAGTTCTGCTCTGCCACTTTGTGTTCTCTTGGGAAAGTTATTTTTAATATCCCTAAACCATGTCTGTTGCATACTTAAAATAATCCTCAGCCTTAGCTTGTTTCCCAGGAAAATTAGTTAGCAAATGAACAAAGCTTACAGTGTGAAGTCTTTATGAATCTGCCGAGTTATAAGGTGGTTTTTATTCCTGTAGGAGGTATGCTAGATTTTACAGTTTGGTTTTGTTGTTGATGTTGTTCCGTCTCTGAATCGTATGCAACCCTCTGGGACCCCATGAACCACAGCATGCCAGGCTCCACTCTCTTCATTATCTCTCAGAGTTTGCGCAAGTTCATGTTAACTGAATCAGTGATGCTGTATCTAACCATCTCATCCTCTGTTGCCCCCTTCTCCTCCTGCCTTCAATCTTCCCAGCATCAGGGTCTTTTCCAATGAGTAGGTTCTTCCCATCAGGTGGCCAAAGTATTGGACCTTCAGCATCAGTCCTTCCAATGAATATTGGAACAAGAGGCTCTTTAGTTCTTCTTCACTTCAGTATATTTAGCCATGATCTCCTTTAACCTAAAGACAGCCTTGCTTTTGCATACTGCAGTACAGCATTGATCATTACTGTTTTTCCTTTCTCTTTACAGGTGGTTCGTACTGAGAAGAACAGTCTGAATAACCGATTCCTGCCATGGAATGAAATCGAGACAGAGGCCATCCTGTCTATTGATGATGACGCTCACCTCCGCCATGATGAAATCATGTTTGGGTTTCGGTGAGGAGCCGATTTTTAATCAAGAAATGCTTTCGTTGGCAAGTGACAGGAAACGAACTCAAAACCTGGATGAGGCAGGCAAATGAATTTCATAGCTGGTAGTAACTGAGACATCTTGTGTGCTGAGTCGCTTCAGCCGTGTCTGACTCTGTGCCACCCCAGGGACCGTAGCCCGCCAGGCTCCTCTGTCCGTGGGATTGTCAGGCAAGAATAGTGGAGTGGGTTGCCATTCCCTTCTCCAGGGGAACTTCTCGACCCAGGGGTTGAACCTACATCTCTTTCGTCTCCTGCATTGGCAGGAGGGTTCTTTACCACTAGCGCCCCCTGGGAAGCCCCAGGACTTAAATATCTCACTTTGAAGGAGCAGTACACATAAGAACAGAGTAGATGAGGGCCACGCAGAGTGTGTCCAGTCCTGGCGCTGACTCACGGACAGTTTCTTTCCTGTCCAAAGTGAGGTAAGATCAGAAACTGAGGGTAGATATTTTAGACGCCTTTAAATAACTTTACATTTAACATGACATCCAAGTGTGAACATTTTCCTTGTAATTCATTTTTGAGAGGCACTTATTGGCTGTAATTCATTCGTCATACGGTTCACTCATTTAAGTGTCCCGTTCAGTGGCTCTTAGTATGTTTACAGGGTTGTGTAACCGTCACCATGATCTGTTCTAGAAATCTTGATTACCAAGAGAAGAGGTCTCGCACCCCCTCAGCAGTCATTCTCTGTTTTTCTCCAGCTCCTCTAAACCATTGGCAACCATTAATGTACTTAGTTTCTCCGTAAACGTATCTGTTACAGACATCGCATATAAATGGTGCCGTATAACATGCACTCCTTGGTAACTGGTTTCTTTCACTTAACATAGTGTTTTCCGAGTTCACCTGTCTTGTAGCACCTGTCAGTACTTCATTCTGTATGGATGGACACGTTTTGTTGACTCCCAGGTGGCTCAGTNTATAAATGGTGCCGTATAACATGCACTCCTTGGTAACTGGTTTCTTTCACTTAACATAGTGTTTTCCGAGTTCACCTGTCTTGTAGCACCTGTCAGTACTTCATTCTGTATGGATGGACACGTTTTGTTGACTCCCAGGTGGCTCAGTGGTAGAGAATGTGCTTGCCAGTGCAGGAGATGTGGATTCTACCCCTGGGTTAAAATTCCCTGGAGAAAGATATAGCAACCAACTCCACTATTCCCGCCTGGGAAATCCCATGGACACAGGAGCTGGTAGGCTACGTCCTTGGGGTCACAGAGAGTTGGACACAACTAAGCATAAAACGCACACGTTTTATTTGTCCATTTTTTGACACTTGGGTCATTTCTGCTTCTTTGCTATTGTGAATCCTGCTATGAACATTAATGCACATGCTTCTTTATATGACTGTTTATAGATACATACCTTGGAGTGGAATTACTGGATCATACGGTAACTCTTGGTTTAACATTTTGAAGAACTCCCAGCCTGTTTTCCAGAGTAGCTGCACCATTGTTGATTGTACCAGCAGTGAATGAGGGCTGCGATTTCTCTTTGTCAACACTTGATATTTTCTGTATTTTATTTGTAGCCCTCCTACTGGGTGCAAAGTGGTATTTTAGTGTAGTTTTGATTTGTATTTCCCTATCTTTTCATGTGTTTAGGAATAAACTTATATATCTTCTTTGAAGAAATGTCTATTTAGATACTTTGCTGTTTGTTATTTGGGTTGTCGGTTTTTTGTTTTTTTTTAAACTTTAAACTTTTTATTTTCTAGTGGGATATAGCCAGTTAACAGTGTGGGAGTTTCAGGTGAACAGCAAAGGGGCTCAGCCATATGTATCTGTGTACCCATTCTTCCCCAGAGGCCCCTCCCATCCAGGCTAGCACATTACATTGAGCAGAGGTCCCTGCTATACAGTACACCTTTGTCGGTTTTCTGTTTTAAATATAGCAGTGTGTACATGACTGGTTTGTCTTTTTAGTTTTGAGTTGTCAGAGTTCTTTGTAATATTCTAGGTACAAGCCCCTTATCAGGGAAAATGATTTGTAAGTTTTTCTTCTTATTCTGTGGGTTGTCTTTTCACATTCTTGATGGTGTCCTTCAAAGCACAAAACTTTTCATTTTAATGAAGTCCAGTTTGTCTAGGTTTTCTTTGGTTACTTGTCCTTTTGGTGTTATATTTAAGAAACCATGCAATTCATTTTATTGTATTTTTACAAAAGCACAAACAAGCCCAGGGAAAATGACTTCTTCGCCACATAGTTTGGGAAGCGCTGGAGTAGATATCCTTGGGGATCTTGTTCAAACGAAGCCTAGATCCAGGATGGAGAACTCTCTTCTCTGTGCTGTTGTTTCGGGCCCTGAGAGCCTGGCCGCTTTAGGTGGGGAAGTGCAGATGCTTGGGGGAAAGGAGCAGCAGCTTTACTGCTGTGTCTGTCTTAGGTCCATGTGTGGTTACCTGGCACGTTTCTGACACAGTGGAGCACCTGTTCTTCCTCTCCCTCACCCAGCCTCTCGTTTCCTCTGACCTCCTCCTACCACTGTGTTACTGAGGCGAGAATCTGTTGTTAGCAGTTGTGAAAATCCCACTGGATTTCACATTACCATAATAATAAGTAACCAGCTCTCTTGCCTTGATTTTATGAAAGGAAAGAAAGCCACGTGATAATAGCAGAAATGGGCCTTTGCCATCACAGTTGTTATTGATGGTGATGGGGGAGGGATGGGAAGGTTGGGTGTTTCCGATACAGCGTGATGAACTCGAGAGCCTCCTGAGGGACTGGAGGCTGTGGACAGAGTCATGGGGTGTTAGGAGGATTGGCTGATCAGCACCAGATCCCGAGAGCGATTAGATATGCAGTCCTGCTTTGACAAGTTTGAAGCTTGTTAAGATAACTGGTGTTTGCTGTCTTCTGTGGTTCTTGATTTAGAAAGAATTTTGATCTTTTCCGTTTGTCACCAGATTTCCAAGTGGTGAGAGAATAATGGGAAGTCTTATAACTGACGGTATTGAGCATCTTTTCATCTGTTTATCTTTTTTGGAGAAATGTCTGCTCAGATCCTTTGCCTTTTTATTATCAAGTGGTTAAGAATCTCTTACCATCATTAGAAATTTGAGGTTTAGTCTCTGGTTATTAGACAAGTGAATTGTCTCTGACTTTACTTCCAAATCTTCTATTACCCTGAGTATTTTCTCATTTGTTTGGGCATCCTTTGATCTAAAAACTTTGCTTTTGAATTAGAGTTTTCATCTTTTCCATATGTATGCCTAGGGATAGGATTGCTGGATTATATGATAACTCTGTTTTTAGTTTTTTAAGGAACCTCCATACTGTTCTCCATAGTGGCTGTACCAATTTACATTTCCACCAAGAGTGTAGGAGGGTTCCCTTTTCAAAAGGATACATGCATTCTGACGTTCACTGCAGCACTATTTACAGTAGTTGAGACATGGAAGCAACCTAAATGTTGATATCAGCAGATGAATGGATAAAGGAGATGTGGCATATAGATACTGTGGAATATTTTTCAACCATAAAAAGAATGAAATAATGCCATTTACAGCAACGTGGATGGACCTAGAGGTTGTCATACTAAGTGAAGAAAGTTTGAGAAAGTCAGATATCATATGATATCACTTATATGTGGAATCTAAAAAAAAAATGATGCAAGTGAACTTATTTACAAAACAGAAAAATAGCCTGAGACATAGGAAACAAACTTAATGGTTCCAAAGGGGAAAATGTGGAGAGGGCTAAATTTAGGAATTTGGACCTAAAAGATACACATTACTATACAAGTGTCATTTCACAGAGCCGTACTCGGCTGAGTGATTGACACACACACGTATATAAAATAGGTAATTAGGACCTGCTGTGTAGCACAGGGAGCTATATTCAATACCTTATAATAACCTTTAATGGAAAAGAGTCTGAAAAATAATATATATAACTTGGTCAATTTGCTGTGCACCTAAAAATTGTAAATCAGCTGTACTTTGGTTTAGAATCAATAAATAAATGCATCCATAGAAACTGTCCCTCTGGCAAAAGATAATGTGGATCTTGGCTGACTTCAGCTTATGTAGCAAAGAAGGAAATAGTATGTTTTTAAAGGATGGATAAAGAGACCCAAGAGAATTGAAAAGATGTTATCTGTACAAAAACAGTCCATGACTGTTCATAGCAGCACTGTTTATAATTATTTATAAGAGTCAGTAAGTATAAACATGATTCAGCTTATATGAGGCACTCACAGTAGTCAAGTTCATAGAGACGAAGTGGAACGGTGGGTGCCTGGGGCTAAAAGGAAGGCGAGAACGCCAGGTTAGTGTTTAATGGGTCAGGCTTTAGGTTAGAAAGGTGGAAACATTCTGGAGATAAGTGATTGTGGTGATCATTTAACAGTGGGAATATACTTAGTGTCATTGAACTGTATACTTGAGAACAATTAAAATTGTAAATTTCATGTTGTGTGTGTTTTGCCACATACCAAAGAAAAATCAGTTGTCAAAAAAGCTAAAACAAGAGAAGTATAAACGATCAGAATGTCCTTCAGCTGATGAATGGATAAACAAACAGTGGTATATCCATACAGTGGAATATTACTTGGCAGCAGAAAGGACTGAAGTGCTGACACATGCTACAACATGAAAACAGGCCAAGTAAAACAGGCCAGTCACGAAAGGCCACGTACTGTGTGAGTCTGTGTGTGTGAAATGTCTGCAACAAGCAGAGCCATGGAGACGGAAGGTAGACTAGTGGTTGCCGTGGGAGACTGGGGTTGGGGGTGAGTGGGGAATGCCTGCTAAACTGCTAGTGGTTATGGAGTTTCTTAATAGGTTATGAAAATATTCTGAAGTGGTGATGGTTGGATAGCTTTGTGAATATGTTACATACTAAACCCAGCGAGTCATACACTTTTAAACAAGGGAGTCTTCTGTGTGATTTATAGCTCAATAAACTTTCTTTTTAAAAAGAGCAAAAGTGTAAGTTTTACAGTGAGGGATCATGGACTGGAAGGTAGGTTTCTGTTCCTGGAGGTATTTGAAGGGATCAGTATTTTTAGGAGTATTGATAATAGCCTTCGGATATGCTGTTGGTATTTATTAACAATCCTTATATTCTGTAACTGTCAAAATATATTATTAAAACATAGCTTTTTAGGTGAGTGTTTGGAAGTCTGTGTTAGGAGATAAACGAGGATAGAAGTAGGGGTTTGGGAGGGATGTGGCAGAACGCCCACCTAGACGGCTGCTATGCTGTGATGTAAGTTGTAATGTCTCATCTTCTGGGCTAGACTGTGTGTGTGTGTGTGTGTGTGTGTCTGTGTGTGTCTGTGTATGCATCGTCAGTCGTGTCCAACTCTTTGTGACCCCATGGACTGTAGCCTGCCAGGCCCGTCTGCCCTGGGATTTCTCAGGCAAGAATACTGGAGGGGATAGCCATTTCCTTCTCGAGGCATCTTCCCAACCTGGATATTGGACCCTCATCTCCTGTATCTCCTGCATTGACAGGTGGATTCTTTACTGCTGAACCACCTGGAAAGCCCACTGGACTAGGTTAGTTGCTTTCAAACTTAACAGGAGAGGGACTCTTGAAATGGAATCTTGTGTGCTTTAGGAGCTGAGGGTTCATGGGTGATGAGGGACTTTGTTAGGCAGTTTGAATCTCTGTTGGAGTGAGGTGGAGGGAGGAAGTGATGGATCATTTTTTATGGCACAGCTGAAGCACTTCTGCAGGACAGTGGATTTCAGCCTATGAAACTGATTTTATTTGTTGTACCTTATCTAGAGGTAAGGTAAATTTGGAGATGTTAGAAGAGTTTATCCTGGAAACATTCCCAACTTATTTCTTACGTTTACAAAGTCTTTCATTTGTCTGGTTCTGTAGACCACTGCTTTTCATGGTGCAGGTTTCCACCTCAGCTCTGCTCCAATCAGAATTTTAGACTGTTGCACCCAAGTCTAGGCAGCAGTCTCCTGTGGTTAGATCGGGGTCACTCAGTAGAAGAAGGAGTAAAGTATACTATACAATGTACATAAATTATATACACATCCTACCATACTAGTATGTTATAATCTTTAAAACTGAAACTTAAGAAATTAAATATTATTAGAAAGAAATAGATATAAAATTATCTTCTTCCTGCTCCTTAGCAGATTGTTATACTTACCCCGTCCTGGAGACCTTCAAATGCCTTAGACTCCTTAGAGCCTTTCCGTGTTTCTCCAGCTTGTTCTTTATGCAAGGGCTGAAGAGATGCCTTCCACCAACATCAATAAGTTAGAGGATTGATAAGCA
Source organism: Neotragus pygmaeus (assembly GCA_006410875.1). Classification (NCBI taxonomy): domain Eukaryota; kingdom Metazoa; phylum Chordata; class Mammalia; order Artiodactyla; family Bovidae; genus Neotragus; species Neotragus pygmaeus. The sequence continues at coordinate 3,991,073 of SJYV01013295.1, read as the reverse complement.
GGTGCTTATTAAGGAAACTGTGGGTGATACTTTGTTTTTATTCTGTTTGGTTTGTGATTGATTTGGTATATAAAATTGAAAAAAGAATTAACAGCTCAAAAAGAGAGATCCTGCAAAACAGAGGCAATAATTTTACACATTTCTGGTAACCTTAGAGCTTTGTACTCAGGTGTGTGCATGTGCTTGTGTTTTATGAGGGTGTGGAGAGAAGCACGGGACCGCATTGTGGGTTTCCCTGGCCGTTACCATGCGTGGGACATCCCTCATCAGTCCTGGCTCTACAACTCCAACTACTCCTGTGAGCTGTCCATGGTGCTGACAGGTGCTGCCTTCTTCCACAAGGTAAGAAAGGGCCGGTAGGATTGGCATGACTCGGCCAGAGTGGAGCCTCTGTGTGGCAGCGAAATGCTGCTTTAAATAAAGACAACTCTCCTAATGCTTCGTACATATCGCTTGCTTGCTAGAATTGCAGTACTTCCATCTTTAAAGACAGTGGTCAAGATGATTGTAGCGACTCTAGAATGAAGTCAGGATGGGAAGCCGCCACATTGGCCATTAGAAAGTCAGTTTATCTTCCTGAGCATTGGCTCTCCCGCAAAACATTTTCCAGCTTCCCCACAGCCATTCCGGACATGGCCTGGCCGACAAAAGGCTGAATCTGGCCCTCTCCTGATTCAGCCACCTCTGTCCCAGGCCCTACCACAAGCTTCTGTCCATTCAGGCTCTGCAAGTCCTGTTTGATTCCTTAGAGCTTTTAATTTTCACGTTGCTTCACGTCCTGATTGTTGTTGAATATTTAGGATGCAGACCCTTCCACTCATTACTCCTTTCTTGTACTGTTGTTGCTAAACTGTTCTGTTTTCTTGCTCCTGACTCATCTTCTCCCTCCATTTCATCTGTTCTGTAAAGTAGCCCCTGGGCACATGTGACTGTTGAGCATTTGAAACGTGACTGGTCAGTGCTGAGATGTGCTCTCAGTGTAAAGTGTTGTACATACCAGACTTTGAAAACTTAGCATGAAAGAAAGAGTGTAGACTATCTCATTACTAGACTTCATATTGATTGTATGTTGAGTGAGTGAGTGAGTGTTGCTTACTTGTATCTGACTCTTTGCCATCCCATGGACTGTAGCCTGCCAGGCTCCTCTGTCCATGGAATTCTCCAGGCTAGAATACTGGAGTGGGTATCCTCCTCTACGGGATCTTTGCGACCCAGGGATTGAACCCATTTCTCGTGCATTGCAGGCAGATTCTTTACCATCTGAGCCAATGGGGAATGATTGTATGTGCAATTATTTTATAAAGTGCAGTTATTTTGGATACACTGGGTTAAATTAAAATATGTTACTAATTAATTTTACTGTTTCTTTTTATTTCTTAAAACTGTGGCTACTAGAAAATTAAAAATGACAGATGGGACTGCTCCATACATTGCCTCCCAGGTCCTCTCTCTGGGCTGTGAAGAGCCCCTGTTCTGGGATGGCCAAACTGCCTGTACCCCCACTTCACAGAGTACCTCCTCTGCCTCCTTGATCTGGTCGAAGCCTGACTTCTCTCTGAGGACGGTGCTTCCCCTTCAGCCTGTTCCTGTATTCCTTCCAGGGACCGTGACTGAGACTGTTCATTTCTCCACACTTGTACCCTGGAGCCAGGTGGAGAGAACCATTCCCACTGCTCACGGCTGACTCTTCTCGATGATTGCTTCTCACTTGTCACGTGAAATCGCATTTGAGACTCGTCCTATCTGTCTTGCTGCTCCATCTACTGACCTCTTAAGTCATCCCTTCATGGTCAGCAAAGATGTTATCACCTGGCCCGTCATCCTGATCTCCACTCCGTGCTCTCCTGAACAACCCAGCCAGGACCCTGACTCCCTATAATTATTGAAGTATATTATACTTCTTCCCTGGTGGGCTCAAATGGTAAAGCGTCTGCCTACAATGTGGGAGACCCGGGTTCAATCCCTGGGTCAGGAAGATCTCCTGGAGAAGGAAATGGCACCCCATTCCAGTATCTTGCCTGGAAAATCCCATCGACGGAGGAGCCCAGTAGGCTACAGTCCATGGGGTTGCAAAGAGTTGGACACGACTGAGCGACTTCACTTCTTCACAGGGTTCTACTTCTGTCTAGCGCTTTTCTTTTTTAAAATTTGATTCTTATTTTATATTGGAATGTGGCTGATTTCCAGTGTTGGGTTAGTGTCAGATGTGCAGCAAAGTGATTCAGTTACGTGTGTTATACATGTAGCTATTCTTTTTCAGATCCTTTTCCCATAAAGGCTGTTACAGAATATTGAGTAGTCAGCTGTGCCCTACAGTAGGTGCTTGTTGGTTATCTAGTTTATCTATAATTGCCTAGTGCTCTTATTTTGTGTTCTCCTTACGTCCTCTCAAGCTCTTGTGGCTTTCTTTTAGCATCTGTAAGTTGGTGATTTCTAGCCTTGCCTTTCTTTGAGTGCTTTACTTGTAAATTTATTTTCAGGATATTCCTGTATTTCTCCCTAGTACTTCAAACTGAACTTCTCCCCAAAAAGCTTCCTTGTTTGGCCTTTGGAAGAAACTAAATTGGTCTTCCCTAGTCTAGAGGAATCAAGTTTTTTTTTTTAAGAGTTTATCAGTAAAAACTTTTGGTACCTCACAAATATATGTATGTATAAATTATAGTATGTGTACTATGCTACCATACTTACAGAAATTTTTATATGGTTGAGATAAAGGTGAAACAGTTTCAAAATAATAGTCTCACTAAATTCTTAAATTTTAGTGAAGGCAATATGACTGAACATGTGTTATTATTTTTGAAAATCTTGATTTGACATTTTGTATATTGGCAGGTCAATGTTCTGTTTCTAAATTAAGCACATTTCTGATACTTTGTTTTAATCACTGTCCCTGGAAGAAATACCTTATTGCCCTGCTTCCAAAGTCTTGATGCTTATCTACCAATTTGGTAGCATTTTGTTGAAACTATTGAATTTTCATCATCTATTTAGCCATTCAATTTTTTTAAGCAAACTAATGAGCAGAAATTGCATTTTATATTTTAGAGTAGGTTCTAAATTCACTGAAACTTTAAGAAGATTTTTAAACAGATTACAAACTTTTTCTGTATTTTAAAAATTATTTTTGGCATAAAAATAATATAATAGTGGAAATATTTCTAAATATTTGTTTCCATAGTGCTTTCACCATATACTTTTAAGTCAGTTCTTTTTTCTTATAATGTCATGTTTCCCTTGATAAAGATATGGCTTGTTTTTAATTAATAAATATTCTCATTAGCATGCTAATGATAGGCAGTGGCCAGTTAAAGGGTCAACCTGTCTTTTCATAAAAGAAAGGTGTATAATTCATCTTTTAAGTTCACCATCTCTTAAGTATTTTGTCACAAGATAACCAGCAAACTTCTGTTTGGTACAAAAATTTTACGGTTGTTTTGCTATATAGATTCTACCATTTAAGGTAAAAAGATACATAAGTCAGTTTTATTGGACACCTCACCTGTTCATTCATCATCAGCATATTGCAACAGATCTCGATTACCATTTGGTGTGTTTTATGGCATTTGTTCACTTCTGTGGTGTAAATATTCTTGCCATGACTGAATTCAGGTTAACAACATGAGTCACTGAAGATGGCTTTTGGAAGAGATGAGCAATTACAGGCAAGTTGCCCAGTACTTTCACCAGACAGTTATAACAGGCATGGACAGCCTCAAGATGACAGTAAATTGGGACTTCACTGGGGATCCAGTGGCTAGGACTCTGCACTTCCACTGCAGGGGACGCCAGGGGTCGATCTTTTGTCAGGGAACTAGGATCCTGCATGCTTTGTAGTGCAACCAAAAGTTTAAAAAAAAAATGATGGTAAATGTAATAAATAATTATAACTGTGTTAACTAGTTAAATAAGTGATGAGCTTTAGGTGTTTATTGGCTTTTAATATAATGTATTTAGTTTTTAGTTGTCATCTAGTCGCTAAGTTGTGTCTGACTCTATGACCTCATGGATTGTAGCCCACCAGCCTCTTTTGTCCATGGGATTCTCCAGGCAAGAATACTGGAGTAGGTTGCTATTTCCTCCTCCAGGGGCTCTTCCCAACCCAGGGGTAGAATCCGCGTCTTCTGCTCTGGCAGGCAGATTCTTTACTGCTGAGCCACCAGGGAAGCCCTTTAATCTTAAGTACGTGTAATTCTGTTTTTAATAATGGCTGTTTTTCATAACAAGGTGACAAAATTCTAAAATCCCTGAAAGTTCATCAGCCGACATTCATTGGTAGGTGTGAGCCAGTGCACACCTGTGGACCTTGTGGGACATTTTAAGAACTTAGGCTTAATCTGAGTGAGATGAGAAGCCATTGAGGGGTTTGGCGTAAAGGAGGGCCATGTTTTAACACAATTGCTCTGCTGTGCTGAGGATGGACTGGAGGGAGCAAGAAGGCGGCAGGGAGGCTGATCAGGAGACTGTAAACAGTGTGGGCCAGGGATGAGGGTGGCTTCGGGCAGGGCTAGCCTGTGCCCAGACTGAGAAGTGAGGCATTGCAGAATCTGCCATCTCATTACTCAGTGTCTTACTGAGGTCTGAGAAGACAACCGGACTTTCCCCCTCGCTTACCGTAACTTGCTTTGTCAGAGAGAACGTTGTTCAGCTGAATGAGTGTCCACCCGAATTTGATAGATGTTTATGTTGTTGCAGAATCACTGTGGTACCAAGGAGACTGCATGAAGGTTTGATTCTCAAAGAGGGTGATAATGGCAATGTGGATGGGCTAATTCTTAAGTGCGGAAGATTTGCCTTGCAGGTGTTCAGCATCCCTGGACCCGCCTCCCTAAATGCCATGGTGCTTCCTGGAGATTGCTACACCCAACCTCCGCTGCAACATGCTTCCTAGCAGCCTTGTGCGTATTTTTGCTGAAAGGCAAAGAACTGTGGCCTCTAACACAGTATGTGCTTCTGTTTCTACCCCTGCAGTATTATGCCTACCTGTATTCTTACGTGATGCCCCAGGCCATCCGAGATATGGTGGATGAATACATCAACTGTGAGGACATCGCCATGAACTTCCTTGTCTCCCACATCACTCGGAAACCCCCCATCAAGGTAAGGCCCCGCCGTGTACAGGACTGGGGTGCATGTGGACCCAGTTCACTTACTTTGCAGCCGTGCAGTGCGTAACTCACCGTACTTCAGAGTCCTCATCTGTAAAACGGGATGATGAGGCCACCAGCCAGATAGGATCACTTCAGAGTTTAATGAGGGTCTTCACTTCCTAAGGTGTAAATGGATAGAAATCAGTGATTGGAATTTGAATGGGGAAATGTTACATCTTTAATTTTCACTGATCTTGAATTGGAATTTATCCTTTTTATCAGTTATAAAGCAGACTGTAATTCATAAGAGGATTGGTGGTAACTGATTTTTCACCAGAACTCATAGGTGTTTTCATATCACCTTTCGTTTATTGTGAAGTATTGTTTACTTTCCTCACTTCTTTGAAATTAGGGCAGTTACTAACTTTTTCCTAGATTGTGTTACTTTAANTGTAATTCATAAGAGGATTGGTGGTAACTGATTTTTCACCAGAACTCATAGGTGTTTTCATATCACCTTTCGTTTATTGTGAAGTATTGTTTACTTTCCTCACTTCTTTGAAATTAGGGCAGTTACTAACTTTTCCCTAGATTGTGTTACTTTAAGAGTACACATATCTCTGTGTTTCATGGTTACCTGTTCCCTTTGTTGCTGTTCAGTCCTTAGGTCGTGTCTGACTCTTTGGGACCCCAGGGCCTGCAGCACACCAAGCTTCTCTGTCCTCCGCCGTCTCCCAGAGTTTGCTTAGATTCATGTCCATTGAGTCAGTGATGCTATCTAACCATCTCATCCTTTGCCATTTCCTTTATAATTTCTTATATTTTATGTGTCTAAAAGCATTCTAAGGAGAGTCCACAGGCTTCCGCAGATTGCCAAACTAGGATGGGAGGTGATGTGTCCTTGGCACCCAAAATGTAAGAATTTCTGAGTTAAGGTGTGTAAAACTCTAAGAATAGTGCCTGGCACATAAGTTCTTCATAAGGTGTTTATACAAAATAAAAGTACCCCCCCAAATTGTAGAAATTTGAGTTCTTTCTCTGTCTTAGAGTTGGTGAATAGATCTGACCAGACTATTATCAGTTTCATACTTGGTGCACATAAAGACCGGTCCCGTCACTGTCTCTGTCATCATTGTAGATTCAGACAAGTGGGAGCTCTCCTGGTGAGGGCTACGGTAAAGGCCTCGCAGCAGTTAATACTAGAGAGTCTGTCAGTGCCAATTAATAGTATTTATGACTATACTCTGTCACTGTTTTATGTTATGGATTCACACCTCATGTCCTTATATTATTATCATCAAAATGTTGTATTATTTAATTTTATAAAATAATTTTAACTTCATGGATATCATTTGGGCCATGAGTAAATAATTTGGTGTATATTTCATTCTTATTGTACATTTTGAATGTAAGTTCTAGACCAAGTAGCCACTAGGCTGTACAAATAATGATGGTCAAACTGTATCTTTAGGTTTAAGCAAGAGTGGTAACTAGAGAACCCTGATTCCAGCAACAAAGCGTAACAGACAAGTAGACAAGCACCTGGGGCTTTATGCATTCATTCGTACCTATTCCAGCCTTTCTCCAAGTGTGGCTCAGGCTTACTACTTAACTCCTGGTTACCCCATAGTTTCTCAGATTAAGAGAAGAATAATTAGCAAGATAATGCACCAAATTGTGTGTGTGTTTTTAAAAAAACTCTGAATGATGATAGTATTTTTATATAAAATAACGTTTATCCAGGTACGGTGGTAGATCTGATAGTAAATGATAAAAGAGCATACTTCTTTGTGAATTCTAAGGAAGGGAGGCAAAGGTCTTATAAAGAAATTAATGATTGGTGCACTTTTCTGTTCCTTATTTATCCTTTCTAGTGTAACCAGGGACAGGGCTCCAGCCAGATGTTTGCTTTCTAATTATAACTCGCTAGTAGATCATGAGACATTATTCATGAAAATTTAAAGTATCTGAGTGATTAGGTACTTAATAATACCATCAGTCACATTAAGCACTCACAGACATGGGGAATTTTTCATCCTCATGGAAGCATGTTGGTTCTGTTATTAGGCAAATGTTTCATTGGTTAAGCATCTCTCCAGTGTAGAGAGTGAGGTGGAAATAATTTGCTTATGGTATACATGAGTCTTTGGCTACCTGAGGTGAAGATCCGATTCAGTGGAAAGACCCTGATGCTGACAAAGATTGAAGGCAAAAAGAGAAGAGGGCTGCAGAGAGTGGTTAGATAGCATTACTGACCCAGTGGACATAAACCTGAGCAAACTCAGGGGGATAGTGAAGGACAGGGGAGCATGGCATCGTAGAAAGGCAGACATGACTTAGCGACTGAACAAGAGTGAAAACTGGAAAAATTAGAATGACTTTTTAAAGTCAGAGGCTCAGTGAGTTGAGCTGTCTTCAAATTCTGAGTCCAGTTATTTGCTTCATATTATAGAACAATTGAACTCAGTATTTTCATTAATTTACCTAACTTTATCAGGTATATATACTATTTTATATTATAAAGTAGTAATTTTTTTTTCATTAAATACTTCAAATTTTCACTGTCCCCTCCCTTGTTATAATTAGGAAAGCATGACTATTTTAGGTGATAGCTGTATTCTTTCAATATGTTAATATCTTGACAATATTGACTGAATAAACCACACAGAGTTAATTTCATATTGTTGCTTTGAATAATGTACTATTATTTTTTTGAAGAGGAGAGATCTAGAATGTAAACAGACTTCATTCAGAATAAAGGATGAAAAACTCATAAAGCATTGAGAAGACAGGTGGAGATGGCTTATGGGATAAGGAAATAGAGGATACATAAGTAAGTGTCTTAATATTAATGCTGAGTAAGTTGTCAATATCTATTAAGGATTTTCCTTACCATTACTAAGCAGAACTTTCCTTAGACTAAATTACTTGAAATATTCCTGTGTAAAATATAATCCATGATGTTGCTTTAGTAAGTGTTCAAACTTCACTTTATATGATTTACTTTATTCTTAATTTTTGTATGTTTTATTATGTTATATATACACACACACACGTATATATATATATATAGTTGTTGTTTAGATGTTCAGTCATGTCGAACTCTTTGTGACCCCATGAACTCCAGCACACTCGGCTTCTTTGTCCATTACTGTCTTCCTGAGTTTCCTCAAACTCATGTCCACTGAGTCCATGATGCCATCCACCTGTCTCATCCTCTGTTTCCCCCTTCTCCTCTCGCCCTCAGTTTTTTCCCAGCTCTCTCTCTATGTATATTATGTAGCCACTGGACCACCAGGGAAGTTCCTATATATAGATTTTTTTTTTTAATAAATGTGCTAGGGTTGCAATCACAACATTTTTTTAGTAGTGGGTTACATGGTTAAAAACATTTATTTGGAAATAACTGCTTCAGTGTAAACACCTTTATAAAAGGAACATATATAAGGAGAAAATGCCTTATGAAAGCAGTATAAATACCTTTTTGTGCCAGAGTGGAGTCATCTGCAGGTTAAGAGACTTTTCCCTTGAGTGCTGGCCTCTGAGATGAGGTACAGGGAGAACAGCGTAGAATACTGGACACAGAGGTGGTTTGATGACAGCCTTCCTTCTCTAAGCCCTTGATGTCCGTCTCCTGCTCCAGTCAAAGCTGATGGGGAGAGTAGTAAGTGATGCACTGTTGTCTGTAACCTGGAAGATGTCTAGAGAACTGCCAGGGGTGAGACGGTGCGGGAAGGAGATGGTGGAGTCCTCTGAAGGGGCCCCAGGGGTCACGGCTCCTTCAGCATTTTATATCTGGTGGGGATGGTGGGGTCCTGTGAAGGGACCCCGGGGGTCACGGCTCCTTCAGAATTTTATCTCTGGTGGGGATGGAGGGGTCCTGTGAAGGGACCCCGGGGGTCACGGCTCCTTCAGAGTTTTATCTCTGTGTGAGCGTGCCTCGGCTCCCTGGCCTGTGGTCACAATCACGCCTTAGTTTCAATTCTAGCAGCTGGACTTGTGATGGCTAATACTGGCTGTGGGTGGTGAGTATTCTTCAGCTGGAATTAACAGGATGGGCCATCCCATTTTAATTGTTTTCTCAGTTTATCATAGTAATAATAATTTTTAAATTATTCAGGAAAAAAATATATTCAAAAAGAAAATAGAACATGCAGATTTAAAAAACCTAAATAGAACTAGTGGAAATGAAAATTATAGTTATTAAAATGACAGTCTTTGTCAATGGGATAAGACAGCTGAAGAGAAAGTTAATGACCTAGTAGATTATGTGTGAATAATGTGAATACATTTCTGAGAAGGTATTTTGGAGATTTAAAGAGATGGAAAATAAGAAAGATGAAGAGATGTGAAGGCTGTAAAATCTAACGCAGTGCCAGAAAGGGAAGACTAGAGAGATGGGAGGGGCAGTCTTGAAAGTACAATATGGGAATTTCCAGAATTTATTGACTGCATGGGACCTTCTCTGGTGGATCCTGCAGTGTGTTAGACTGGGGTTCAATAACTGGGCTGGGGAGATCCCCTGGAAAAGGGAATGGCAACCCACTCCAGTATTCTTGTCTGGAGAATCCCATGGACAGAGGAGCCTGGTGGGTTACAGTCCACGGGGTCACAAAGAGTCGGACACGACTAAGCAAGATGCGCAACATTGACTGCATGAATACTGTAGCAAATATTACACTTAATTGTGAAAGTTTAGAAGGTCCCTGTTGAAGTCAGTAGTAAGATAAGGATCGGTTCAGTTCAGTTCAGTCGCTCAGTCGTGTCTGACTCTTTGCGACCCCATGAACAGCAGCACATCAGGCCTCCCTGTCCATCACCAACTTCTGGAGTTCACTCAAACTCATGTCCATTGAGTCGGTGATGCCATCCAACCATCTCATCCTCTGTTGTCCCCTTCTCCTGCCCCCAATCCCTCCCAGCATCAGAGTCTTTGCCAATAAGTCAACCCTTTGCATGCGGTAGCCAAAGTATTGGAGTTTCAGCTTTAGCATCAGTCCTTCCAATGAACACCCAGGACTGATCTCCTTCAGAATGGACTGGTTGGATCTGCTTGCAGTCCAAGGGACTCTCAAGAGTCTTCTCCAACACCACAGTTCAAAAGCATCAATTCTTCGGTGCTCAGCCTTCTTCACAGTCCAACTCTCACATCCATACATGACCCCTGGAAAACCATAGCCTTGACTAGACGGACCTTTGTTGGCAAAGTAATGTCTCTGCTTTTCAATATGCTATCTAGGTTGGTCATAACTTTTCTTCCAAGGAGTAAGTGTCTTTTAATTTCATGGCTGCAGTCACCATCTGCAGTGGTTTTGGAGCCCCCCCAAAATAAAATCGGACACTGCACTGTTTCCACTGTTTCCCCATCTATTTCCCATGAAGTAATGGAACCAGATGCCATGATCTTCTTTTTGGTGCAAAGGTAATTGCAGTTTTGGACCATGAATTTTAAATAATTGTAATTAGGCTCAAACACAACTTTGTTAATCAAAATACCTACCATTGTAATCAAGACATTTTTGCCCACTGGAAATGTTTGCTTATTCCTATAGTGTAAAAACCCATTTGGGATTCAATGAACTCTTGAAAAGCATATTCTGCCTCCTGCTGGTTCTGGAAGTATATTCCTTGCAAAAACTTATTGAGATGCTTGAGGAAGTGGTAGTCAGGTGGTGAGAGGTCAGGTGAATATGGGAGATGAGGCAAAACTTTGTAGCCCAATATGTTCAACTTTCGAAGCATTTGCTGTGCATGAGGTTGGGTGTTGTCGTGGAGAACATGACAACTGGTCTGTTGACCAGTGATGGCCACAGGTATTGCAGTTTTCAGCACATCTCATCGATTTGCTGAGCATACTTTTCAGATGTAATGGTTTCATTAGGATTCAAAAAGCTATAGTGGGAGTTGCTTGTATATTTTTGAGATTAGTTGTACTTGTGGCAGATTCATGTTGATGTATGGCAAAACCAATACAATATTATAAAGTAATTAACCTCCAATTAAAANACCTTGTTCTCTAGTTAAAAGCATCTTGCTGCTGCTGCTGCTGCTAAGTCGCTTCAGTCATGTCCAACTCTGTGCGACCCCGTAGACGGCAGCCCATCAGGCTCCCCCATCCCTGGGATTCTCTGGAGTGGGATGACATTTCCTTCTCCAATGCATGAAAGTGAAAAGTCAAAGTGAAGTCGCTTACTCTCTCTTAAAACAAAAACAACAAAGGTCTGTCAGATTCTATGAAAACTCTAAGCTGGGCTTCCTTCTCTACCTGTTTTTCCTTGTTTCTCTCCATCTCTTCCTCTAGTTTCTCTGTACAGTTTGCATGCATGTGTATGTGTGTGCATTTCTTTATCTTTGGGGAGGGGTAGAATTAGGTCCTTCAATAAGCCTTTGGAGCCTTAGGGTCATTGGCTATCTGTGTGGAGACCATCATTTGACAAGGACCATGGTGTTGGTCCTTGCTGGCTACTCTTCTCAAGAAGCTAAATAGCCACAAGGGATTAAGAGTAAAATGTGTGATTAAACTTTGGACATTAATAGGTTTTAAGTTCACCTAATAGAGTAATCATGATTAAGTCATCATTGTGTTTGCCACATACACAATTTGTGCTGAAGGAAACTTATTGTGATTGTTTCTGTTTTAATGAGACCATAAAATATGCACTCCAGGAAAGAATTCTACTATATTTAGTGTTGGGCAGTACAAGCAAACTTTTTAATACTGGTTTAACAATCAGGCCAAAAAGTTGATCCAGAGAGACGTTGTGGGATNGATGCCATGATCTTCGTTTTCTGAATGTTGAGCTTTAAGCCAGCTTTTTCACTCTCCTTTCACTTTTATCAAGAGGCTTTTTAGTTCCTCTTTACTTTCTGCCATAAGGGTGGTGTCATCTGCATATCTGAGGTTATTGATATTCATCCCAGCAGTCTTGATTCCAGTTTGTGCTTCTTCTAGCCCAGCGTTTCTCATGATGGACTCTGCATAGAAGTTAAATAAGCAGGGTGACAATATGCAGCCTTGACGTACTCCTTGTCCTATTTGGAACCAGTCTGCTGTTCCATGTCCAGTTCTAGCTGTTGCTTCCTGCTCTGCATACAGGTTTCTCAAGGTTACCCACTAAATAAATGGAGGTAGAGACCACATCCACATTGATATGGTCAGCATAGCAGTTCTCCCCAAGTCTAAAATGTTGGTGTAACTCTAATCGAAATCCTATTAGGTGGCAATAAAACTAACCATCACACCACCAAAAAAAAACAAAACAAAACTGTGGTAGGATACTTTATTTGGTTTAATTTGGCTTGGAGTGAAGCTTGACAAACAGATCCTCAGATTTGTATTGAAAGGCAAAGAGCCAAGATGGCTAAGGCACTAGTGAGGAAGAGGGGAGCGTGCCCTGTCAGAGAGCGTGGCTCGGTATTAAAGCACATAATCAGGACAGGTGCCTGTGATCTTGGCGCAGAGACTGACAGTCAGTGGTACAGGGCAGAATGCAGACACAGGCCCACGCCTGCACGGAAGCTTGACATATGATAAAGGTGGCATCTTGGGAATAACTGGTTTCTGTATAGAACAGAAGTACATGTCATACCATACACAAAGTAAATTCCAGATGGGTTAATAAACCAAATGTTAATAGCAAGCTTTAAAACTTGTAACAAATAGAAGTATTTCTGTGATATAGACAAAGAGAAACAAAAAGTACAAAATCTAGAGGAGAAGACTGATTGGTTTGAATGTATTAAAGTTGAAAGCTTTGTTCAAAAAACTATACCCAGACTGACATTGGCAGTCCTGGTACGTGACAGAGAATTGATGCCCGGATAAAGGATTTCCAAAGGGGAAGACTACTCAGGTGATTCATTAAGTATGTAAGAAGGTAGTTCAGTGTAGTAGAAACCTAGGTGATGAATGAACATGTGGAAGGATGCTAATCTTCTGTAATAATCAGAGAAGTGGAAGTTAAAACAATGTGATATAGTTTATACACATCAAGTGGGCAGAAATGAAAGTGTACCAGATGGCAGTAAGGATGCGTAGACATTGCAGATGTTGATCAGGGCTCGTGAGTGTGTACACTGGGACATTTATTTTGAAGAAAGTGGTTTTGTCAAGTATAATTGAAGGTCATGTTCCCCATGACATTGCAGGAGAGGAAAGGAGGGAGGGAGGGTGGCATACGGATTAACTCTTTGTAATATTGTTTCTTTTGCAAAAAAAGAAAAATATATGTGTAGCCTAAAACAAATAGGACAAAATGTCAATATTTGACAAACCTGGTGGGTTTGCTTGTTTGTTACGTTCTTCCCCCATTTAAACATAACGTTTCATTCATATGTTTTAAACCAACAGTAGTGTATGTTTCATACGTACATAGTCATATTTGATTCTTTTTGGAGATTTTTATTTATTTGACTGTGTTGGATCTTAGTTGTGGCATGTGGGATCTAGTTTCCTGACCAGGGATGGAACCTCAGAGTGCATTGGGAGAGCAGAGTCTTAGCCACTGGACCCCGAGGGAAGTCCCTTGATTCTTTAAACAAATACTTGTGCAATAAAAATGATAACTAAAAATGAGAAAGTTTAACATTCTCAGTACCAACTCCTTGTATATGTACCTCGGTAATCCCAGCCTGCTGCTTCCCTCCATTGATAGCTGCTACCCTGAGTTTAGTTTTAAAAATCCCCTTCCCCTCCTCCCTTAAAAAGAAAAACGTTTTTACTGATGTGTATTCCTTTTTAGGGCCTGCAGTGTGGGAGAAGGCAATGGCATCCCACTCCAGTACTCTTGCCTGGAAACTCCCATGGATGGAGGAGCCTGGTAGGCTGCAGTCCATGGGGTCGCTGAGTCAGACATGACTGAGCGACTTCACTTTCACTTTTCACTTTCATGCATTGGAGAAGGAAATGGCAACCCACTCCAGTGTTCTTGCCTGGAGAATCCCAGGGATGACGGAGCCCAATGGGCTGTCATCTGTGGGGTCGCACAGAGTCGGACACGTCTGAAGCAACTTAGCAGCAGCAGCAGCAGTGTGGGAGACCTGGGTTTGATCCCTGAGTTGGGAAGATCCCTGGAGAAGGGATAGACTGCCCACTGCAGGATTCTGGCCTGGAGAATTCCATAGACTGTATAGTCCACGGGGTCACAAAGAGCTGGACACGACTGAGCGACTTTCACTCACTCATTCATCTTTAAGTGACTGGTGTCTTTAAACTTTACGTAAATGAAATCAGACTGTCTGCTCCTCTGCGTTTAGGTGAGCTGAGTCAGTGTTGAAGCTTGTGACTGTAGTGTATTTTCATTGCCCCAGAGTCTTAAGTAGGCTTTCCCCCATACCCATCTAAAAGTTTTAGGTTTTGCCTTGTTGTATTTAAATCATTAATCCTTGTGGAAGTGATTTTTGTGTATAATGTGAGCTAGGGCCCCGATTTCATTTTTGTCTCCTAAGCAGCGTCCATTGCACACTCAGTTCATCCATACCCAGGGGCGTGCAGTGCTGGAAGGTCACCCAGCAGACATCTGTGTGCACGTGGATCTATTCAAGTGTTCTTTACTCTGGTCTGCTGGTCCAGTTTGTTCACATGCCAAATTCACACAAATTATCATAGCTTTAGAATTAGTTTTTGTATCTGCTAAGACAAGTCCCCTCTAACTTAATCTTGTACTTCAGGAGTGTCTTGCCTTGCACATGCCCTCCTGCAGGGATCTATCCAGAAGGGCAGAGTGTGCGGTGGGCCCCAGGAGGCAGGAGGCTCAGCTCAGGGCAGGAGAGAGAGCTCAGCTGCGGGGATGAGAGCTTCTTCTGTTCCAGGATCCATTCTCAGCTTTAAATAAACGGAGTCATGCAGTTATGTCTTTCCACGTCTCTTAGTCTTTTTTTTTAAATAACGTTATTTATTTATCTATTTATGGCTGTGCTGGGTCTTCGCCGTTGCTCAGGCTTCTCTCGAGTTGTGGTGAGCGGGGGCTGCTCTCCTCTTGCGGCGCCGGGGCTTCTCACTGTGGCGGCTTCTCTTGTGCGGAACACGGGCTCTAGGGCGTGCGGCCTTCAGCAGTGTGGCTCCCGCCTCTAGAGGCAGCTCTATGCTTGTGGCCCATGGCCTTAGTCGCTCTGATGCCTGTGGGATCTGCCCAGATCAGGGATTGAACCTGTGTCTCCTGCATTATCGGCAGGCGGAATCTTTACCACTGAGCCACCAGGGAAGCCCTCCGTGTCTCTTCATCTTGCTTTCATATTTCTTTAGAGCTTTTGTCCAGTATTTTCCATTCTGGGAGTAATTTTAGTATACTTTTTATCACTAATTTTCTCTTCACCCATCCACTGAGTATCTGATTTAAATCAGTGTACTTTTTTTTTCTTCCCAGTTTTATTGAGATGTAATTGACATGCAACTTAATGATTTGCCTTACAAACCATCATGAGATGATGATCACAATAAGTTTATGTACTTTCCATTTCTATTGCTCTCTTTGGTTCTTCTTCCTTTTCTTGTTTTGATTGTGCCATGCCGCATGTGGGATCTTGGTTCCCTCACCAGGAGTCGAACCTGCACTGCTTGCATTGGAAGCGTGGTGTTAACCACCGCCTCACCAGGGGAGTCCTTATTTGGTTCCTTTTCATATCCGCATGGGCTTTCTCTAATAGTCCTTGTTTTTTCCATCAAACTTTGAGTACGCTTTCAGCATGTTATTGTGCGTCTGAGACCCATTGACTGTTGCTGTCTCTGTCTGAGAATCCTGCTGTTGTGCAGCGTCTGGTTCTGTTTCTTTCTGCATATTCTCCTTCATGTGACCCATCCCTGTTGTGTGATGTTTGACTGTGAGGTCATATTCTTTGGGTGCTACTTAAGGCACTTCTTTGAGGCCTGGATCTGAGAGGGCTTGCACTTGTTTCTCTCGTGTGCCTGGGCTCACCCCCTCCTTAAGACCTGTTCACGCTAAATTAGCACATTGGGACACACGGGTGACATAAATTGTGGCCTCAGCTGTGTGAGGCCGGCTTGAGGTTATAGTTTCTCAGAGGCGATGTTTCCTCCTCCTGAAGCTCAGACTAAGAAGGAAGCGGTGTTTCGCCACCTTGCTCTCTGGGGCTGCCTCCCACCCATGCGGCCTTCCGCTGGGTCCCAGGGCTTCAGCATGTCTCTGATCTGATTTGATGACAGTGGCTGCCCCAGCTTCAGGAAGACTGGAGCTCCTACTGTCTCTCTGGATTCAAGCCTTCTCACTCCTTTGACTTCTGAGGATTTCATTTCTTTCATTACAAGCTCAGCCAGTATATTTAAAGAGATGGTTTCTATATTTCATCCTGCCTTTTCGGGCATTCTCTGCCGAGGGGGCTTATATTGTCTGGGCTGCTGTGTTGCTGGCGGTGAAGCTGTTGTATTATTCTGCATACATTCTTGATTGCTTGAAATTCATCATAATAATAACCGGTAAACTATAATATGAGCATTTTCCCTTGTCTTTAAATATGACTTTCTTAAACTTCTTTTTAATGGATGTGTAGTATTTTATAATTATTTAACTAGTCCCCCTTTGATGGGTAGTTTTCCAGTATTTTGCTGTTAAAAACATGAATGAAATGAACAACTGTGTACCTACATCTGGCTGTGCAACCAGGAGAAATACTAGAAGTAGCGTCACTGAGATAAGAAACACTGAGACGTCAAGGCTTTCAGTATCTGTTAAGTACGGCCCGTTTGGAAAGCACATCCTTACCAACAGTGTAGATGCTGAATATGTCCCCGGCAGGAAGAGGACTCTCTGTTGTCGCCATGGAAACGGAGGCCTCATAGACTGAGCTCTGGGGCCTCTGTCAGTATTAGCACTGTGGTTCTCACCCTCTGCCCTTTCTTCCCGGCTCCCAGGTGACCTCGCGGTGGACTTTCCGATGTCCGGGATGCCCTCAGGCTCTGTCACACGACGATTCCCACTTCCACGAGCGGCACAAGTGTATCAACTTCTTTGTCAAGGTGTACGGCTACATGCCCCTGCTGTACACGCAGTTCCGCGTGGACTCTGTGCTCTTCAAGACCCGCCTGCCCCACGACAAGACCAAGTGCTTCAAGTTCATCTAGGGGCCCTGCACGGCGGGGAGAGGGCGTGCAGAGCCAGGGAGGCGCCCCGGCGCCCTGCTCGCTGAAGGGCCCGCGGGACGCCCGCCGTGCTCGGGCCAGGCCCCCTGCTCGGGGAGGCGCAGGAGGCGGGAGGGCGGCTGCCTCGCTCTTGGCAGTGGGCGGCCCTGGGCCCGGAAGCCTGGCCCCAGGCCACCAGGGCTCCCTAAACAGGGCCCTGACGATAGCTTACACTGGGGGCCGCGGGGGCTCCGGGAGCCACTCACACAGCGCACGAGCCCAGCACGGCTGGCTGGTGGTTTTTTAATTCACTGACAACTACTATTATTATTTAAAAAGTTTCAGATTTGCCATTCAAGGTTTATTTATATATGTGTGTGTGTATATACACGTGTGTGTGTGTATATGTGGGTGTATACGGATATATGCACACACACTCACAGACATATACATATGTATGTATTCGAGGGGGAGCTTGGCGTTTCTGCCCATCTCACAGAGTGAGGGTCCCACCGTGGTGGTCTGTATTTTGGTGAAGGATCCTGGCCTCCCTGTACCTGGCTCATCCTTAAAGACGGCCTCCGTCCTCCCCAGGAGCCCTGTGTGCAGAATCGAGAAAGGGCCGGCGTGGCCCCAGGGGGTCTTGCCTGTGTTAAGAGCTGTGGGTTGGCTCCTTCCCCGCCTCCTGTTGCCAGCAGCGCTCTGTGGCTCGAGTTGTCCTGCACTCGAGTTCTCAGTGGGAGGGAGGGCCTGCGTATCTGGGGGCAGCTGGGCTTCCCTGCCTGGGACAGGTGGGTCGAGGACTCCGTGCTGCCTGTGCTGTCTGTGACTTGACCTGGCTCCCCTCTTCCCGCTGTCTGAGAGTGAGGACAGGAAGGACCGAGACCGCAGACAGACCCCCACACGGTTCATTTTGTTTGACCCTCCTTTTAAAGACCTGTTGTGCTTTGGCTGCAGACTTTCCTGAAGGTTCTCTGACGTAGAGAGCAGATGCCTGGCCGCTACACTTCAGGGGGGTCTGAGTGGTTGGTTGCAGGTCGGCCGACTCTCCGGCTCAGAGCAAGTGAGCACAGCACCCTTTGGTCCCCACCCGGCTGGCCGGGAGCCACAGCAAGGCACCTGCCTTGGGATGATGCCCGGGTGACATTCACCTTCCCCACCCCATGTGGACCTGCATCCTGTAGTTCCTGATCCTTCAGGCTGGGTGGGTGCCAGGCCCCACCGCCGGGGCTGGTTTGGTCTATGTCAGAATGATGGGAGGATAGCCTTTGTTGGGTTAAGCTCAAATCCAGCCTGAAATTGAACAGGTGTTCACATCTCATATTACCACTTCCCCCTGTGGGTTTCAGTCTCTCTCTTCCTGGGCTGAAATAGAAGGAAGCTAACTTTTTTTTTCTGCTGGTGGCAGCAGTAGGGGAACTGAAGAGAGTGGTGTCACTGGCGTTGGCTGGGAAGTAGCACGTGACCTCTGCCGTTATTTCTGGACCCCGCTTTCCTCCGGTGAGGCTGAGTCTAGGAGGTTCCCCTCAGTGACTGAACACAAGCTCGGGCCTATCCTGGGCACGCACATGCCTTAAGCCAGCTCCCTCTTCCCCAGACCTCCACCTCCCATGCACCTGTTTCCAGGGGACACATCCCTCTCTGACCTGCCTGCCCCCCAGAGGGTCCTCTTCAGGTGTCACCTGAAGCCAGCTCTGTCCCGGAGGGAGCACCCGCTGGAGGGCTGCTGGACCTGAGGGTCCCGCCCCGTCGGCAGGCAGGACCGGGCTGTGTCTCCCTGACGTTCCTGCTGGCACCTCCCTGTGTCTCCCCTGCTGAGGCTGCCTCCTAGGAAATGAGCTCTCTGCTCGGCAGCCCAGCGAAGGGTCCAGACCCCCGCCTCCTGGCTTTCTGTTATTCCTCCTTTGACCCTGGACTTGATTCTTTTTAGCAGTAGCCTTCTTCCCTTTGGGAAGCCAAAGAGTGTGGTGTTTTGAGCTATAAATGTGGCTGCTATTTTTATCTTGTCTCTCTTAATGTGAGGAACCCCTGGACTGCCTCTGAGCATGGGGTCCCTGGTGAGAAAGTAGCTGTGTCAGGACCCGCCGAGGTGGCGCCAGGGCACGGGGTCCCTGAGTGTCGGGACAGACCCGGAGCAGCTGGTGCTCTGAGGTGGGGGATGGCATCGCAGGGCACCGCAGGGTGGTGGGGGGAGGTGACGTCTGCGCAGACGAGGGCGCCGCTGGACCTGAGCGCGGCCCTGAGTTGGGGGAGCCGGGACTGCGGGCTCCGGTGGCCGCGGGCTGGCCTGTGAAGGACGCTCCTCACGGCGAAGGGCGGGGGCAGGGCCCTGGGGGCCGAGGCGGGTCCCGGAAAACAGCCGTCAAATTTTGCGAGGCGGGTCAGGGGGCCGCCCGGATCCAGGCTNCCGCCGGGGCTGGTTTGGTCTATGTCAGAATGATGGGAGGATAGCCTTTGTTGGGTTAAGCTCAAATCCAGCCTGAAATTGAACAGGTGTTCACATCTCATATTACCACTTCCCCCTGTGGGTTTCAGTCTCTCTCTTCCTGGGCTGAAATAGAAGGAAGCTAACTTTTTTTTTCTGCTGGTGGCAGCAGTAGGGGAACTGAAGAGAGTGGTGTCACTGGCGTTGGCTGGGAAGTAGCACGTGACCTCTGCCGTTATTTCTGGACCCCGCTTTCCTCCGGTGAGGCTGAGTCTAGGAGGTTCCCCTCAGTGACTGAACACAAGCTCGGGCCTATCCTGGGCACGCACATGCCTTAAGCCAGCTCCCTCTTCCCCAGACCTCCACCTCCCATGCACCTGTTTCCAGGGGACACATCCCTCTCTGACCTGCCTGCCCCCCAGAGGGTCCTCTTCAGGTGTCACCTGAAGCCAGCTCTGTCCCGGAGGGAGCACCCGCTGGAGGGCTGCTGGACCTGAGGGTCCCGCCCCGTCGGCAGGCAGGACCGGGCTGTGTCTCCCTGACGTTCCTGCTGGCACCTCCCTGTGTCTCCCCTGCTGAGGCTGCCTCCTAGGAAATGAGCTTTCTGCTCGGCAGCCCAGCGAAGGGTCCAGACCCCCGCCTCCTGGCTTTCTGTTATTCCTCCTTTGACCCTGGACTTGATTCTTTTTAGCAGTAGCCTTCTTCCCTTTGGGAAGCCAAAGAGTGTGGTGTTTTGAGCTATAAATGTGGCTGCTATTTTTATCTTGTCTCTCTTAATGTGAGGAACCCCTGGACTGCCTCTGAGCATGGGGTCCCTGGTGAGAAAGTAGCTGTGTCAGGACCCGCCGAGGTGGCGCCAGGGCACGGGGTCCCTGAGTGTCGGGACAGACCCGGAGCAGCTGGTGCTCTGAGGTGGGGGATGGCATCGCAGGGCACCGCAGGGTGGTGGGGGGAGGTGACGTCTGCGCAGACGAGGGCGCCGCTGGACCCGAGCGCGGCCCTGAGTTGGGGGAGCCGGGACTGCGGGCTCCGGTGGCCGCGGGCTGGCCTGTGAAGGACGCTCCTCACGGCGAAGGGCGGGGGCAGGGCCCTGGGGGCCGAGGCGGGTCCCGGAAAACAGCCGTCAAATTTTGCGAGGCGGGTCAGGGGGCCGCCCGGATCCAGGCTTCCAGTGCCTTTGATGCCTGCTGTTCACTTGGGGAGTCCAGAGCTGTCTGCACCACCTGGCTGACTCCTGGAGCCTGGCAGAGCCCTGCCGACACGTGAGACGAGCCCAGCGCGTCCGTGCTCCCCAGGGGCCTGTCTGCTCTCCCCCGAGAGACACCCACCGAGGGGAGGCGCCCACCAGACCTGCCGGGCCTCGCCTGCGTGCCCGAGGAGGAGTCCTCCGGAGCGGCCTGCCTGTGTGAATGCGGGCGCTCCTCTCTGCAGGGCTCGCGTTCTGGAGGAGCAAGCTCCACTAATCCTCACGCCATGTCCATCCTCCCACCCCTTTTCCAGTCATGAGCACAATGGTCTTACGTTGGGTTTTTGTAAAAAAAAATGAAAATAAAAAATGGAGACTACAAGCAGCCTGGAGGTCTTTTGTGATTCTTCTTTGCAGGACGGAAGAGTGATCTGAGGGAAGGTGCCTCCTGTCCTAGGACCCCCCCGCCCCCCACCCGTGCACGGCCTGTGGCCCTTCCTGAACGGCTGAGCTTGCCTCGGCCCGAGTGGCCTGCGTGCCTGAGCCCGGGTGATGCTGTCAGGGGGCGTGGGCAGCCTCGCCCGTTTCTAGTGTCCGTTTCCAGGATGGCTCACTAGCTTAGATCGAGAGGAACTTAGGTGTCACTGGACTGGTTTGAGTGCGGACGTGGGATGGCACGGGGCACGTGTTTGCCAGCTTCCTCGTGGTGACTTGTGTGTGCTTAGCGTGGTGCTAGGGAGCTCCCTGTGGGGTCCCCCGTGTGGAGCAGGGGGCTGGTTTATAATGGCCCCGCCAGACTTAGGGGTCACAAAAAGCACCTGCACCTAGCTGGTGCTAAACTCTTGCTGCCTGTGGTCCCAGGCTTCTGCTCAGCCACGGGATCGGAGCCATCCTCGGGAGAGAACACTGAGCCACAGACTTGGAGACGGATGGAGACAGGAAGGAGGATGGGAAGCCAGGGAGACGCTGGGTTGGGGTATCGTCCTCTCCTGGGTTCGGCAGTTGCGAGTTTGGACACGGACTTGGGCAAACTTCAGGAGATGGTGAGGGGCAGAGAAGCCTGGTGTGCTGCAGTCCATGGGGTCGCGAAGAGTCGGGAAGACTGAACAGTAACAGCAATCCTAAGGATGCCTGGGCCTGTAGCCCAGCATTCCTCTGAAAGGAAGGCTGACAACTGATGAGGTAGGTCTGTGGCAGGTGAGGTGGGAGGGTAATATATTGGGTGGGGATGCCTGCTAAGGTCTGGAGTTGTGGCTGCCAGGGTCCTGTTCTTCCAGCCATCCATCTCCTTGTTACAACTTGTCCCAGGACTAGGGGAACTTGAGGAAGTTGCACGAGGCTGTGGAAATGGGGTCTTACTAGAGGAAGAGGTGACATGTCTAACGGGTTCCGTTCCCAAGTTACTTAGTTCTGGGTTGGACCTGACAAGGTAAACCAAAGTGGTCAATGTTAGTGGTTGATATTATTGTCATTGAGATAGAAGATTCCACAATATTTGCAAAACTGGTTAAGACAGTGTGTTTAAGGATACTGGATTCAAATCCATTAAACTGTGGTGGGAAACACATTGTATTTTAAACTTCTCATCTATAAAATGGTAAGACTTGTGCCCACATCCTGAAGACATGTTGAAAATAAACATTTATGTGAAGAGTCCACTGTTAGGCCCACAAGAGACGTGGACTATTGGGGTAACATACTGGAATGTTCTTAGTGGCTGTTTCTCCACTCGTTTTTTAAGAAACTTACTTAGATTGGAGGATAATTACAATATTGTGGTTTTTGCCATACGGGAATATGAATCGGCCGTAGGCGTAAGTGTGTCCCGCCCATCCTGGGCCTCCCACGGCCCCCGTCCCCTGTCCAGCCTTCCAGGCTGCCATAGAGCCCGGGCATCCATCAGACTCTCCTTGTTTTACACGTGGTGATGTGTATGTTTCAGCGCTATTCTCAGATCACCCCACCCTCTCCTCCCACCGAGTCCAGAAGTCTGTTCTTCATGTCTCCTTTGCTGCCCTGCGCGTGGGATCATCAGGTCCATCTTTCAAGATGCCCTGTATGTGCGTTAATGTATGATGTTCATCTTTGTCTTTCTGACTTCCCTCTGTATTACAGGCTCTAGGTTTATCCGCCTCGTTAGAACTGACTCACGGGCGCCCCTCTTTATATCAGTTACGTTTCAGTGCGTGTGTGCGCCAGCACATCCGTGTCCGTTCGTCTGCCGGTGGCGTCCCGGCTGCTGCGCTGGCCCAGCTGTTGTCCGTAGTGCGGCAGGAGACACTGGGGGCCGTGTGTCCCTCGCAGCTCTGGTCTCCTCAGGGTGTATGCCTGGTAGTGGGACTGCTGGGTCGTGTGGTCGTTTCATTCCCGGTTTTTAAAGGAGCCTCACACTGTTCTCCACGGTGGTTTTATCCGTGCTCACGTTTCCACCAGCAGTGCAGGAAGGCTCCCTTTTCTCCACGCCTGTCCAATGTTTATAGTTGGCAGGCTTTTTGATGATGGCCTTTCTGACTGGTGTGCGATGATACTTTTTTGTGGTTTTGATTTGCATTTCCACTGGTAATGCCAGCTCTTGCAGGTCTCAGTTGAAGCACTGTCTTTGAGAAGCGCCCCCTGCTCTCAGCGGCTGCTTATCTGCCCTCTGCCGCCGTCTCCTGTGCCGGTGGCTGCCTGGTGCCATCGTAGGTGTGCCTCCCACACCAGGGTGTCCGCCTCTGGAGGACAGAGCACTGGAGCCCTTGTCACGTGTGTGCTTTGTAAATGTTTCCCCCAGCTTGGAGGTTGCCTGTCCATTTTCTTTATGGTAGCTTCTGATGAGCAGAAGCTTTTAATTTTGCTGAGATCTAATTTATAACTTTTTTTTGTTGCTTTCTGTGACTTGAGAGTCCTGTGCCTAACCCATGTCATGAAGGTGTTCTTTTAATTTTTCCACTAAAAGCTGTACAGCCCAGGCTCCATCTCAATATGGTGTGTGGTAGTGGTCAAGGTTCTATTTTGGAGGGGGGCGGCGCACTATCTAGCTATTCCAGCACCACTTGTTAAAAAATAATTTCCTTTCTCCATTGAATTGATTGGGGCCTTTCTTGACAACATAATGACTGTCTGAGCTCTCTCTCCTGTTACTGATTTGTTGCTAATACCAGACTGTGGATAAATGTAGTTTTTTTGTTTGCCTTGAAACGAAAGTAGCATAAATTCTCCAACTTGCTTATCTTTCTTAGAATTGCTTTGAGTGTTTATAGTTATATTGTATTTCTATATATAAATTTTAGAATTAGTTTGTCAATTTTTTTCTAACCTGCTGGAATTACATTAAAAAAAATAAAATACATAGAACTTAAAATGATTTTAGCCACTTTTATTTTTTAATTGATGTATAGTTGATTTACCATGTTAATTTCCGCTGTACAGCAAAGGGACTCAATTATACATATATATATATTTAAAATATTCTTTTTGATTATGGTTTATCGCAGGATACTAAATGTCGTTCCTGTGCTATACAGTAGGATCTTGTTTATCTCTTCCATACATAATCGCCTACATCTGCTAACCTCCCACGCTCTCCCTCCCGTACACCTCTCCCTCTGATAACCGTATCTTCTCTGTTTCTATTTCGTAGATAGGCTCATCTGTGTCGTATTTTAGATCCCACATATCAGTGATGGCGTTCGTCTCTCTCTCTGACTTCATGCAGCATGTGTGATCATCTGTAGTTGCATCCGTGTTGCTGCAAGTGGCGTCATCTTTCTGGCTCAGGAGTATTCCCCGTGTCTGTGCACCGCATCTTCTTTATCTGTCCCTCGGCCAGTGGGCATGTAGGCTGTCTCCATGTCTTGGCTGTTGTGGACGGTGCTGCTGTGGACATACAGGTGCGTGTATCTTTTTGGATTAGAGTTTTGTCTGGGCATTTGCCCAGGCGTGGGATTGACGGGGATGAGAATTCTTTGCCTATCATCTCTTCTAGGAGTTTTATGGTGTCGTATCTTACGTTTAAGTCTTCAGACCCATCATCTTGAATTTATTTTTGTGTATGGTAAGAGGATGTGTCCTCACTTCACATGTGACATTTTAGCCACTTTTAAGTATACAATATAATGGCAGTAAGAACATTCATGATGTTTAACCATCACCACCAGCTTTCTAGCACTGTCTTCCCAGGTAGAAAGGCTATGCCCATTAAGCAAGAACTCTCCATTTCCCCTTCCTTTCAGCCCCTGGCACAGCCTCTGTTATATTTCTATGATTTTGTCTATTCTGGACAAACATATGAATGGAGTCATGGAATGTTACGGCTTTTTTTGTCTGGCTTTTTTAATATAGCATGTTTTCAAGGTTCATCCATGTTATAGCATGTATCAGAATTTCATTCTTTTTTATGGTTGGACAATGGTTCCTTGTTTGTGTGTAAATAATTACAGCATGAAATACTGTTTATCCATTCACCTGTTGATGGATACTTGGGTTGCTTCCATGTTTTGGCCATTGTAAATACTGTTATCAACATAGATTTACAAATTTCTTTTGTGTAGATACCAATGAGTGGAATTGTTGGATTGTATGGTAACTCAATATTTAACTCCCTGAGAAACGGCCAAACTGTTTTCCCACAGCTGCTGTACCATTTCATACTTCCACCAGCCACACACAAGGGTTCAGTATCTGCATACCCTTGTCATCACTTGTTTTATAATTAGTAATTTTAAAATCATAGCCATCCTAGGAGATGTGGAGTGGTGCCTCACCTAGGGTCTGATTTACATTTGCCTAATGACTAACTGTGTTCAGTCCCTTTTCATGTGCTGATAGGCCATTTGTATTTATTATTTAGAGAAATGTCTATTCAAGTCCTTTGCCCATTGGAAAAATATCGGTTGGGGACTTCCCTGGTTAAGACTTTGCCTTCCGAGGCAGGGGATTCGATCCCTGGTTGGGGAGCTAAGATCCGACATGCCATGGTCAAAATAACCAAAACGTGAAAAAAAAAGGCAATACTGTTCAAACTTAATAAACATTTTAAAAATGGTCCACATAAAATTTTTTTAAAAGCTTTTTAAAACTGGGTTGTTTTATTATTGCTGTTATGGGATTTTGATGAGATTATATTGAATCTGTAGATCAGTGGGTAGAATTGAAATATAATAATACTGAGTCTCTAATCCATAAACATGCTGTTCTCTCTTCATGTATTCAGATCTCCCCTAATTTCTATCATTAAAAATTTTGAGGCTTTTTATGTAGAGATCTTACACATCTTTTCAAAAGTTTATTCCTAAGTGTCTCTTTTCACACTATTATGAATGGAACTGCTGATTTTTAAAAAGTTCTTTTTCTAATTACTTACTATATTACTAATTCTAGAAGTTGTTAGGATTTTCTTTTTTTTAATTGTTTGGGGGATAATTACATTATTGTGATGGTTTTCNGAGTGAACTCTGGGAGTTGGTGATGGACAGGGAGGCCTGGCGTGCTGTGATTCATGGAGTCTCAAAGAGTTGGGCACGACTGAGTGACTGAACTGAATTAAACTGAGGATATGTTTCCTGCTAATCCTCATTGGGAATGAATAGGGAGCTGTTAAATTGATAGTGAAGTCTTATTTTAAAACAGCAGTGAGTTACTTTATCACAAATTGCTGTCCTTTTCCTCTCAACTGTCTATTCAAAGTCAAAGCCCACCTTCTGGGTTAATTTCTGCTGTATAGCAAAGTGAATGAGTTATATGTATACAGTTGTAATTGTTCAGTCCCTGAATCATGCCCAACTCTTTGTGAGGTATGGACTGTAAATGGCCAGGTTCCTCTGTGCATGGGATTTCCCACCCAAGAACATTGGAGTAGGTTGCCATTTCCTTCTCCAGGGTATCTTTCTCAGCCAGGGATTGAACTTGCATCTCTTGCATTGGCAGGGGCATTCTTTACTGCTTAGCCACTAGGGAAGCCATATGTATACATATATCCCCTCCTTTTTGGATTTGCTTCCCATTAGGTCCCCACAGCGGAGAAGGCAATGGCACCCCCACTACAGCACTCTTGCCTGGAAAATCCCATGGACAGAGGAGCTGGGTAGGCCACAGTCCATGGAGTCTCTAAGAGTCGGACACGACTGAACGACTTCACTTTCACTTTTCACTTTCATGCACTGAAGAAGGAAATGGCAACCCACTCNCTATCTAGCTATTCCAGCACCACTTGTTAAAAAATAATTTCCTTTCTCCATTGAATTGATTGGGGCCTTTCTTGACAACATAATGACTGTCTGAGCTCTCTCTCCTGTTACTGATTTGTTGCTAATACCAGACTGTGGATAAATGTAGTTTTTTTGTTTGCCTTGAAACGAAAGTAGCATAAATTCTCCAACTTGCTTATCTTTCTTAGAATTGCTTTGAGTGTTTATAGTTATATTGTATTTCTATATATAAATTTTAGAATTAGTTTGTCAATTTTTTTCTAACCTGCTGGAATTACATTAAAAAAAATAAAATACATAGAACTTAAAATGATTTTAGCCACTTTTATTTTTTAATTGATGTATAGTTGATTTACCATGTTAATTTCCGCTGTACAGCAAAGGGACTCAATTATACATATATATATATTTAAAATATTCTTTTTGATTATGGTTTATCGCAGGATACTAAATGTCGTTCCTGTGCTATACAGTAGGATCTTGTTTATCTCTTCCATACATAATCGCCTACATCTGCTAACCTCCCACGCTCTCCCTCCCGTACACCTCTCCCTCTGATAACCGTATCTTCTCTGTTTCTATTTCGTAGATAGGCTCATCTGTGTCGTATTTTAGATCCCACATATCAGTGATGGCGTTCGTCTCTCTCTCTGACTTCATGCAGCATGTGTGATCATCTGTAGTTGCATCCGTGTTGCTGCAAGTGGCGTCATCTTTCTGGCTCAGGAGTATTCCCCGTGTCTGTGCACCGCATCTTCTTTATCTGTCCCTCGGCCAGTGGGCATGTAGGCTGTCTCCATGTCTTGGCTGTTGTGGACGGTGCTGCTGTGGACATACAGGTGCGTGTATCTTTTTGGATTAGAGTTTTGTCTGGGCATTTGCCCAGGCGTGGGATTGACGGGGATGAGAATTCTTTGCCTATCATCTCTTCTAGGAGTTTTATGGTGTCGTATCTTACGTTTAAGTCTTCAGACCCATCATCTTGAATTTATTTTTGTGTATGGTAAGAGGATGTGTCCTCACTTCACATGTGACATTTTAGCCACTTTTAAGTATACAATATAATGGCAGTAAGAACATTCATGATGTTTAACCATCACCACCAGCTTTCTAGCACTGTCTTCCCAGGTAGAAAGGCTATGCCCATTAAGCAAGAACTCTCCATTTCCCCTTCCTTTCAGCCCCTGGCACAGCCTCTGTTATATTTCTATGATTTTGTCTATTCTGGACAAACATATGAATGGAGTCATGGAATGTTACGGCTTTTTTTGTCTGGCTTTTTTAATATAGCATGTTTTCAAGGTTCATCCATGTTATAGCATGTATCAGAATTTCATTCTTTTTTATGGTTGGACAATGGTTCCTTGTTTGTGTGTAAATAATTACAGCATGAAATACTGTTTATCCATTCACCTGTTGATGGATACTTGGGTTGCTTCCATGTTTTGGCCATTGTAAATACTGTTATCAACATAGATTTACAAATTTCTTTTGTGTAGATACCAATGAGTGGAATTGTTGGATTGTATGGTAACTCAATATTTAACTCCCTGAGAAACGGCCAAACTGTTTTCCCACAGCTGCTGTACCATTTCATACTTCCACCAGCCACACACAAGGGTTCAGTATCTGCATACCCTTGTCATCACTTGTTTTATAATTAGTAATTTTAAAATCATAGCCATCCTAGGAGATGTGGAGTGGTGCCTCACCTAGGGTCTGATTTACATTTGCCTAATGACTAACTGTGTTCAGTCCCTTTTCATGTGCTGATAGGCCATTTGTATTTATTATTTAGAGAAATGTCTATTCAAGTCCTTTGCCCATTGGAAAAATATCGGTTGGGGACTTCCCTGGTTAAGACTTTGCCTTCCGAGGCAGGGGATTCGATTCCTGGTTGGGGAGCTAAGATCCGACATGCCATGGTCAAAATAACCAAAACGTGAAAAAAAAAGGCAATACTGTTCAAACTTAATAAACATTTTAAAAATGGTCCACATAAAATTTTTTTAAAAGCTTTTTAAAACTGGGTTGTTTATTATTGCTGTTATGGGATTTTGAGTGGGTAGAATTGAAATATAATAATACTGAGTCTCTAATCCATAAACATGCTGTTCTCTCTTCATGTATTCAGATCTCCCCTAATTTCTATCATTAAAAATTTTGAGGCTTTTTATGTAGAGATCTTACACATCTTTTCAAAAGTTTATTCCTAAGTGTCTCTTTTCACACTATTATGAATGGAACTGCTGATTTTTAAAAAGTTCTTTTTCTAATTACTTACTATATTACTAATTCTAGAAGTTGTTAGGATTTTCTTTTTTTTAATTGTTTGGGGGATAATTACATTATTGTGATGGTTTTCGTGATACATCAGCATGAATCGGCCACAGGTATACGTGTGTTCCCGTGTCCTGAATGCCCCTCCTGCCTCATCCTATCCCTCCAGGTTGTCCCAGAGCACTGGCTTTGGTGGCCTGCCTCATGCACTGAAGATTTTCTGTGTTAAATACTCTTTTGCTCACAGTCCTGGAAATCGGCTCCTGTATCCTGGGGAGAAGTTTGGGAGGAACCTGTACCCGGTCTGTTCTTGGGGTGAGCTAAGTCCTCAGAGACAAGGCGATGCTCAGGATATAACAGGTTAATAAATGCTCAGAGGGGCAGAAGGGCCCACAGATGACTGGAAAAGGCTTCATAACATCAAAGGCCTTTATTTTGAAAGTATTGTGAACACTGTAATCTAGTTAAAAATTTATATGATCTTAGGAAACCTTTAGTTGATAATGTGTGTGGTAATTCGAAATTACTGTACAGTATGTGAATTACAGTTTGCATTTGTGACTGATTTCATAGTTGTATGCCATGAAGATACAAACTGCCTTAGAAAATATTGCCATGGTTTATTGTAGAGAAGTGGAAAGGATAAATTCTGCTAGCATAAGAGTGACCATCTCTTCCCTCTGCCTCCAGTGGCTTCAAATAACTAAGAGAAAGAAGAAATATTCTTTATGCTTAATGATAAGATGTGGGCAAAACACCTCTCAAAGATCTATGGTTCTATGACTCAAAAAATGCTGAAGTTTAACACATGTAAGTCCCCCTCCCCCGTTTTTTTGAGATTTTATTGACATATAGCATATATAAGCTGAAGGTGTACACATGATACACATGTTACACTGAGAAATGATTACCACAATAAGGTTAACTCTGTCCTGTCAAATAGCTGGCACTGCTGTGGTGATAACTTTTAAGATCGACTCTCAACAGCTTTCAAGTATATCACATGGCATCGTTAATTATAGTCACAGTGCTGTCCCTTAGATCCCTACAACTTACTCATCTTCTAGCTGGACATGTGTATCTGGCCCTTGACCACCACCACTCTTCTCATCTTTTGAGATTCTACGTGAGTGAGAGCACACAGTGCTGGTCTTTCTCTGACTCATTTAGCCCTTAAGGTCCATCCCTCTTGTCAAAGGCAGGAATTCCTTCTTTTTAATGGCTGAATAACAGTCCATTGTGCATGTATCCCACATTTTAGAAAATCCTTTCATTTACCAAGGGAAACTTCAGTTTCCGTGTCTTGGCTGTTTTGAGTAATGCTGCCTTGAGCACGGGGACGCAGCAATCTCTTCGAGGTAATTTCTTCGTTCCCTTGGGATATATATACCCAGAACTGGGGCTGCTGGGTCATATGGTAGCTCTGTTTTTGGCTTTCTGAGGAGCAGCAGTGCTCCTTTCCACAGTGACTGCACCAGTTGACATCCCCACCAGCAGTGCACGAGGGTTCCCTTTTCCCCACATCCTTGACAAGACTGGGTTATTTCTCATCTCTTGGTAGTGGCCATCTGGACGCATGTGAAATGGTGCCTTGCTGAAGTTTTGATTGCCCCTTCCCTGATGGCTCGTCATGTTGAGCCCCTTTTTGTGCGCCTGCTGGCCACCCCTATGTCTTTGGGAAAATGTGCATTCAAGTCCTGTGCCCATTTTTAAGTCAGGTGGTTTTCTGCAGTCGATTTCTATGAGTTCTGTATATTAGCTATTAACTTCTATCAGATAGTTTGCAAATATTTTCATTTTGTTGGGTTCCTTTGCTATGCAAAAAGTTCCTTCTAGTTTGCTAGTAGTCCCAGCTGTTGATTCTTCCCTTGTTGCTTGTTTTTGGTGTCATTGCCAAAAATTGTTGCCAAGACCAGTGTCGAGCTTTCCTGTTTTCTTCTAACACTTTTACAGTTTTGGGTCTTACATGTAAGTCTTTATTCTCTCAAGTTGATTTTTATGAGTGGTATAAGGGGGGAGGGGGACCAATTTCATTCTTTTGTGCATGGTTTTCTAATTTCCCCAATGCCATTTACTGAAAAGACTGTTCTTTGTTCACTGAGTCTTACGGATTCCCTTGTCAGATATTAGTTGACTGTATCTATATGTGTGCATTTATTTCTGGGCTCTCAGTTTTGTTTCATTGGCCCATGTGTCTGTTTTTATGAGCTTTTATTAAGCTTAAAATGAGGAACTGTGCCTCCAGCTTTCTTTTTCTGGGCTATTCAGGATCTTTTTTGCTTCTATACAAATTTTTGAGTTTTTTCTTCTCTGAAAGTTGCAATTGGAATTTTGAGAGGAATTGCATTGAATTTATAGATGGTAAAATGCTTTTATGAGGTGACTAAGTCTAAAATGTGATCCAGGAACAGTGTTGGCTGCAGCCTTCAGCAAGACTAGATGAGTTTGGCTCAGTTCTACACTACCTATCTCCATAATTCAGTGGCATCTTCCTTCAGAATTGTAATTGGTTATTTTTACCGCATTCTGGGGCTTCCCTGGTGGCTCAGTGGTAAAGAATCTGCCTGCACTGCAGGAGAGCCAGGTTCGATAACCTGGGTTGGGAAGATCCCCCCATGCCCCCGGAGAAGGAAATGGCAACCCACTCCAGTATTCTGGCTGTAGAATCAACGGACAGAGGAGCCTGGTGGGCGACAGTCCACAGGGCCACAGAGTTGGCCATGACTCCACGACTAAACTACCAGGTGTGAAAGAGTAACGTTATTTACCCACAGTTCCACAGCGGTGAATTTGTGAGCACTGGAGGTTTTTTGCCTTCACAGTATGGCATGAAATGGTGAGACGGCACTCAGCGTTCCTCATGGCTATTGGGGAAACACTGGACTTGGGCCCACTTTCCTCACCAGGCTGCTGGGCTCACATGAATATGTGATCATACAGCTTTGGAGGTTTCTTCACTCTCATTTCTGTTGAAACTTGATTGTACAGGTAAACCTCATTTCATTGTTCTCTGCAGGTACTGCCTTTTTTTTTTAACAAATTGAAGGTTTGTGGTAACCCTGTGTCGAGCAAGCCTAGCATGCCATGCTCCCAACAGCATTACTTTTAAATTAAGGTCTGTACACTAAGAAAAAAATGCTCCTGCACATTTAATAGACTGCAATATAAATGTAACTTTTACATGCACGAGGAAATGAAAAAATTCATGTGATTTGCTTTATTGAGAGATTTATTGTCGTGGCCTGGAACCAAACTATCTCCAAGGTAAGCCTGTAGTTTAGAAAAGCCAATTTCTGCCTTAATAGGACAACTGTGAGGCCTCAAAGCTTCAGGCTGTCCAGGGGTCAAGAAGAGTAGTTTGTTACCTTTACTTAAAAAGGAATGAACAGACCTGTCTCCTCTTCGCCAGCTCGTGATCCCTGGTGGTCACTCATGACGGTACAGTGAAGCAGAAACCACTTGCTGGCAATGGGTTTTGGGGAAAGTTACCCTCTGTACCTCAGTTTCCTTGTCCAGCACTTAGATGTTCACTGTTTTCAGCTACTAAATTATGGGATAATTTGTTACACAGCAATAGATGCTATTTTGCAGAAAGATCAGAAGAAATGAGAAAACCTCTAAGAGTGAGTGACATGTCCAGGAATGACTTGGATTCCTCCTCACTGTTTTCCATGGCTTTTCAATTACTATTTGATCACTAGGATTTTATTAACATTTTTCTAAACATCACCCTCTGCCCCAGGTTGGTATCAACGGGCTGCATTTCAGACAGCAGGTCCCACCGTTTTTTCTGGGTTGTCTTCTCGTCAGTCTGGTTTGGTATCCAGATACCCAAACTCTAGGCAGTTATTCATACTTGCTGTCTCCTAACTCTCTGCAGGGCACGATCTGGATTTTCTCTGCTCTAACAAATGATTCTTCGTGTCCTCCTGACTGGCTTCTGCCATGAGGTAGGTGGTGATGGTAGTTAAAACCTTCATAATTTCTTATTTATTTCCTGCCTATCAGTCTATCAACTAATTTACATTCACATACTGTTTGTTTCTTTAGTGACCATCTCTCAAGATTATGACCTTGGAATTGATCCCTTGGGATTACTTAAGCCCTTAACAAAAATCCAGTTTGGACAAATCCAAGCCATTCCTAGACATGTCACTCACTGTTAGAGGATATTTAAGTAAAACAACCATTTGATTTCTATTTTATACTGCTTTTGCATTTTTCAAGATGTTAAAACTAAAAAAACTTACCTTGATATTTCTCTCTTAAATTTTATCAGGAGGCATGCCTACACGTGCTGCATATTTACAGCTGTCCTAAGAGCAAGCTAAATTTCATAGCCCTGGCATGTCCATCTGTTGCAGTGTTCATCTTCCCCCACTGTTTATTGTGGACACACCTGAGGCCCCTTGACTGGAGTGACCTGTACCTTGGGAAGCACAAACCGTGGAAACATGGCTGTATCCAACCAAGGCTGGCCCAGCTGGAGATGGCAAAAATAGAGTTGCGTTTTCCCTTCTCTAAGGAAGAACCGCTTCCCAGGGACAGGGCCATTCCAGAGAGGGAATGACAGTCAACTCTGTAGAGCCTGAGCAGGTAGAGTTCTACATGCCACAGTTCCTGGGTCGCTCACGCCCGCTGTGATGCTCTGCTGCTGCCCAGGCTGGAGGACTGACTTCCAGCCAGTCTGAAAAGACAGTAGGCATTGCTTCTGCTGTAGGCCAGGTCTAAGACTTGAGTGCCACTCCCCACCCCCACATTTGAATACTCACAGAACTGGCATGAGTGTGACAACTAACGCTAGCTTAGACTAGATGGAATCTGGTAAATACCTGTTTCAAACAATTCCATTATTTCAGATGCAGGCGTCTGAGTTTAATGCGCAGTGGAATGCGGAGGATCTGTGGGAAGGGTAGTGACTCAGGCGAGTGGAGCCCAGTTCAGGCCCTCCCCCAGAAGGCGAGGTCAGTGTTAGCGGTCTGTGCTGTTGTTTTCCACACAGACAGCTCAGATCAAGCACAGCACCCTTTTATACAACTGAAGAAATACATTAATGCACACACCAAACTAAAATCTGCCAAGTTCAGTTCTGTATATTTTCATATCTTTTCACAGATGCTAAGTGAATGCATAAATTTTAGGTTCAACAGAACACAGCTACTTCTATAAAAAATAAATTTTATTAACAAAATGAGCTCACATTATAAAACCAAAATGAACCTTTGCTAATTTATTGGCATCGTCTTTCTTACTAGCAACAGCACTGTAGACAACAAAATCAAAGGCTCGTGGCTCTGCCTGAGGCCTGTGAAGCTGTGCAAAGGGCCCCCAGTCGTCCTGTTCACCTTCCTCCACCACCGACCCGATGCAGAGCTGCTGTGACTCTCGTTCCTCCTCAGCCTGTGGCCTTACCTGCCTGGCTGCGCAGGCCTGGGGGCATCAGGCCTGGGAAGGACACACGCCTAAAGTTGAAAGGGAGAGCGCTCTCCTCAAGCAGTGCCGAGAAGCCAGACTGCGAGGTTCTGGCTGCAACTCCTGACAAGGTATCTCAAAAGCCGCTTCTTTATTCTTCCAGCCAGAGCCACCACCGCCGTGACCCGCCAGCTGTGGGCCTTCCCTTCCTCCGCTGGGGGCTGGCGGCTGCGGGGCAGGACGCAGGGGTCCAGGGAGGCGGGGCTGGCGCGGGCCTTCTCCTCAGAACTTCTGAAGGAACCTGAGCACCAGATCCCGCAGGCGGACCCGGAGCACCTCGTCGTCGTCACAGATGATGTGGGTCGAGTCCTCCTCAATCTGGATGAGGGTCTCGGCTTCCTGCAGCAGGACGATATGGCCCTTGGCTGTGTCTTCCACCTTGATGTCGCTGAAGCCGTGCTGCACCGAGAGAAGAGGGGCAGGAGGGCATT
Organism: Neotragus pygmaeus; assembly: GCA_006410875.1. NCBI lineage: Eukaryota > Metazoa > Chordata > Mammalia > Artiodactyla > Bovidae > Neotragus > Neotragus pygmaeus. Next base: position 3,955,931 of record SJYV01013295.1, on the reverse strand, counting down.
TTAGCGTCCGAGATGCTCCTTCCCTGGTGGCTCACACGGTAAGTAAGGACTTGGCCTGCAGTACAGGAGACCCAGCGGACTCCAGTTCATGGGACTGCGAAGAGTCGGACACGACTGAGCAACTAACACTTTCACTTTCACTTTCCAGCGCTGGCTACACTGAACATTCTAGAAACTGGCATTGTGGACTCTCCTCAATACAGTTCTTCAGAGCAGTCCCAGGACCTACTACAGCAACAGAATTCCAGGTGAAGCTCCCAACCATGCAAAAATCTCATACAAAACACAACAGAATTCCTACCACCTGCCTAAGCTTTTGTGTATCATCTGAGGAGCACATCCAGGCACCTGGGTTCAGGAGGCTCGGTGTTCCATCCCAGCCTCCCAGGCACACCTGGGGTCCCTGTAAAAACGGTCCACCCTGTCCCAGGAAGATGCCTTCCTCACCACAGGTACCAGTGACCTTGTGACCTGGCAGGTCCCTCCCAAAGGGGAAGATGCAGCAGTGTATCAAATTCTGCTCCAGGGCCCCCTCCAGTGCTAGCTCAGAATTTCCTTACACATCAGATGTAAAGTTGAGAAAGAAGAAAAAGGAGTGGAAAGAAGAATGATTTGCCTGAGAAGGACACAAATAGGTAATAACCATGGCCGAGGGAGGTTCTCCTTGGTGCAGAAAGGGATGTTCCCCCTGTAGGAGGAGATGGGGGCACAAACTGGAGTGGGAGACAGTCGGGTCCTAGAGATCAACTCCTGGGAGAGCCAGACAGAAGTAAATAAGATCTTTCTGGGAAAGCAAGGTGTTTCAAGTTTTCAAGAAACAAGTGAAGCTTGAGTCCCATCAGTACAGCTGGGGGCGCCGCATGGTCAGGAGGATCGCTGGTGGGTGCACAGCACACGGGGTCCCCAGGGGGTGTCTCCACATCACTAGGGGTCAGGGGAGCTTAAATGACAAGTGGAGAAAATTCCCAACAAAGACAAAGCCTTTAAGATTGGAAAGCACTCAGCTACTGAGTCAGTCTGGACAAAAGGCAGTAACTAAGAAGAAAATCTCTTTTCCTGGGATGGTTTCTAGTGTTTAACTGCCTTCTTCCCGCAAGAAGCAGCATGAAAAATACTATCTTAGCCAGCTGCTCCTCTTTCCTGTCAAGGACCCTCTAATTCCGATGCCAAAACAGTGGTCTCTGAAGCCCTGTGACTGAAGCCAGAATTACAGAACACTTTCAGGTTAATAAATTCTTTTTCCTCTTACTTGTAGTCATGAAGTCTATTCCACCAGCCACCAGGGATGAAGAGCGGGAAGGGTGATGAGCTGGGGGAGGGACCACCATTCTCCACCAGGACCGCCTGCTTCTCTCTCCCACTACCAGTCTGGGAATCCCTGGCTCTGCTCCCTGAGCTCCAGGGGATCAGGCCATCCTGACCCCTCTGCCCACACCACAGTGGCATCTCCTCTGAGCCAGCCACGCAAAGTGTCTTCTCATACAAAAGTGGGGCCCTAAGGGGGCAGGCCCTTCTTTCCTGGCCGGCCCCCTGCCCGATATGCCACAGCTATGTTTCTGAAAAAAGGCCCCTCCTCGGTCTGGTTCCCACAAGAAGTGGGGCTGGGGGGCAGTCTGGGGCAGCCTGGCTTNATCAGACAATGAAAAATCTTTCTTTAGCCATTACCTCAGAAATATGGGAAAGGATCTTTCTGGACAGGATTTTTGAATCTTCAGGTCATGATCCATTAATGGGTTGTGAAATCAATGTATGGGGTCATAAAATGCACTTTAAAACAAAAGATTATTGTAGGATAGGGTAGAACAGAGTAGACTACAGTAGGATAGGTTATCACAGTACATTGCTACGTAGTGTTTGGTGAAACTGCTTTGTGAAACTTTAATACATTCACACATATTATATGTTTATTGGACTTCCCTGGTAGCTCAGAGGTAAAGAATCTACCTGTAATGCAGGAGACACAGGAGATGCAGGTTTGATCCCTGGGTCAGGAGGATCCCCTGCAGAAAGAAAAGGCAACCCACTCCAGTATTCTTGCCTGGGAAATCACATGGACAAAGGAGCCTGATGGGTTATATTCCATGGAGTAGCAGAAGAGTCAGACATGACTTAGTGACTAAACAATGTGTTTACTGGGTTGCAATGGAAAATGTCTTTCCTATTGTGGGTTACTGCCAAAAAAGTTTGAAAGTTACTGTTTTAGGAGCTGCCTCTAAATCTCACAGAGAGTAGAAAAAACTTTACTCATGACCACAGATATGACCACAAGATTATTTTTCTCTCAGGGAAAACCATATTTATTACATTCTCAGGAGAACAAATACTTCTCAACTGGGAAAAATTATATATAGATGCATATGAATCTCCAAGACGATAAAAAAAATCAGCAAGATGGAACAATAGAAATATAAAAGAAAAAAGAGAAAATTGCCTGTGAAAACAGAAGGGCAAAGGTAGAAACCCAAATTTCCATTAACTGGTGAACAGATAAATGTGCTGTACCCATACAGTGGACAATTATTTGGTAACTAAAATGAATGAAATGCTGATGCATATTATGCCACGGACAAATCTTGAATACATACAAAGTGAAAGAAGCCAGATGCAAAATGCGACATAGTATATGATTCCATTTCTGTGAAATGTACAGAATAGGTAAACCTATAGAGACAGCAAGTGGATTAGTGGTTTCATAGGACTGGAAGATACAGGGTTAGGGGTCTGATAGATAAAGGGTAGGAGGTTCCTTTCGTAGTGATGAAAATGTTCTAAAATTGTGTTTATCGTTGCATATACCAGTAACTGGATATACTGAAAACCAGTGAAGTGTATGGCATGTGAACTATACCTCAAAAAGCTATTGAAAAATTCCTAAAATATTCTTCAAAAATAAGAAACTCAGTAGTAATCTGAATATCAATATTATACACAGGTCAGGGGAAAGAAAAACTAGTTCAAAATGTGTTGGTGAGCTGTTGTTTCTGCTAGTCAGTACTTTTCAACCTTCTTTTTATAAAACTGTACAGTAAAAAATNTCTTCAAAAATAAGAAACTCAGTAGTAATCTGAATATCAATATTATACACAGGTCAGGGGAAAGAAAAACTAGTTCAAAATGTGTTGGTGAGCTGTTGTTTCTGCTAGTCAGTACTTTTCAACCTTCTTTTTATAAAACTGTACAGTAAAAAATAAAATATGAAAAAAGCAAAAAAAAAACTGTACCATAAATATTTTTTTGTACACTATCCCTCCCTAACTCTCCTGTTTTGGGTGAGGCTGATTTCATTCCCAGATCCATATGTAAACCTTTAACAGGCTTAAACAATCAGCAAAACTCACTCCTCTGGCCATGGGGATTAATTGAGTTGGGCAAATGACTACCCAAAGAGAATGAGATGTCTTAGACATGTCCTAGAGTTTCTGGGAAAGAAGAAGGCTTTCTTCCCCCATGAGGAGACATTCTGCCACCACTACATATCCTGAAAATGTTGCTGAGAACCAGACAGTAGACCCGAACCAAGAAAGAGAGATAAATTAGACCTGGATGATATTAATTGCATTCTAATCAAGCCATGGGCTTCCCTGGTGGCTCAGCAGGTAAAGAATCCGCCTGCAATGGGGGAGACCTGGGTTCCATCCCTGGGTTGGGAATATCCCCTGGAGAAGGGAAAGGCTACCCTTCTACCCTACCTACTTTACTTTTCTGGCCTGGAGAATTCTATGGACCGTGCAGTCCATAGGGTCACAAAGAATCAGACACGACTAAGGAACTTTCACTTTCACTAATCAAGCCATACCTAAAGACAGATATAAACCTGGAGTCCAACATTCACCTTGTCCTTCAGCCAGATTGTACCAGGTAATCACTCTCATAATGAAGAGTAACAACTGATATAGATACTAATGCATGTGTGTGCACAGACACTCACACTTATTCAAGAGAATAAGGAAAAATAGAGATGCTTGTTGTGAGGAGAATGAGACTTGCTAGAAACAAACAAACAAACAAACAAACAAACACAATTTACTTGAAAAGTATATCCATCCTGCTACAGTAGACTTAACTAACTGCCTATCACTTTATCAGTTCAGTTCAAGTGTAAAACCACCACCATCTATTAATAGTATTTTCAAAACATAGGATTATAGCAAAAACGTATTAAANGCACCGAAGAATTAATGCTTTTGAACTGCGTTGTTGGAGGAGACTCTTGAGAGTCCCTTGGACTGCAAGGAGATCCAACCAGTCCATTCTGAAGGAGATCAGCCCTGGGTGTTCATTGGAAGGAGTGATGTTAAAGCTGAAACTTCAGTTCTTTGGCCATCTCATGCGAAGAGTTGACTCACTGGAAAAGACTCTGATGCTGGGAGGGATTGGGGGCAGGAGGAGAAGAGGACGACAGAGGATGAGATGGCTGGATGGCATCACTGACTCAATAGACATGAGTCTAAGTGAACTTCGGGAGTTGGTGATGGACAGGGAGGCCTGGTGTGCTGCATTTCATGGGGTCACAAAGAGTCGGACACTAGTGAGCAGCTGAACTGAACTGAACTGTTGTTCCATGTCCTCTTCTAACTGTTGCTTCCTGTCCTGCATACAGATTTCTATGGCAAAGAGAAGGGGAAACATTGGAAACAGTGACAGACTTTATTTTTTGGTTCCAAAATCTCTTTAGACAGTTACTTCAGCTATTAAATTAAAAGACACTTGGTCTTTTGAAGGAAAGCTATGAAAAACCTAAACCAGTCAATTTAAAAGAAATCAACCCTGAATATTCACTGGAAGTGCTATTGCTAAGTGGAAGCTACAATACTTTGGCCACTGATGTGAAGCCCTGATTCGTTGGAAAAGACCTTGATGCTGGGAAAAACAGAAGGCAAAAGAAGGGGGCAACAGAGGATGGGATGGTTAGATAGCATCACCAACTCAGTGGACGTGAATATGAGCAAACTCCAGGAGATAGTGGAGGACAGAGGATCCTGATGTACTACAGTCCATGAAGTCACAAAGATTTGGAAATAACTTAGCAACTGAACAACTACAAAAGACACTGCAGTTTTCAAACAATGTGTGGAAGTATAAGCTGACACAATAGCTTTGGAACATAACAATATCTACTAAACCTAAGCAGAAATCCTGCCACCAAGCAATTCAAATTTTAGTAGACATATACCTTCAGTTCAGTTCAGTAACCCAGTCGTGTCCAACTCTTTGCAACCCCATGAACAGCAGCACGCCAGGCCTCCCTGTCCATCACTAACTCCTGAGTTTACCCAAACTCATGTCCATTGTGTCAGTGATGCCATCTAGCCATCTCATCCTCTGTCATCCCCTTCTCCTCCTGCCCTTAACCTTTCCCAACATAAGGATCTTTTCAAATGAATCAGCTCTTCGCATCAGGTGGCCAAAATACTGGAGCTTCAGCTTCAACATAAGTCTTTCCAATAAACACCCGGGACTTATTTCCTTTAGGATGGGCTGGTTGGGTTTCCTTGCAGTCCAAGGGACTCTCAAGAGTCTTCTCCAACACCAAAGAAAGGCAATGCCAAAGAACGCTCAAACTACCACACAACTGCACTCATCTCACAAGCTAGTAAAGTAGTGCTCAAAATTCTCCAAGCCAGGCTTCAGCAATACATAAATTGTGAACTTCCAGTTCAAGCTGGTTTTAGAAAAGGCAGAGGAACCAGAGATCAAATTGCCAACATCCGCTGGATCATGGAANGGCAGCCTGGCAGGGGGGTGGGGGAGGAAGGTCAGCTCGCCTCTTAGCGCTGCAGCTCCCGCCTGGTTCGGGCCCCGCCCTGACCTAGGACGGGCAGAGGCTGCGGGGACAGCGCACGGGCTGCTGGGAGGGCCGCCAGTGTGGTCAGACGGCGCATGCGCAAGCCCACAGCGCTCACCTTCTCCAGCGTTTGCACGAACTGGTCCACGGGGATGGAGCCGCTCAGCAGAGGCTTCAGAACCTTGCAGTCTGGAATGTCTTCACTTGCCCGCTTTCGCTTCTTGCCGCCAGTGGGCTGGGCGGGCCTGGGCGGAGGCTGGGCAGGAGGAAAACAGGGGTCTCGTCAAGAGATCACCTGGGAGCCCCAGGTCGGTGCAGGCCACCCGCGGGACCCTCTTCCTGGGGGGCCAGGGCCTGGCCCGGTGCCGCTGTGCCCAGCTGGCTCCCCACACAGTACACACAAGCTAAAGCCACCCAGCCACAGAGTCACTATCTTAGCTGGCAAAGACACCTCCTTTGAGCAAGATCCGTTTTGACTTTCAGCCGACTCGATTCAGCGGTGTCTGCCTCTGGGACCCCTGTGGACTGCAGCCCCAGGCTCCTCTCTCAGGAAATTCTCAATAACCCACGCTGGCAGCTGGGCTGAGCAGTGCTCCCAGGGCTGAGGACGCAGCCTGCGGGGCCAGACTGCCCGGTTTCAGTCCTTCCGCCAGGAAAATGACGGGCAGAGCAACTGCCCCTACAACGGTGACAGGACAGAGAGCTTTGTGAGGCCTAAATAAGACAATGGCTAGTAAGGACCTGGTCTCAGGCCCAGCGCTTTAAGTGGCTGCTACGGGCACACAGCCCCGGGGAAGGACAGTGGCAGAGCCGGGCCCTGACGGGGGTCCTCATGAGGGTGAAGACAGCGGCCCAGGCAGCTGCCCTCCAAGGTGGCAAGTGTGCCTTGAAGCGAGGCGTGAGGCGGAACGCCCTCCCCTGCCGGGGCTCCCCCTGCTCCCAGCCCTTGGCCTGACTGCTTCGGGGCCCCCAGGGCAGGGGCTGCGCCTGCTGTTGGGCCTGCCTCCCCTCCCGCCTCACGCCTGCGGGCTCAGGACGGGCACCTGAGGAGTTTGTCTACTGCGCACCACCGGGGGCGCCGATGCTCCGGGGGCTGGGATGGCTCTAGGAGGGTGGGCGGCCCGCCCCTGCGAGTGAGCGTTTCTCCTCCCTTCTCTCTCTCCAAGGCACATGGCCAGAGTAGTGCCCTTTCCTTCAGATCTGATCCCTCAGGAAGTCTGACCTCCACTACCTGCTGGTGTGGGAAGCACTGTCCTGGCGGCTGGCTGGAATGCCGGCACCGTCTCAGGAGGAAGGCTTCCAGTCCCCACAGGCCCTGGGGGCGCCTCTTGGAGCCCAGCCCAGTCCCCCCAGGATACCTGAAGAACGTGCTTGTTATCTTTAGTGTGCAGCACAGCCGAGACGGTTGCCAAGGAAATGCCAGGCTTAATCTCCATGGGCACCAGCGAGTCTGCAAGCTGGGAACAAAGAGGGGCGTTTCAGTCAGGCTCTCTATAAACTGGGGGCAGAGGGTGCTGCAGCCGTGCTGCCCAGCGTGAGGGGTTAGGAGGCCACGCTGGGCCACTGTGCCCAGCTCAGGGATGGACGGCGAGAAACCGAAAGTCGTACAATGACAGCAGGAGCCTTTAACACCCCACTTACATCAGTGGACAGATCACCCAAACAGAAAACCAGTAAGGAAACACTGGCCTCAAATGGACTTGATAGATACAGAGAACATTCTATTCACAAACAGCAGGATATACCTTCTACCCAAGTGTATGTGGAACATTCTCCAGGAGAGATCATACGTGAGGCCACAATACAAGTCTCAGTAGATTTGAGGAAGACTGAAATCACATCAAGCATCTTTTCCAACCATAATGCTATGAAATTGGAAATCAACTACATGAAAAAAAAAACACAAGTGCATGGAGGTTAAGCAATGTGCTACTCAACAACCAATGAGTCACTGAGGAAATCAAAGAAGAAATGAAAAAAATACCTGGAGACAAATGAAAATGTACATACAATGATTCATAATCTTTTAACACATGCTTATATGGTCACTTATGACAAAGGAAGCCAGAATATATAATGGGGAAGACAGTCTCTTCAACAAATGTTACTGGGAAGACTGGAAAACTACATGCAAAGTCTTGTACCATGTAAAACAAACTCAAAATGAATTAAAGACTTAAAATATAAGACCATAAAACTCCTAGAACAAAACATAGGCATCTTTGACACTAGTCTTTTATCAATTTTGTTTCTGGATCTATCTCAAGTATGGGATTCAAGAGCAAAGATAAATGAGACTGCATCAAATTAAAACGCTTTTGCATGATGAAGGATACTGTCAATAAAACAAGAAGGCTGTCTAGGGTAAAGGAGAAGGTATTTACAAATGATGTACCAGATAATCCAGAATTCACAGAGAACTCAGACAACTCAACATACCCCCTCTGAAAATGGGCAGAAGACCTGAATAGGCATTTTTCCAAATAAGACATACAGATGGCCAATGTTACTAATCATCAGGCAAGTGGATATCAACACCACAATGAGGTATCACCTCGTACCTGTCAGAATGGTGGTTGTCAAAAAGACAACAAATACCTGGTGGTGAGAAGAGAAAGGAAGGGGAACACTTGTGCACTGTTGGTGGGATGGTAAATTAGTGGAGGTGCTATGGAAAACAGTATGGCGGTTTCCCAAAAAATTAAAAACAGAACTATTATATGACCCAGCAATCCCACTTCTGGGCATTTACTCAAAGAAAGCAAAACACTAATTTGAGAAGATGCATGCATCCCTGTGTTCAAGGTAGCATTATTTACAGTAGCTAAGATATGATAGCCACCTAAATGTCTTCTGATGGATGAATGAAGAAGATGCGATATACACACACACAGACACACACACACAGGATATTAGTCATAAACAATGAAATTTTGCTGTGACAACATGGACAGACCTAGAGGGTATTATGATAAGTGAATTTTAAAAAGCAAAACAAATGAACAAACATAAAAAAAAACTCAGTTATGGAGAACAAACAGGTGGTTGCCAGAAGGGAGGCAGTGGCCAATTTCTCAAATAGGTGACAAAGACTGATTCAAGGGGATGAAATGTACATTACAGGAAATACAGTCAATAATATTGTAATATTATGGTAACAGACTTAGTGTGGTGATCATTTTGTCCCATAGAGATATACTGAATCGCTATGTCATTATGCACCAGGAACTAACATGGAGGAAGGTAGGTCAAGTATACTTCAACTTAAAAAAGAAAACAAAAAAAACGGGGGGTTGGGGGGCTTCCCTGGTGGCTCAGTGGTAAAGATTCCACCGGCCAGTGCAGGGCACACGAGGTCAGTCCCCGATCAGGGAAGATCCCATACGCTGCAGAGCAGCTAGGCCTGTGCACAACTATGGCGCCTATGCTCTGGAGCCCAGCGCCCCAACCACCAGGCCCATTGCCCTAGAGGCCACGCTCCCCAACAGGAGGAGCTGCTGCGACGAGAAGGCGGCACACTGCAGCCAGAGAGGAGCCCCGCGCACCACAGCTAGAGAGAAGCCCGTGCGGCCAGACCCAGCACAGCCAAAAGTAAAGCAAATGAAATTTTAAAAAGAGAAAAAAGACATCTCTGGGAAGGAGGGTGCGGTCACTGGCCACCCCAGAATCAGAGGTTTTCTCTTAATGGAGGCCCCTGAGGGCTGACAACAGTGCTCCCACTTTGCACACGCAGGGAGAGAGGAGGAGGGTCTACCAGGGAGCTGATCTGGGGGGGAAACGAGCATCCACTAGTTTTAGCAAAACTGAAAGAACCCTGACAGATTTTAACTCCCTCCTCTCACACGCACTTCCCAGGCAAAACCAAATGATACTTCTAGCTCTCTCTCTACATCCCACATACGAAGACTTACGTGAAAGCATGTTTCTAAAAGTATTATTTGCAATTTGAAAACACAGAAATAATAAATGTCCACCAATAAAGGAACAGTGAAATTATGACATTCATGATAGACCATTCGTGAATGGTCTTCAGAAGCTTTTGAAGTCTCTTGAATGACACAATATACTTACCTTTACATGACTAAGGTATTACATGATAAATGATTCAAAGACACCCACAACAGACAAGGCAAATACACAAAAATTGGAATAGTAATTATGTTTGGTATTCAAACCAGGATTGACTTTTTTTGTATCCTTTTCTTATTTCCTAAGTTTTCTAGAATGAACAAGCATACTTTATGGAAAAATGAATCTTATGACAGGGTCATACAAATCAAAGCCTGAGAAGGTCAAGGAGCCTTAAAAACAAAAGGAGAGCGTCCAGAGCGCTGGTTCTCAGGCGAGGAGCAGGGACCCCACCTGGGCTCCTGGAGACTCGACATCCTGCCTTCCTTTTGCCTTTCACATTGGAAACTGACACAGGGTCTCTGACACCAGTGGTTCTCCAATTTTAGCGGCATCAGACCCACGAGGAGGGCTGGCAGGACCCAGGGGCTGGGCCTCACCTGGAGCCTGCCTCAGCAGGACGAGGTGGGGCTGGAGAGACCTGCATTTCCAGCAGGTTCTCAAGGCTGCCGCTGCTGGTGACAGCGGCCCTGAGCACCCGCTGCAATCCCCACGGGAAGGCGTGGGCCACGGGCCCCAGCACCGCCACAGCCCACATCAGTCGGGGGCTCTACACTCACTGGGGTCAAAGGACAAAATCTTCACAGAATAAAATCTTTAAGTTCTACTAAAATGCATATAAATGATGATCAGGCCAGGGATGTACACTTTCCTTCCTTTTTGGTTACTTTCATGTCCTCCATCTACTGCTGAATTCAGTGAGACCTGACCCTCACTGGTAAATGAGGCCCAGGAAGGACGAGAAAGCCCACAACCCTTGGTGGTTATGACAGAGCTGATGACACCGTATTTGTTCTCCAGGCGCTGACCCCCCAGGTGACACACTGAACTTTATAGAAGCAGCCCTCCAGCAGGCCTGGTGTTGACACCTGTTACTTCATCACTGGAAACAGGAGGAGGGGGACTTCCCTGGTGGTCTGGCAGCTGAAACTTTGCACTCTCAGTGCAAAGAGCCCTGACCAGGGAGCTAGATCCCACATGCTGCAACTCAGAGTTCACAAAGGGCTGGGGATTCTAGATGTTCATTAAGGGCTAGCTCACTGCTACAGCCAAAGAGGCAGCTGAAAAGCTCACCTCGCTTCCCGGTTATCTGCTAAGGGTCCCTGTATCTTGGTTCATCCGTATGTGACACAAACTGCAAAGAAAGCCATCCCAGGACGGTCTTCCAGAGACTCACGTGGAAACCCGGGGAAAGCCCGGGAAGCCCAATGCTCACCTCCGGCATGATTTCGATCTTCTCATACCGACGCTTGAAGGGCAGGGCGAGGACCTCGGCACGCCGATAGGACATGGCGGGCGGCTGGCAGTCCACCATGAGGTCCATGCGGTGGGACTGCGCCGGGGGTGGCTGGGTGTACTGCTCGGGACAGACCACGTGCAGGGGCTGAGGATCGAGAGGGCGGGTCGGGGGGAGGAGGGCATGAGGCGGCGGCAGGCCCAGTCCTGACCTCACCCTCCCCACACGCCACCCAGGCTCACCACAGGGCCCTTCGAACTCCCATCCTCTCAAACCCAAGTCACCAGGGACCAAAGTGTGGGGGAGAAGCACAGAAGTTTCAAGGGAAGCCATGGTGGTGAGCAAGGGATTTGCTGCCTCATCGTGCATTTATTTTCTCACTCTATTTAAGCCACTTTGAGGGTGACATCCAAAGGCCCAAAGGGTCTCCAAGTCCCTGGAGGGCAGTCTCTCTATCCCTGACTGCCACCCTGACTCGCTGGCAAGGAGCTGTGGCTTTCTCTGCTTGTCTGGGTTTCTGGTCTGGACATGCAGGCCCACAGGTCCTAAGCAGTGGGCGATAACCAGGCCATGTCCTCAGTTGTGGAGGACACACCACGTCAGAGTTTTTTGGTTTTTGTTTTTATAAATGTCTTCTTTTATTATCTTGGGAGAAAAACAATTAGGAAGCCAGTGTTCACTTCGGCCAAATACCACCCAACTGGACACAAGTGGTCTCCATCAAAAATAATACACTGTTTATGCTTGCTTTTCCTTCCAGTTTTGATTTTTTTTTTTTTTTAGAGGAGAGAAACCTCTTTCAGGGTGGAAAGCCCACTAGTCTGGAACCTGGAGGGTACCGGGCCGAGCACCCTGGGGGTGCGGGTGAGGACATCGAGCCCTCGTCCCGCAGAGCAGAGTGCATAGAGGCTCCAGGACACGGAGCAACCGCCACAGTGGGCCCCCCACTGCCCCGCCCCCCGTACCTGCACTTCTTTGAGCAGCTTTGACACCTGGATGAAATTCAGTCGTGTATCAATGGGGCAGTAGATGCATTTCATGGCCAAGGGCTGGTAGGGAGCCAGTGCTTCCAGGTACGAGAAGTCGGGTTCTAAGGGGAACGTAAGAAAGGAAATTAAAAATGAAGGTGTCAGGGGCTTCCTTGGCGGTTCAGTGGCTAAGACTCCATGCTGCCAATGCAGGGTGTCTGGGTTTGATCCCTGGTCAGGGAACTGGATCCCACAGGTCGCAACTAAGAGCTGGTGCAGCCAAGAAAGTAAGTATTAGAAATGAAAGCAACAGAGGGGTGGCCACATGAGTTAGTGGCTGACGTGGTCAAGGCCCAGCGGATGGACAGCAAGACAGCAAAGGCCCTGAGGGTACAGGAGAGAGTCCTGATTGTGGGGGAGAGGAGTGATTTCCGGGTAGAGAGAGGGAGAGGCTGGACCGAGCACTGCAGGCCGGATGTGGAGCTGCAGGCAGGAGTGTGAGCTCAAGGTTTTCAACACTGACTGAGAGAGATGAGACAATGAAGGGATACCTAAGTAAATGAGGGAGAGAGGAAAGTTCTTCTTTGCAACAAAATGCCAACTAACAAATGTAGAAGAAACCATGAAATTAAAAAAAAAAAAAAAAGTCATGCATTGGCAGCCATGGCAGGAATAATTTATTCATACCAGAATCATCAATAGATGCTGGAAAAATTAGATAAGCCTCTGGGGAAGATTACATGAATAGACAGCCTCAAAGCGTCCCCCAAGAGATACTGATTAATACAAAAGTGGTGACTTCACAGTGGAGAAGTCTGGCGCAGGCCACTCAAAGCAAGAGCTCAAAGATCACCCTCATGCAGGAGACAAATCCCACGCCTCCTACTCGACAGGATGCAAAGAAGAAAAAGAAGGATCGTGACCTGCGTCAACAAGACGCCTGTGCTGAGGCCGCGGGGCCCAGGCCAGGAACTGTGCTTGCCTCGCTGGCCGGCCTGCTCTCTGTGGAGCCCCACTGGAGCCGGCCTGCCAAGGACTGCTCACTCTGAGAAAGCTGCCTAGCTCGGGCCAAAAGCACTTGCTTAGTCCTGGCATGAAAAAAGACCTGCAGGTTCCCGACAGCCTGTGCCCCGTGAGGACACCACTTCCCATGTGGAGCCCCCGGCGTCCACACACTGCTCCTTACCCAGGAAACTCTGGAGAATGCACAGAGCTTCCAGGTTTTTAAGTGCTCACTCTTCTGGTGGATCCTGTCTACCCAAGAAGAACCCAGAAACCCCCAAAGGAGCCTGACTTGCCTGGGGGATGACCGCCTCTCTCTGATGGATACTGAGTATCCACTGTATGGATACAATTCGCAGGAGTCACACAACCAGAAAAAGCGGCCCAGAACCTAGTGGACGCTGTAAATGACACAGCTGGTGATCTGGAAGTGCAGCACACCAGTTTAAATATAAATTCCTGACCCAGACAAATGCTGGCTGACACGTGTCAGGGACAGTCACGTAGCCCTCGCTTTCTTTTCAGCTGGCGGAAGGGCAGTTTCTGGTCTCGAGACACTTCTTCTGTGCCTTGTCCTCTGTGCTCACTGTCACGTCAGAGCCAACATCCCTCAGAAAGAACAGGAACCCTGCCTTAGTCCTACTGCTGATAGCGTTCTCCGGATGACTTCCTGTTTAGCCGAACCTGGCAATCAACGGTGATGCTCTGGGTGGTGTGAATCTTATAGCCTGGCTGCCTCTGCCTGTGGCTAACAGGGGGCCTGGACGGAGCACGGCTGCCCCCACCAGCTGCTCCTCTGAGCGCTTCCGTCACTCAAGGCCGGGCCACGTCCTCCCGCTGCACACAAACCATCCCACACGATGCCGATGTCACAAAGGCTGCTCGGTGACCACCATGGACCAAGACTGAAACAAGGCCTCTGCAGTCATGCCTGAACGCAAGACCACAGCCCTGTGCAAACCTCAAAACAAGCAAATGCCACCCTGTCCTGGCTCTGTTCTGACCCTCTAGACAAGAATCAAGATGTCCAATCAGAGAACCACTTCCGGTCCTGATGACACCCAAGCCGGAGCAGTGTGCCCTCCTCCAAGATCACCCAGCCCAAGGCCCAGCCTGTAAGTTCTTTTGAGCATGTCCTGCGATGCCTCCCGCCACCGCCCCCCCCGCAGTCTCCCCGACTCAGCACCCAAGTTTGTTTGATTACTGGGATGTTCCTGGTGGTCTCTGGCTGGCCTCACTGCAGGCTGAGCATGGAGAAGGGGCCACTTGGCCCCAAAGCTTTGGGCATAACTAGACTCCTCGACCACTCATGTCTTAAAAGTCATTAGAAAACTCCCAGAAGGCAACTGGTCCTTTCCCCCCAGGCTTTTGGGCCAGGCTTTGTAAGAACTCCTTCCTTATAACATTCACTAAAAGCACAGAGCTGCCCAAGGAGGAGCCACCCACAGTCCCATCTTACAGAGGTGAGTAACCTGGCTGAGGTTACAGTAACTCCGCCTAGATTTCATATCAAGGCTTTTTACTTCAATGCCCCTGAGAGTTTCAAATCCCAAGACTATCTGAAGACTCCGATTGATAAGATAACGATTAAGTAAAACCCCAAGCCAGAGCAAACTATAACCTAAGGAGAAAGATCCATCTCAGTCAGTAATTCCTTTCCTTAAGTGAAGTTGCTCAGTCGTGTCCGACTCTTTGCGACCTGTGGACTGTAGCCCACCAAGCTCCTCCGCCCATGGGATTCTCCAGGCAAGAATACTGGAGTGGNGTTTTACCCCCAGAACAGATGTTTGGTGATGATTTTCCTGTCAGGCAGAAATACTAGGGTCAGAAACCACAGAGGCGGTAGAGGCCGCCCAGTGCCTGAAGCCCCCAGCGCTCACAGCCCCGCAGGGGCCCAGTTCAAACACAACAAACAGGTGCTGCATCCAGGACCCTGTCTGGGGTGTCCCTCATCAGTAGAGAAACAGCCTCAGACCACTAACTATGGCCCAAAGGGCGGGGGTCTCCTCTACTCGGGAATGCTGCTCACCAGGACAAGGTAAACCAGGTGGGTGTGGGCTTTGACGCCGCAGGTGGATGGGGGAAATACCCTGGTGCCGGCAGCGCAATGTGGAGCTAGCCTGGGCACCAAGAGGGAAGAGCCCAGATTCCCACAGTCAAGCTGGTCTTGCTTCTTGAGCGGGGACAAGTCTCCCTGGGGAGCCGATACTTAGTACAGTTCTAGGAGTTCACAGACAAAGGAGAATACTTGGAAGACAATTTGGGGTTTGGGGACAATACCCCGAGAGGCGGAGGATAAGCATGGGCAGGAGGGGGAGAGGCAGGCAGAGTGGCCAGGCGTGACCTTGTGGGCAGAGAGCTGGGCAGGGAGAGATGGGATGGGCAGCAGGAGGCACGGAGCCAAGAGAAGCGGACAGATGAGAGAGATTTAGGGAGAAAAGAAAAAGGGTGACTATTCGCTGTGGCACCAGAGGCTAAAGGGGCGTTTGAAGAAGAGCACAGTAATGAGATTTATCCCATAACAAGCACACTAGACACTAACTACACGAGCTCGGCAGCCTGGGGACCCTTCCGGGAGCAGGTTCCGAGGTCCTGAGGCCATCAGTGGGAGAGCATCACCCAGGAATTTTTGTCCACAAAGCACCCAGAAATCACAAAAACAGGTTCAAGTATTCTCAAGTACTCTTTCAGAAAGAAAGAAAAAATAAAAGACATTTTAGAAACACTTTCGTCCAAAATGGTTCAAAGAGAAATAACATTAAGACTGAGAGGAAAGGTAGTTTTACATTTTCTTCTTCATAACTTTGGCATTTCCTCAATTTTCTGTAATGCATGTATTTAAAAAAAAAATGTGTTAGGCAGGATATGGTGCCTATAAAAATAAACATGATTGATGGGTCACCGATAAAGATTTCCTTTCTGAATTCATTCCTGGTCCAGCCTCCATCACACCAAAGGTAACAACTATCCCAGATTTTGTGTTTC
This sequence comes from Neotragus pygmaeus, assembly GCA_006410875.1. Taxonomy (NCBI): domain Eukaryota; kingdom Metazoa; phylum Chordata; class Mammalia; order Artiodactyla; family Bovidae; genus Neotragus; species Neotragus pygmaeus. The sequence goes on along the minus strand of SJYV01013295.1, from coordinate 3,939,826 downwards.
CAATTTCCTTGTTTCTAATGTACAAGACACACCCAGATACACACACACACACACACACAAATGTGTGTATGCATCCTGTTAAAAAACAAAAATTCCACTGAGTACATTTTAAAGATCTAATTGACTTTATTGAACAATTCAGGCATCGGGCAGCATCCCACGTGTTGTGTGGAACAAAGCTTCAAAGGGTGACAGAAAGAGAAATCAATTTTCTAAAGACGGGATGGATGTGAGGGAGCACATGTGTGTTCATTGGCTAAGTCGTGTACAGCTCTTTTGCAAACTCATAGACTGTAGCCCGCCAGGCTCCTATGTCCATGAGATTCTCCAGGCAACAATACTGGCGTAAGTTGCCATTTCCTTCTCCAGGGGATCTTCCCGATGCAGGAGTGGAACCCATGTCTCCTGCATTGGCAGGTGGATTCTTTACCACTGAGCCACCTGGGAAGCCCCAAAGGCAGGACAAAGAAGTCTTAAACATGGAAACANAAGTTGCCATTTCCTTCTCCAGGGGATCTTCCCGATGCAGGAGTGGAACCCATGTCTCCTGCATTGGCAGGTGGATTCTTTACCACTGAGCCACCTGGGAAGCCCCAAAGGCAGGACAAAGAAGTCATAAACATGGAAACAAAATTGTTTCAGATTCAGATCATCTTTCTTCAGTGGAAAGGGGGTCTTTCAGATGCACCACCTCAGCTTTCTTTGGGGGATGGAGAAGGTGCTGACCGGAAAGTATCAGACTGACAAGTTAAGGCTGTATTTCTGGGGGAGTCTGAAGCTTCAGTTAAGTTAGGTATTAAGCCCTGGTTTGGTAGCCTGATGTAGTACAAGTGAACCCTTTTGGGGCCTGTGGTCTTATTTTAGCGATATCAACTTTTCTAAATATATTTTTTAAATGTTACTGAAATACAATTAATTTCAGTCTCTACTTTCATCTTTGTTTTCTATTTTTTATTACTTTCTGCTTTTATCTTCATCTTCATTTTTCTTACTTTGGGTTTATTCTGCAGTTCTTTTTCTAATTCCCTATCCCGGAATGACCATTTAGACTCTGAGCCTCAGCCGTCACAGATAACTAGCGTGTTGGCAGATTCTGATCTGAGAGGCTGTTCCACACATCCCCGTATCCCTGCCCCAGGCTTCCTATCTCCTGGTGGGACCTTCAACCGGGAGAAAGTCCCAAAGCTCCACCCCCTCTCTCAGGCTCTGTTTAACCCCCTTATCACACAAACGGCCCAGAAATGTTTTCCCACAGCTGACAATGTGGGTTGTTTTCTTCTTGGAGACATGCTGAGTTGGGAGGCCAGCAAAACATCTACTCCTGGGTCTTCAAAGGAGAACAGCCCCTGGTGCTGTCCGGGGACTCCTCCAAAGCCATGCCCAGCTGTCTGTTGGAAGTGACCGTCCAAGGTTAGACACTGACGCATCACTGTCTCAGCTCAAACACATCTTAAAATCACGGTTTTCTCTCTTCCAAAGGCAAGAGACTGCTAAGTGCGGTGCGCGTGGTAATTAAGCTAACGAGAGGACAAAGGGGGAAGTCTAAAGAAGAGACTCCCTCTCCCTTCTTCCAAATGTGGCTCCAGAGAACTTGGCCAAGTTCAACTAGCGAGCCATTCTTTCTAAAACATCCAGAGAAGGGGGGATTCATTAAGAGCAAATGTCTGGAATGAAAGGAAGTCCCATGAAACCGATTAAACAGGGTTCTCCAATAGATCAAACTAGGCAAGGGTGAATAGACAGCAGAAGATGAAGAGGGAAGACAGCATCAGAGAGAAGTGAGGAAGGCCTTGAGAGCGAGGCAAGAGGCAGAGTGGGTAAGGGCTGGCCTAGCACTGAGACGGATTGCTCCATTTACTAACCGTGTGATGCTCAATTAAAGACTTCTGCTGCAAGTATCAAATTGTCCTTCAGAAGGTGTTAGAAATTAGTTGCACCCACACACCACAGGAGAACCTGCTTTTCCATGCCGTCGTCCCCACCCACAGCTTCTCTCTCACTCACTCGCTCACTCACTCTCTCCCACCCGCACACACATGCACCCCGGGCATGCAATCCTGCCGAGGGGATCCGCCAAAGATCACACCTCAAGGCTGTTTCACCTGTCCTTCCTTGAGCAGTGAGGTCGAACATGTTTTCAAATTTCTTGGCAATTTTCTTTTTGCTATGACATGACTATTTTTGCCCTTTGCCCATTTTCTCTCCAAAATCATCTGCTTTTCCTTACTAACAGGTAACAGCCTTGTGTATTTTAGGAATAGTAACACTTTGGCATGGAATCCTCAGTTTGTGTCTTGGAGTTGGCCTCTNAGGGAAGCCTGGTGTGCTGCAGTCCACGAGGTCACAAAGAGTCGGACACGACAACAGCAGTATCATATTTACGCCTTACTGTCAAATTCTTCCCAGGGTCTCTACGTGGTAGGTAACATCCTATAGGTACTCAGGGATGCTCCCAGTGGGAAGTATGCGGTTTTGTTTGCTGGTTGATTTACCTGTGAAGATGACCGTGTTGAGACTCGACTTTCCCCAGAGCTCCATGAAATGGACCACGTCCCCGAACCGGAGGGAAGGGTGTCCAGTGAAGACCACACACGGCTGCCTGAAGTCGTTGCTGAAGTCTCCATGGATGCTGGGGTAGTGCTTCAGCTTGTTGGTCTGAATGAGCTAGAGCACGTGTCAAAGCACAGGGAGAGACGTTAGCCTGCCCATGAAGGAAGGACTGCTGCATGGCAGAGTGAGTGGAGCACATTAAAAATACAAGATCAGGATACAGGTGACTTACAGGTGACAACCTACAATGTGTCTTTCTCCAACAATGGGTCTTCTGGGTAACACTGGTCTATGTGTGTGTTAGTCATTCAGTCGTGTCCGACTCTTTGCGTTCTCATGGACTGTGGCCCGCAAGGTCCTGCGGAATTCTCCAGGCAAGAATGTTGGAGTGAGTAGCCATTCCCTTCTCCAAGGGATCTTCCTGACCCAGGGATCGAACCCGGGTCTCCTGCATTGCGGGCAGATTCTCTACCATCTGAGCCACCAGGGAAGCTCCACAGCTGTCATACTTACTGGAAACTTTCTTTCAGGCTGTTCTGGCTGGATCCTGTCTAACCCTTCCTTTATGGCTTCCTGACACTCTGAGCCCCGGGCCCAGAAGTCCCCCAGAAGTCTTTGAAGTACAGGTAACTTTCCTAAACTCTGTGCATCACTGAGTTCTGTCAACAATTAACACCTCACACAAATAACCTTGTTTACCAGCACAGGACCACCGCTTGGGAAGGTGGAGCTGTGTTACATCACCGTGGGGACGGAAACACAAGAACCAAGGCTTTCAGAAACGTGCGTGGGAGGTGTGATGTCCTCCTGACAGAGAGCTGTGGTGAGGAGCAGGCCATGCACGGCTTCAAACCTGTCTCAAAAAGTGAATGTTCTGAACCATAAAGGTCCTTTTTTCAGTACAACCCCTGGAAATACTTCCCTGCCAATCAGGTCTGACCCAAGACAACACCATAGACAGTGAGCACCACAGATGGCATCTTGTGACACTGCTCAGAAGTTCTTCAGGCTGCCCAGCTCCGCTGCTTCACTCTGGCACCAAAAAGTCAGGTGATAAACACCCACACTTCAGTATCAACTAGTATTGCCTTGAGAGGCTTAGTGGTAAAGAATCCGCCTGCAATGCAGGAGACCTGGGTTTGATCCCTGGGTCAGGAAGATCCCCTGGAAAAGGGAATGGCAACCCACTCCAGTATTCTTGCCTGAAAAATTTCACGGACAGAGGAACCTGGCGGGCTACAGTCCATGAAGTCGCAAAGACTCAGACATGACTTAGTGGCTAAATGACAACAACAACATTGCCCTGAGATGCTGTCTGATGGATAAAGAATTAGTGTGAGACATTTCNGAAAAATTTCACGGACAGAGGAACCTGGCGGGCTACAGTCCATGAAGTCGCAAAGACTCAGACATGACTTAGTGGCTAAATGACAACAACAACATTGCCCTGAGATGCTGTCTGATGGATAAAGAATTAGTGTGAGACATTTCTCGATCCTGTAGTTACTCCTAATGCATAAGAGGGGAGCCTGCAACAACTTCAAGCCCACCTGTCGCCACCCCAACAGTGAGGATGAGCATTCCCAAATGGAAACCCAACTTTCTTTACTCTGAAAGATTTAACCTTTAATTCCGAGAGACTGCTTTCATTAGCAAGACCACCCTGGAGGTCTTAATCAGGGGTCACATGCTTGGCTGGGATATGAATAGTAAAGATGGAACACTCATTGCATTCTTATTTCCCTTCCTAGTTACACACAAATAAAGCTGACATTTTTTTTATAACCTATGTGGCCCAAAGCATCAGTCGCCCCAGTTAAATAGATAAATGGCTGACTAAAGGACCACTTATCTTGTACCCACACATGTCAAGGAGATGACTGGGAATCTAAGAAGAGCAGCAGGTCTTTGCACATAAGTCACTTTTTAGGCACTTTAATTCCCTCCCCCCCCCGCCATATCTACTTTTACAGCTGACTTACTACCTTTTTGACCATCCAGAATTACCACTGTGCTGATTTAAGGTCTAAACTACACAGGCAGTGAAGCTGTAGGTAGGAATACTGTAAAGCAGTTTTTTATCAGTACTAAATGCAGAAGTGTATTTTCTCATGGGCACTGGTCACGTGATACTATCCATTCCATCGCGCCCTAGTATCAATAAGCACATATTAGGAACCCTGACTGTGCAACTTTGGTCTTTTCCCATCCCTAGCTGTCAGTGGGACAAAGGTCATTCGTGACAAACTGGTGGGTAAGAACACGGTAATACCCTTGGAGATCAAGTTCTAAGGAAAGGCTACCCGTTACTAGGGGAGAGGCAAGTACACTTTCAGTGGTAAAGCGACCACCAGGCATGTTCTGCCACACTTAATGTTCTGCCACGATTAGACTTCTACCCTGAATTTCACTGTAGTAATGATAGAGTTTGCAAAAGCCTTGGCGACTGTTAAGACAGCATGAGGGGGCGTTCCTGGTGGCTCAGTGGTAAAGAATCCGCCTGTCAATGCAGGAGACATGGGTTCTATCCCCGATCCCGGAAGATCCCACAGGCCATGCAACAACTGAGCCCGTGCGCCACAACTACTAATGTGCTCTAGAGCGTGGGAGCCGCAACTACTGAAGCTCCTGCACCACAGAGCCTGTGCTCTGCAATAAGAGAAGCCACCACAAGGAGAAGCCGGGGCGCTGCAACGAGAGAGTGGCTCCCGCTCTCTGCAGCTAGAGCAAAGCCCGTGCAGTAGCAAAGACCTAGCACTGCCCCCCGCAAAAAGACAGTATGAGGGCTGCATGGGACTGCCCTGGAGGCCCAGTTAAGACTCTGCCTTCCAAGGAGGGGGTGCAGGTTCAGTTCCTGGCTGGGGAACCAAGATCCCACATGCCATGTGGTGCAGCCAAGAGAATTAAAAAACAAAACCAAGACATTATGAGGACTGCAAGTAACTTGCTCAAAACCTTCCACTTGACATCCTAGTTAATGAAAAGACCCAACCTTGGAAGTAGAAAAACAGTAGTAAGATTTAAAATAATTAGCAGGACATTTGTTGCAATTTACTCGAGTCAAATAGTTAATTGCATAGTAAGTCAGTCAGCGAAATCCCTATACATTAAGTACCTGCNAAGTGCTGCACTCAATATGCCAGCAAATTTGGAAAACTAAATAGTGCTCACAGGACTGGAAAAGGTCAGTTTTCATTCCAATTCTAAAGAAAGGCAATGCCAAAGAATGTTCAAACTACCGCATAATTGCACTCATCTCACACACTAGCAAAGTAATGCTCAAAATTCTCTAAGTCAGATTTCAACAGTACATGAACTGAGAACTTCCAGATGTTCAAGCTGAATTTAGAAAAGGCAGAGGAACCAGAGATCAAATTGCCAACATTTGTTGGATCAACGAAACAAAGAGAATTCCGGAAAAACATCTGTATCTGCTTCACTGACTACGCTAAAGCCTTTGACTGTGTGGATCACAACTGTGGAAAATTCTTCAAGAGATGGGAATACCAGGCCACCTTACTTGCTTCCTGAGAAATCTGTATGCAGGTAAGGAAGCAACAGTTAGAATGGGACATGGAACAACAGACTGTGTCCAAGCTGGGGAAGGAGTATGTCGAGGATGTATATTGTCACCCTGCTTATTTAACTTATATGCAGAGAACATCATGAGAAATGCTAGGCTGGATGAAGCACAAGCTGGAATCAAGACTGCCGGGAGAAATATCACCAACCTCATATTTGCAGATGACACCACCTTTATGGCAGAAAGCAAGAAGAACTAAAGAGCCTCTTGATGAAAGTGAAAGAGGAGAGTAAAAAAGCTGACTTAAAACTCAAAATTCAAAAAACTAAGATCATGGCATCTGGTCCCATCACTTCATGGCAAACAGATGGGAAGCAACGGAAACAGTGACAGACTTGATTTTCTTGGGCTCCAAAATCACTGCAGATGGTGACTGCAGCCAGGAAATTAAAAGACTCTTGCTCCTTGGAAGAAAAGCTATGACCAACCTAGACAGCATATTAAAAAGAAGAGGCATTACTTGGCGGACAAAGTCCGTCTAGTTAAAGCTATGGTTTTTCCAGTAGTCATGTATGGATGTGAGAGTTAGACCATAAAGAAAGCTGAGCACCAAAAATTGATTATTTTGAACTGTGGTGTTGGAGAAGATTCTTGAGAGTCCCTGGGACTACAAAGAGATCAAACTAGTCAACCCTAACGGAAATCAGTTTGAAATCAGTTCATTGGAAGGACTGATGCTGAAGCTCAAACTCCAATACTTTGGCCACCAGATGTGAAAAACTGACTCATGTGAAAAGATCCTGATGCTGGAAAGATTGAAGGCAGGAGGAGGGGACAACAGAGGATGAGATGGTTGGATAGTAGCACCAACTCAATGGACGTGAGTTTGAGCAAGCTCTGGGAGTTGGTGATGGACAGGGAGGCCTGGCGTGTTGCAGTCCATGGGGTTCGAAAGAGTTGGACACAGTTGAGTGACTGAACTGAAATGCGATGTGGGGGACTCCTCTGGTGGTCCAGTGGTCCAGTGGCTAAGACTCAGTGCTCTCAATGCAGGAGGCCCAGGTTCAATCCCTGATCAGGGAACTAGACCCCACAATGCTGTAACTAAGTGTTCATATGCTGTAACAAAGACGCGGTGCAGCCAAGCACATAAGTATTAAAGAGGAATGAACCAATGAATGCCATGTGCTACCCTGGATCGGATCCTGGAAAAGGAAACAAGCTTTAGTGGAATAACTGGTGTAATATGAATAAAGCCTGGAGGTCAGTTAACATAAGCACATGTGCTTATGTTCTTTTCTTAGCTTTGATACAGAATGCATGACCATGTAAGATGTGAACATTGGGGGGGAACCTGAGTAGAAGGTATATGGGAGTTTCTATACTATATCTGCAACCTTTCTATACTTAAAATTATTTACTAAAAGGAACAAGTTATTATTGAAAAAACAAAAGCAAAAGACAAAACTGAAAAAAGTGCCAAAATGGGAAACAATGTCTGTAGATATAACAAAGCATGAGGATCTTTAATACATATATAGGGCTCAAATAAATAGATAAAGGTACAACACCTCTGATATGTAAATAGGCAAATAAGGAATAATTTACAGAAGACATAAACATTTTTCTGGAAAGCAATTTAGATTTGTATAATGAACATTAAAAAATAGGTATACCTTTTGTTCCAGTAATACTATTTTTAGTAACTTACCCAAAGCAGATGTAGTCATAAATATACAGAATGATATTCATTGAAAATTTATCACTAAAAGGAAAAAAGCTGGGAAAAGCCTGTCCACCTCTAAAACAAGTTATGTAGATTATACTATGTATAAATGATGAGTGATAATGTCATAATGCAGTCAAGGAAAATGATGGTATCAAAGATTTTCTAATGCTCTAATCTAGTATTGGGCTTCCTTGGCAGCTCAGCTGGTAAAGAATCCGCCTGCAATGTAGAAGACCCCGGTTTGATTCCTGGGTCAGGAGGACCCACTAGAGAAGGGATAGGCCACCCACTCCAGGATTCTTGGCTTCCCTGGTGGCTCAGCTGGGAATGAATCCACCTGCAATGCGGATTAAAAATTTTAAAGGCAGGATTCACAATTAAATATTCAGCATGATCCCTATATAGAAAGATGAAATACACCAGAATCTAATAGTGACATTATTTCTGGTAGTGGGATCATGGGTTCAGATTATTTTTTTACTGTTCTCTGTAACTTTCTTTTTCTCTAGTAAACCTATATTACACTCATATTAAAAACAGATAACAAAAAACAGGAACTCAAAAACAACCTACTCTTACTAGTCCCGAGTCCTATCCCATCAGACATTCTGATAAGAGTAGACTGGAAGCACAGACACCCAGTTAGGACACCATCCACAGGGGCCCACAGGGCTGGCCCCGGAGCTTGCATTGTTCAGTATTTTCAGCTGAGGGTCTGGATGAAGACGTTCAGAACATGCTGATAAACGCACAGCAATCCTTATGTGGACTGCCACCTATTTAAGATTACCTTCCCATAATGGGGGAGAAGAGACTTCTAATCAAAGAAGAAATCCAATGGCCACCAATAAAAGTGACCTTTTATTGTTAGTCACTAAGTCAAATATAATATAACAACAAAAAGTCCTATGAACGAACATGAATGATACGCACGTGGGATGGAGAAGCCTGTCTGAATTTAAAAACAACAACAAAAAAGGGCCTTGAGCACAACTAAAATGGGAAGAAAAAAAGATACTTAACAGTGGGGGTACGCAAGCATAACTTCGGGATAATCTGTGCAAATGATATATGCTGTGCAGTTGCTGTTCAGTTGCTTTCAGCACGCCAGGCTTCCCTGTCCTTCACTATCTCCCAGAGTCAGTGAATGCTGCACAGAACGATGTACAAATTCCTCTTAAATCAGAGGCTTTGTAGACTATTGTGTCCATTAGGTCATCACACGAGTAGACGGGATTAAGCACACCCCGTGTGTCACAACCCCATCCTCAGGTACCATGAAGTCCGGTGTGTAATATACAGTATTTCCTCCTACCCTGCCTTTTCGTGGCCAGGTGAGTTAGATTCAAACATCTGTCTAAACAATCCTAAAAAGGTTCACCCACTTCATATTGTTCAATAATTTACCCATCCTAGGATTTGATCAAATAATTTCTTGTTGTAATAAAACACTGTCACCAAATATACTATTGAAATGGAAAAATAAGCTAGCTTTCCCCATCAGATTTGGTATTAAAAATTTCAGAGAACATGAGCTTGGGTTGGAAACTTTATTTTAGCTTTAAGAATGTAACTGCACTTTGTAACAGACAGAGGGAGGCATGTGAGATGGTAAATGCATAATAGTTTTGTTGCTCATTTTGAAACTGCTGGGTAAGTTACGTCTTTGCCTTTCTTCCTTCCCTTCTTAATAACAATTCGCCTAAATCCTAGCAAAGTAACTGCTCTGGGTTTCATTAATACAATCTTCATATCACAGAGAGGAAAATGAAGGTTTCACAGTAAGGTGAGAAAAAATAGGATTATTTCTATTTCTTTTTAAATTAAAACTAAAAAGCCTTTTTTTTTCTTACTGCTTGACTGTAGGGATCACAGGAAAAACAGAGACCTACCACTCGGCAAAAATCTGTGAAAACTCCAGTGAACTGTTAGCCACTGGGGAGATGAAGTAGAAAGGGATGCTGGAGAGGCCGGCCGAGTCAATGTACTGATACAGGCACTCCAGGAGGTCGTAGATCACTCCAGAAGGGTAGCAGGGGACCAACACGTTGCCTCCATTCCGTACTGTCAGTGCTAGAAGGGTGGAAGCCACAGGACACTGTAAATCAGACAGACTTCAATAATATTAAAAACAAGAGAAGAGAAAAGCTGAGGCCAGAGGGCGGAAAGGTAGCATGAAAAGAACAGTTTCATACAAGGAGAACTTTACAAATTATGCTAGCATTTCTTTCATTTTTCCACTTCTGTTCCTATAATTCACTTCATTTGGATAACAATCAACTTTGTTTTTTTGGGGAAAATGTACAAAAAAATTAATATTCTATCAATTGAGATATTTGGTGCAAAAAAGATTTTCATACCCATATATGGAAAAAAAAAATCATGTCATCTTGCCTCCACTTTAAATGAATAACAAATACACTATTTTCTTAAGCAAAAGTCATCAAAACAAAAATTTGTATCAAAATATAAAGAACAAAAAAAGATTTGAGTTCTAATTTTCAGTTGCTTGCTTTGTAGTTCAAATACCAATAAAATCAGCAGTATTATAGTGTGTAGGTGGGGAGGACCCTGAGTTATTTTTTTAAAGGAACAATTTTAGTAAGGATTCTCAGTCACTGGTCCATTCAACAAACAATGGACTTTAAAAAAAATGAATTATTTATTTTTGGCCCCGCTGGGTCTTGTTGCTGGGAGGGCTTTCCTCTAGTTGCAGTGAGCTGGGGCTGCTCTCCAGGCGTGGTGCGCGGCCTTCTCACTGCAGTCGCTCTTCTTGTTGTGGAGCACGGCTCCAGGGTCTTGGGCTCCATAGCTGTGACTCCCAGGCTCTAGAGCACAGGCGCAGTAGTTGTGGGCATAGGCTTGGTTGCCCCGAGGCATGCAGGAGCTTCCTTGATCAGGGATAGAACCCATGTCTCCTTCAGTGGCAGGAGGATTCTTAACCAACTCGACACCAGGGAAGCCCCAGCACTGACTGCTTTTGAAGACGAGCACCAGAGTGGGAGGGTCCAGAGGCTTACTGATGATCACCTGAGGAATTCATCAACATCTCAGGCCCTGGGACCAGGGTGCGCAGGGATGGGTTTGGGTTTTCAAGTTCCCAGTGGCAGATGAGCTTTGGGACACATCATCCCAGCTCCTTCTCTTTTCAGCTCCTGCTCAGAACTTTGTTTCATTTGCCTCTGTTTGGTCTCTGATCATTGCTGAGTGACCCATAAGGAAATAGGCCGAGTTTTTCCATTTGACTCATTCTAGTGGCATTTTCTTCCTTGAGTGTTTTGTCTATAAGAAAATCCTCTATTCTTTAAAGGCTTAAAATCAGTTATCAAATGAGGAATTGCGACTTATAACTAAAATCATATTACAAACTGTAACTGGCTGAAACAATTCACAGCTCTCAAATTCTTTCTTTGTCTAATTTCCAATATAGATGAAAACAAGCAAAATTAGGGCACAGAACCTGAACTCTATCCTCCTGTATGTCCCAACTCTCACATCTATGTTCTCCAAGATGCTGTGCATGGAGGACTGGCTGACCTGCTATTACTGGAGCAGGAACCAGGGAAAAGATGAGAGAGCTACAAGGCTCCAGTCCCACCCGATCTCAAGCTGTGGGACCTTGGGAAAGCCACTGCAACCTCCTGGGCCTCAGCTTCCTCACTGCTTATGAGAGGTGTGAACTACATCAGTGGTTTTCAAGCTTTCTTTTATAGGAAAATTGCCAGAATGTGATAAAAACACAACTTCTCTACTAGGCCTCCTATCCTCAGACAGTCTGACTGTGGCAGAGCCTCAACACTTGAGGTGGCTGGTTAGAGGAGCCCTCTGAGAAACAGTGGATTACATGGAAGAGTCTTTCAAGATCTGAAGCTCTTGGATTCCATGATTCTAGAGTTATAAACAAACATACAAAGAGTCTCTTTGAGACCAGTCCAATTATGTAAGAGTAAACTATTGGTGTTCAGTTGTTTAGTCATGTCTGACTCTTTGTGATCCCATAGACTGTGGCCTGCCAGGCTCCTCTCTCTGTGGGATTTCCCAGCAAAGAATACTGGAGTGGGTTGCCATTTCCTTCAACAGGGGATCTTCCCAACCCAGGGATCAAACCTGCATCTCCTGCACTGGCAGGTGGATTCTTTAGCACTGAGCCACCTAGGAAGCCCAAGAGTAAATTACTGGTAGCTTAAAATCAGCAACGAATAAAAACACAACTATTGGCAAGGGAAAGTGAAATTTCACAGGATAGTGCCTTCCATGTAAATATCAGAAGACAACCACTTCCCTTCCCCAGAGCTGAGGTAGCAGGGCTGAGGGGCCTGAGCTCGTGAACTCCTCTTTGGTAACAGTTATGGAATGGATGTGTCCCCTGAAGCTCATATATTGAAGCCCTAACCCTCAATGTGACAGTCTGAGCAATGGGATCCTTAGGGAGGTGACCATGTCTATAGGAGGTAATGAGGGTGGAGCCCCCACGATGGGATTAGTGCCCTTATAAAAAGAGGAAGAGGCTCCAGGGCAGCCTTCTCTGCCATTTGGGGACACAGCTGTAAGTCAGAGAGAGGGTCCTTGACCAGAACCGAGCTGTGCTGGCTACCGCATCCCTGACATCCTAGCCTCCAGAACTGGGAGAAGTAAGTTGTTGTTTAAAGCCACCAGCCTTTGGTATTTGTTACACTAGCCTGAGCTAAGACAGGAAGTGACCTACACATTTCCAGAAGAAATGCAGCACTTCTAGATTTTATTGACAATTATTCCAAAGAAGCATACATTTATTCCAGGTAACAAATACTCCACAAGTCTCTAAATTTTAGTCCTCCCACCTCCAAAGAAGAAAAAATAATACTAAGCAAATATTTTCTGGGAAAAAATATACCTGTTCAATGTATCCCTGTTATGAATTCAAAATATTAAGTCTCTTCTGTGCTATTATTTGCAAAGCAAAGACAGGATTATTCCCTTCTTTAACTCTGCTTATCCTATAAGCACCCCTGTTCAGTTCACTTCAGTTGCCGTTTCTGACTCTCTGCGATCCCATGAATCGCAGCATGCCAGGCCTCCCTGTCCATCACCAACTCCCGGAGTTCACCCAAACTCATGTGCATTGAGTCGGTGATGCCATTCAGCCATCTCATCCTCTGTCATCCTCTTCTCCTCCTGCCCCCAATCCCTCCCAGCATCAGGGTCTTTTCCAATGAGTCAACTCTTTCATGAGGTGGCCAAAGTATTGGAGTTTCAACCTCAGCATCAGTCCATCCAGTGAACACCCAGGACTGGTATCCTTTAGGATGGACTGGTTGGATCTCCTTGCAGTCCAAGGGACTCGCAAGTCTTCTCCAACACTACAGTTCAAAAGCATCAATTCTTCGGCACTCAGATTTCTTCACAGTCCATTCTCACATCCATACATGACCACTGGAAAAACCATAGCCTTGACTAGACGAACCTTTGTTGGCAAAGTAATGCCTCTGTTTTTAAATATGNATCAAAACCATAAATGAACCAAACGCAAACCCTAAAGCACTGCTAATACGAACACCACCAACAAATATCTACCACTAACGCTAGAGTTCCACACTTCCAATTTCAGCCTTGGGACTTCCCTGGTAGTCCAGTAGCTAAGACTCTGCGCTGTCCATGCAGGGGCCCTAGGCTCTATTGCTGGTCAGGGAATTCGATCTAGATCCCAGAGGCAGCAACGGAGACCTGGCACAGCCAGATAAATCAATATTAAAACAAACAAACAAAAAAATATACATATATTTTTAGCCTTGCATGGGTATCAGTGTCCTGTCCTAGGCCAGCCTCTAAAATGACTCCCAAATTCTGTGGCTCCTCATGTCTGGGTATATGCAGGTTTTGCCTTTTTATACTGGTGATTTTCACATCTAAAACTCAAGCCCCACCCATGAAGTCAGGCAGAAGAGCCAGGAAACTACTGAAATAATGGGTACTAAGTTGTCTTTTCAAACCATCATAAGAGAAAAATTAGTGTTGAAACATTGGTTCACAATGCACAAGCAAATCCATTAATTTCATTTCGAAGGCCAAAAAGGCTGCGGCTCTAATAACTAAAAATGCTCTCTAGTTATTGCTAATGCTTTCAGGGGACCCATCCAATGGTTACTGTTTATTCTGTGCTAATAGTATTATAGTTTTTAAACTGTATCCGATGTCCTCTTTCTGGGCATATCTGTTTGAAGAAGATGTTGTTTGGAAAAAAAAAAGCTTTAAATAATTTAAATGTCTGACAGTGATAAAACAGTTAAATACTTTACTGTATATCCATATGATGGAATTAGGTAGCTATCAAATATCACATGATAGACCTAATCATCTAAGAAAAGTTCATTAAATCAGAAAGAGCAGAAAAGCAGGCTTTAAATTCTCTCTTAATCTTAAGATAAGTACATTGTTTTTTCCCTCTGAGGATTTTATATTTTCCAAAACTACTAAAATAAGTGGCTCAGATCGTTAAGAATCTTCCTACCATGCAGGAGCCCTGGGTTTGATGCCTGGATCAGGAAGAGAAGGGAATGGCAACCCACTCCATGGGGCCGAAAAGAGTGGGATAGGACTGAGCTACTAACATAGTAACATAGAAAATTACTATAACAAACATAAATTACTGTTCTAACAGATATATCTGGAGAAGAAAATGGCAACCCATGCCAGTATTCTTGCCTGGAGAATCCCATGGACAGAGCAGCCTGGTGGGCTATGGTCCATGCAGTCACAAATAGTTGGATACAACTAAATGACTTAGAAAATAATATTAATTTAAAACAAAATGAAAAATCCTGACAAGATAGAACATAAACACAAACTGCTGGCTGTCTTGTAGAATTTCAGGGACAGCATAGAAAGAATGGCAAACGACAAATTTTGAGAAATTGAAAAACTAGAATAAATTCCCAGAGAGACATGGGTCCTGGAATGGGGACAAAATGATGTCGTCATTGTTTAGTCGGTAAGTCACGTCCGACTCTGCAATCCCATGGACTGTAGCATGCCAGGAGAAGCCAGAGCCAGAAAGGGTTGGGCACTGAGGGAAGAACAGGGGCTGGGAAGAGAACTCTTTGACCCTTCTCCTCTGCAGTACCCCTGGCAGATGGCAGCCTGCTCCAACATACTGCGAGGGAGAAAATACTGGAACAGCAGCACGAATGTTCACAGAAGGTGCAGGCACACCCACAAGTCCTTGCTTACTCCCTTCACCACACAAGGCTAAGTGGTAACAAGTCAGAGAGACAAATTCTGGGAAAAAAGCAGTGTCTGGAGCTGAGGTACAAGAGGGTTTCCCTGAGAGGCAGGTAAGCGGTAACAGCTGACGGGGAAATAAAACCAGACGACTGATGAATGCAATGTCTACTAAAAACAATAAGCTAAAAACCCACCCTACACAGAGAATTAACTAACCAGATGGAACAGCAGCATTTACATTAAAAAAAGGCCATGCACAAATAAAGTAAAAATGAGTAAGTAAAATAAAAATAAGCACAGAGCTTCCCTGGTGGTCCAGTGGCTAAGACTCCAGGCTCTCGATGCAGGGGGGCCTGGGTTTGATCCCTGGTTGGGGAACTAAATACCCTACATGTTACAACAAGATCTAGTGCAGCCAAATAAATAAAAATAAGTATTTTAAAAAGTATAAAAAGCAACACATGGAGATACTGTATATGGAAATATAATCATTGAAGTAAAGAATTCAATACACAGGTTGAAGGGCAGTATGGATATAGCTAAAGAATGAACTCATAAGTTGAAGCAGGAGGCTGTAAAGAGATGAGAAATATAAAAAAAAAGAGATATGGAAAACAAAGACTTATCAATATCTATATACTAGAAGTTCTTCAAGAAGAAAAAAAATCAACCAGAAGGAATAAACAATTTTAAAAAATGATTAAAGAATTTTTCTACGTTAAAGGAAATTGGAAGATCTTATAGGAAAAACAGACAGGAAAACAAAGAGGAGAAAATACACATTTAAAATACATCACAGTGAAATTTAAGAGCATTGAGGATAAAGGGAAAATTCTACAAGCAGATCTCACAGATGAACACAAATCTGAAGGGCTCTGCAATTCTTCAATGCAATAAGGGTATGAGTGGAAAACGAATAAATAGTTTCATAGGGATACAAGTTCAAAGATTTTTTCCCTTTAATTTTATATCTATCTAAGCTATCATTTATTAGGGCTCCCCTGATAGCTCAGTTGGTAAAGAACCCGCCTGCAATGCAGGAGACCCTGGTTCAATTCCTGGGTAGGGAAGATCTGTTGGAGAAGGGATAGGCTACCCATTCCAGTATTATTGGGCTTCCCTTGTGGCTCAGCTGGTAAAGAATCCACCTGCAATGCAGGAGACTTGGGTTTGATCCCTGGGTTGGGAAGATCCCCTGGATAAGGGAAAGGATACCCACTCCAGTATTCTGGTCTGGAGAATTCCATGGACTTAATACTCTAGGGGGTCACAAAGAATTGGACACGACTGAGTGACTTTCACTTTCGCTTAAGCTATCATGTGACAGTGAAGTCGCTCAGTCGTGTCAGACTCTTTGTGACCCCATGGACTGTAGCCTACCAGACTCCTCTGTCCATGGGATTTTCCAGGCAAGAGTACTGGAGTGGGTTGCCATTTCCTTCTCCAAATGTTAAAAGCTATCATTTAAATGTGAGGAAAATTTAAACATATTCTCAGTAGTTAAAAATCTCATAAGGATTACCATTTTAAGACCCTCATGGTGAACATTCCTCAATTATTCCTGGAAAAAGAAAAGTAAATCTAGGAGGATTGTGAACCTTATGGGAAATAAGGTTGAAAATAAAAAAAGAACAAAGTTCACTGTTGTCTAAACATGTTCGCCATCCTGTTAATGTTCTGTCACTAAGCCATGCCCAACTCTCTGACCCTACGGACTGCAGCACACCAGGCTTCCCTATCCTTCACTATTTTCTGGAGTTTTAAATAGCCTGAGACTACATTTCTTGATACTACTGACAATGGTGGGTAGGGGAGAGGTGGGAGGAAAGACGAGAAAAAAGATGAAAGGGACAAGAGGAAACTAGCTCTAGAGGAAGAGACAGACAGTAATAAAGATAATCACAGGAAGAACAAAAGAAGGAATAAACTGGAAGAGTAAGATATACAGAGATAACAAACAGGGATCTCCTGTATAACACAGGTTTATGTAACAACCTAGAAGGGAAAAGAATTTGAAAAGGAACAGATACATGTATAAAGGAATCACTTTGCTGTACACCTGAAACAAACACAACACTGAATCAACTGCTATCTTTCAGTAGCTCAGTCGTGTCTGATTCTTTGCAAACCCATGGACTGTAGCACACCAGGCTTCCCTATCCTTCGCTATCTCCCGAAGTTCTCTCAAACTCATGTCTATCGAGTCAGTGATTCCATCCAACTATCTCATCCTCTGTTGTCCCCTTGTCCTCCTGCTCTCAATCAGGGTCTTTTCCAATGAGTTGGCTCTTCTCATTAGGTGGCCAAAGTATTAGAGCTTCAGTATAAGTCCTTCCAATAATATTCAGGGCTGATTTCCTTTAGGATTGACTGGTTTGATCCCCTTGCAGTCCAAGGGACTCAAGAGTCTTCTCCAGCACCACAATTTGAAAGCATCAATTTTTTAGCGCTCAGCCTTCTTTATGGTCCAACTTTTACATCCAGTACATGACTACTGGAAAAACCTAGCTTTGACAACATGGACTTTCGTCGGCAAAGTGACGTCTCTGCTTTTTAATTCACAGTCAAGGTCTGTCATAGTTTTTCTTCCAAGGAGCAAGTGTCTTTTAATTTTGTGGCTGCAGTCACTGTCTGCAATGATTTTGGAGGCTGAGAAAATAAAATTTGCCACTGTTTCCATTGTTTCTCCACCTATTTGCCATGAAGTGATGGGACCAGATGCCATAATCTTAGCTTTTTGAATGTTGGGTGTAAGCCAGATTTTTCTATGATTCCTATGAATCAACTATGCGTCAGTATAAAATGAAAAATGAAAAAAATAGACAAATATGTTCAAACTTGCAAAAAGAAATTTAGTCTTCTAAAAAAAGGCAAAAAAACACAGGGGAAAGAATGAACTAAAAAAATCTGAAGATGGCAAAAACAAGACCCAAATAGTGATTTTAGAAACATACATAGGTTTCACTAATCAAAGAGACTCTGGAGATTAAAAAAGAAAAAAAAGTACTATGTTGTCTGCAAGGGATTCACTAGAAAAGGACATAGAAAGACTGGGGGGGAAAAGGATGAAAAACACTAGCAGCAAGTGTAGAAAGGAAAAAGACTCCTGGCTTTTAATGTAGTCTTGATAGAGAAAAAAAGGAAACATTCTGATAGAATGAGCAATTGATCAACAAGACATAATGGTAACATAAACACATACCCCTGAGTATACGGCTTAAAATATAAACAGATAAATCAACAAATAACACATCTTTTTCAGATGCTGGTAGCTGAGCAAAGATATGAGAATTAAAAACACAACAGACTCAAAGGAATAAATATATATGGAAAAAATTTTCATTCAGCAGTGAATACAGTCTTTTCCAATATATGTAAACATTTACAAAAAAAGGATTGTGTTTCAAAGTAAGCCTGAACAGATTTCAATGAATCTGTAAATTCTTATTGTAACACACAAAAAATTTAGAATAGACTCCTGAAACCTAACCATGATATGACAAAAGTCTTGTTTAAGTCTAACCATACTGGATAGGCTTGAAACAAACAAAAGTATACTATAAAATAAACTCTGGTTATTTAAATCAGGAACATTAAGAAGGAAATTATGATATACTTAGATATAAATGACAAAGTACTTATCAAACTTTAACAGTTTCCCACAGCTCAGTCTTCAGTCCTCAGCACTTGCATTTAAAAAAATCTGATGGCTCTCCAGTTCGTCTCCAGGCTTGCCTTCACGTCCAAGTTCCAGCTCTGCATTTCCATTTGTCTCAGGTTCTAACTCCCATTCGTCATACCCACCATCCTCTTCTGCAGCTAATAACCACCCCCGGCCAACTCCTCCTTGTCAACTGGATTTGTGTCATTATCATCATTCTCTGAGTCATCCAGGTATGAAAACTCTGCCTTATATTTTTCCTTCCCCGAAGATAGTAGTCATTCAAGAAATTTGCTGAATTTAAGATCCGCCAATGCTTTAACTTACCTTTCCATCCTTACTATTTCAGGCTTAATCTAAAGTCTCATTTCCATTCGCTTATTAGATCCGTATAACAGTCTGCCACATTCCTCCTAGCTCATGGGCTTCCATTACTATAGCTGAATTGGCACTTTACTATTAATATAAAGTTTGACTTTATAACTGCTGTGACAGGGTGTAAGCAGCTGCAAAGAACCCATAAAACAATGGGTGTGGCTATATGTCAACAAAACATTATTAACAAAAACAGGTGGGAGATCAAATTTGGTTCAAGGACCATAGTTTGCTGACATCTGAAGTAGACTGCTGAGCTTTTTCAAATCTTTTCTTATCCCTGCTAATTCAATATAGAATCCAATCATCTGGGCAAAAGAAAATCTAATTTACTTTCTTTTTTACATACAATAGTGGTTGCCAGCTAGAAATTAAAATTAATTACTTAGGTATGTTACTCATTACTTTCAAGACCTTATTTTTCCCTTTAAATTTATGGATCTTGTAAGAATAATTTACTGGAAATTACATCGATAGTACTGTAAAGGCTTTGATCTAAGCAGGACAAATCGGAAGAACTGGCAGCCAAGTAATCTTTCTGTTTTTTATGAGAGAATATATCAGGAATGATAGGAGCTGCCAATACAAAATTTTGATTCAGTGAAGCAGATTAAGATGACACTGATGGGCTTTTGATTTCAGCAAGCGGGAAAGGCTCAGAATTCTGCTAGCTGTAGGAAAAAACAGCAATTTGTCCCCTCTAGACCTTGAAATAAAAGTTGCTCATAAGAAAGGTATGAAAGCAAAGCAGAGTGGCAGCTCAGAGCACTCTATTGTTCTAGACTTACAACATTCTTTTTCTCATATTAAAATGGGATATGGATTTCACCAACTTATCTATCCATTCATCATCGATTGACTATCTAATCTCCATTGCCTTCCTTTATAACCATGGAAAGATATATGTGTGCTGTGCTAAGCTGCTTCAGTCGAGTCCTACTCTTTGTGACTAAGGACTGTAACCTGCCAGGCTCCCTGTCCATGGCATTTCCTAGGCAAGAACACTGGAGTGGATTGCCATGCCCTCCAGGGGACTTTCTGGAGCCAGGGATCAAACCCACATCTCTTATGTCTCCTGCACTGGTAGGTGGGTTCCTTACACTAGCGGCACCTTTTATACCCAGATAATCACGATGGTGTGCTCATTCACCTAGAGCCAGACATCCTGGAACGTGAAGTGGACGTTAGGAAGCATCACTACGAACAAAAGCTAGTGGAGGTGATGGAATTCCAGTTGAGCTATTTCAAATTCTAAAAAATGATGCTGTGAAAGTGCTATAGTCAATATGCCAGCAAATTTGGAAAACTTAGCAGTAGCCACAGGACTGGAAAAGGTCAGTTTTCATTCCAATCCCAAAGAAAAGCAATGCCAAAGAATGTTCAAACTACTGCACAATTGCAGTCATCTCACACGATAGTAAAGTAATGCTCAAAATGGTCCAAGCCAGACTTCAACAGTAAGTGAACCGTGAACTTCCAGATGTTCAAGCTGGATTTAGAAAAAGCAGAGGAACCAGAGATTAAATTGCCAACATTTGATGGATCACTGAAAAAACTAGAGTTACAGAAAAACATTTACTTCTGCTTTACTGACTATGCCAAAGCCTTTGACTGTGTGGATCACAATAAACTGTGGAAAATTCAGAAAGAGATGGGAACACCAGACCACCTTACTTGCCTCCTGAGAAATCTGCATGCAGAGGGCGGTCCTAAGATGGCAGAGGAATAGGACAGGGAGACCACTTTCTCCCCCACAAATTCATCAAAAGAACATTTGAACGCTGAGAAAATTCCACAAAGCAACTTCTGAATGCTGGCAGAGGACATCAGGCACACAGAAAGGGAGCCCATTGTCTTCGAAAGGAGGTAGGACAAAATATGAAAGATAAAAAGAGAGACAAAAGAGGTAGGGATGGAGATCTGGCCCAGGAAGGGAGTCTTAAAATAGAAGTTTCCAAGCACCAGGAAACACTCTCACCGGTGAGTCTGTGGCCAGTCTTGGAACCTCAGAGGACAACATAACAAGGAGGAAAAGTAAATAAATAATTAAAACCCACAGATTACGTGCCTAACAGAAACTCCCAGTGGAGAAGCAGCCCAGATGCTTGCACCCACCACTAGCATGAGGGGACTAGACAGGGAGGCATGGGCTGCATTGCTTAGGGAAAGGACCAGGCCTGAATGCCCCGAAGGCAATCTGAGGGAACTAACTTGCAATAGTAACCCAGACTGTGGGATAGCTTTTCCGTGAAAATCCCTAACCTAAGACTGCCAGGCTTGCTCACAGAACAAAGGATGGAGCAGAGCTAGCCGGCTGTGGGTTGGCCCATCCTCCACTGGAGACAGGCAGGCAGGGTCAGCCAGAGCCAGAAGGGGGCAATCGCAGTCCCAGAGAGGCATCATCTACCAAACTGCAAACAGGCTTTGTTTCTCACCAAGACTTCTTGGGATTCTGGACAGTCGACATCCGCTGGGAGGATCAGCCAGAGATCATCTCCCCAGAAGAGACACACAGCACACCTGAGAAGGTGTGCAGGTTGTACACCCAGAAAACCAAGTGGTAGGGATGGTGGAGGAAATAAGTCACAGCCTCCAATTGGGGGTGACCACGCTTGCCAAGTACCTGATCACCTGAGCTGCTTGGACCTTGGAAGGGCACAAAACGCAGGCTCAACCAAGTCTGCACCTTTGTGGAGTACCCGAGAACCTGAACCTGAGCGGCTTAGACCTGGAAAGTGCATGCAACCCAGGGCCACCTCAAACAGTTCCTGGAAGAGCAACCTAGAGGCTGAAGAGTGTAGACTGGGAAAGCACACACACCATGAGCAGTAACAAACCCAGTGTGGCAGAGACACTACGAGCACTCCCCACACACGCCAGTGATATATGTTTGCAGTGTTCCTCCCTCCCCACAGCATCACTGAACAAGTAAGCCTAAAAAAGTGACCACCATCACACCCTTGTGTCAGGGTGGAAATAGACACTGAAGAGGGCAGCAAACAGAGAGAACCACTTTGGAAGTGACAGGTGCAATAGATTAAACCCTGCAGTTTAATTGACTACATAGGAAGGGAGCTATAGATCTTGAGAAGTATACGCTAGATCAAGGAACTATCTGAAAATGAACTGACCCCACACAGTCCACAAAAACACCAAAGAAAGTCCTAGATATACTTTTACTATTATCTTTTTTTTAATTTTTTAAAAATTTTAAGTCCTCTATTACTCCTTTTTCATTTTTATAACCTATTACTTTGAAAAAAAAGACTTTATTTTTAAAACAAACTTCATATGTTTTATAATTTTTGTGACTTTGTCTTTTTCTTTGATATTGTATTTTTGAAAATCTAACCTCTACTCTAGATTTTTAATCTTTGCTTTTGGGTATTTGTTATCAATTTTTTAACTTTAAGAACCCAATCTTCAGTACCCATTTTTACTTGAGAGTGAAATTACTGGCTGGATTGCTCTCTCCCACTTTGGGCTCTCCTTTTTCTCCAGCAGGTCGCCTCTATCTCCTCCATCCCCATTCTCTTCTCTACCCAACTCTATGAATCTCTTTGTGTGTTCCAGGCTGTGGAGAACACTTGGGGAACTGATTACTGGCTAGATCAGTCTCTCTTCTTTGACTCCCCCTTTTATCCTCCTGGCCACCTCTGTCTCCTTCCTTCCTCTTCTCTTTTCTGTATAATTTTGTGAACATCTCTGGGGGATTCAGACTGTGGAGAGCACATAGGGAAGTTATCACTGGCTATCTTGCTCTTTTGATTGCCCTTCTTTTCCTCCTGGTCACCTCTATCTCCCTCGTCCCTCTTCTCTTCTCCATGTAACTCTGTGAACCTCTTCAGGTGTCCCTTACTGTGAAGAAACTTTTCATCATTAACCTAGATGTTTTATCATCGGTGCTGCACAAATGGATGCTGGAGTCCAGCTCCAGCAGCCAGGGAACCAGCCTGCAGGGGTGAGTGGTGTCGGCGGACGATGATGTAGTCTCTGACTTATAGTACGGAACTACATGTTTATTTCAAGCTTCAGGGTTTCTTTTATGCTTTGACAAAAGCATTAGGTCAGAGGTTTGACGTTTTCAGTTTTTCCCACCCAGATTTATTGTCTCCAGAAATCACTGTTGTCCTACAAACAAAGTCCCTGATTCTCTCAGAATCGGCTCTACTATCTATTATCTACTTTCTCTTATGTGTCCTATACTTAACTTGTGATTACATAGTAACTCATGCTACATTCCTCAGTTTATTTCTTATTTTTCTAAATCCAGTTTGCCCCTAGCATCTTAAGATCACTATCTCCTAAAAAGGCTTCTAGCTATTCTTAATTATTCCTAAACCCTAAACTCAACAAACCTCTTTTGCCATAAATATTTCCCACACAAACAAGTCTCAGAAACCAATCCTTCCCAAGGCCTCAAGCTCATCCTGGGACATTCTTTGTAAAGATCCTTGAACAAATGTCAATGGTTACTCTATAGATTATTTTCTGGGTGCAACTGTAGAAGGCTTTGTGCTTTCTCATGCTTCTCTCAAGCACCTTAACATTCTTTCTAGCCAACTCAACCAAAGAAAGGAAAGAATAAGTCAAAATCACAAGAGCTAACTCCTTCATACCGGGTCCATGCCTGTGGGATGAAGAGAGGGGGTTGGGGGCCGTGCCTCCATTTTGTCAGTAATGCCTAACGTGGCTCCCAACAGATGGAGAAGTTTTGAGGCTGCTGTAAGAATGAGACTAAAAATCACAGGCAGGAGGCTTAAGTCCAAATCCTGAGAACATCAGAGGACTCCTGAGGGCGGGGAACATTAATCAATCGGAGCCCATCAAAAACCGCCATATCTACACTGAAACCAAGCACCACCCAAGGGCCAACAACTTCCAGAGCAAGACATACCAGGCAAATTCTCCAGCAACACAGGAACATAGGCCTAAGCTACAATATACAGACTGCCAAAAGTCACAGCAAACCCACTGACATCTCAAAACTCATTACTGGACACTTCATTGCACTCCAGAGAGAAGAAATCCAGCTCCACCCACAAGAACTCCAACACAAGTTTCCCTAACCAATAAACCTTGACAAGCCACCCATCCGACCTCACCCACAGCAAGGAAACTCCACAATAATGAGGAACCACAAACTGCCAGAACACAGAAAGGCCACCCCAAACATAGCAATATAAACAAAATGAAAAGGCAGAGAAATACCCAGCAGGTAAAGGAACAAGATAAATGCCCACTAAACCAAACAAAAGAGGAAGAGATAGGGAATCTACTTGATAAAGAATTCAGAATAATGATAGTGAAAATGATCCAAAATCTTGAAAACCAAATGGAGTTACAGATAAATAGCTTGGAGACAAGGATGGAGAAGATGCAAGAAAGGTTTAACAAGGACCAAGAAGAAATAAAAAAGAGTCAACATATAATGAATAATGCAATAAATGAGATCAAAAACACTCTGAAGGGAGCCAGCAGTAGAATAACAGAGGCAGAAGATAGGATAAGAGAGGTAGAAGATAGAATTGTAGAAATAAATGAAGCAGAGAGGTAAAGAGAAAAAAGAATGAAAAGAAATGAGGACAACGTCAGAGATCTCTGGGACAATGTTAAACTCCCCAACATTTGAATCATAGAAGTCCCATAAGAAGCAGACAAAAAGAAAGACCCTGAGAAAATAGTTAAGGAGATAATAGTTGAAAACTTCCCTAAATGGTGAAGGAAATAATCACCCAAGTCCAAGAACAGGGTAAACCCAAGATACATATTAATCAAATTAACAAAGATCAAACACAAAGAATAAATATTAAAAGCAGCAAGGGAAAAGCAACAAATAACACAAGGGAATTTTCATAAGGATAACAGCTGATCTTTCAATAGAAATTCTTCAAGCCAGAAGGGAATAGCAGGACATAACCTAAAGTGATGAAAGAAAATAACCTACAGCCCAGATTACTGTACCCAGAGCGGATCTCATTCAAATATGAAGGAGAAATCAAAAGCTTTACAGACAAGCACAATCTGAGAGAATTCAGCACCACCAAACCAGCTCTCCAACAAATGCTAAAGGATCTTCTCTAGACAGAAAAGACAGAAAACGTATGTAAACTTGAACCTAAAACAACAAAGTGGCAATGGGATCATACTTATCAATAATTACCTTAAATGTAAATGGATTCAATGTCCCAACCAAAAGACAAAGACTGGCTGAATGGATACAAAAACAAGACTCCTGTATATATTGTCTACAAGAGACCCACCTTGAAACAAGGGACACGTACAGATTGAAAGTGAAGGGCTGTAAAAATACATTCCACGCAAACAGAGACCAAAAAAGCAGGAGTAATAGACTTTGAAATTAAGGCCATGAAAAGAGACAAAAAGGACACTATGTAATGAGCAAAGGATCAACCCAAGAAGACATAACAATTATAAATATATATACACCCAACATAGGAGCGCAACAATATGTAAGACAAATGCTAACAAGTATGCAAGGGGAAAATAACAATAAGACAATAATAGTGGGAGACTTTAATACTCCACTCACACCTACGGATAGATAAACTAAACAGAAAATTAGCAAGGAAACACAAACTTTAAATGATACAATAGACCAGTTAGACCTAATTGATATCGATAGGACATTTCACCCCAAAACAATGAATTTCACCTTTTTCTCAAGTGCACATGGAACATTCTCCAGGATAGATCACATCCTGGGCCATAAATCTAGCCTTGGTAAATTCAAAATAATGGAAATCATTCCAAGCATCTTCTCTGACCACAATGCAATAAGATTATATGTCAATTACAGGAGAAAAACTATTAAAAATTCCAANTGTTTCCTTATTAATTTTCTGTTTTGATGATCTGTCCATTGGTGTGAGTGGGGTTTTAAAGTCTCCTACTATTATTGTGTTATTCTCTATTTCTCCTTTTATGTCTGTTAGTGTTTTTCTTATGTATTGAGGTGCTCCTATGTTGGGTTGCATAGATATTTGCAATTGTTGTCTTCCTCTTGGATTGATCCTTTGATCACTATGTAGTGTCCTTCCCTATCTCTTGTAATATTCTTTATTTTATGGTCTATTTTGTCTGATATGAGGATTGCTACTCCAGATTTCTTTTGCTTCCCATTTGCATGGAATATATTTTTCCATCCTCTCACTTTCAGTTTATATGTGTCTTTAGGTCTGAAGTGCATTTCTTGTAGACAGCATATATATGGGTCTTGTTTGTGTATCCATTTAGCCAGTCTGCATCTTTTGGTTGGAGCATTTAGTAAATTTACATTTAAAGTAATTATTAATATATATATTCCTATTACCATTTTCTGGTTGTGGTTGATTTTGTAGATCTTTTTTCTTCTCTTGTATTTCTTGGCTATAGAAGTCCTTTTAACATTTGTTGTAAAGCTGGTTTGGTGGTACTGAATTCTCTTAACTTATGCTTGTCTCAAAACTTTTGATTTCTCCATCAATTTTGAATGAGATCCTTGCTGGGTACAGTAATCTTGGTTGTAGATTTTTCNCTCTGATCTGAGCAGAAAAAAAAAAAAAAAAACAGATAAATGATAATTTTTTTAATGTTACTTGTTTGATTTAAAAACTAGCATAGAATTTTATTTGACAATTTAGTTTCAATACTTTGCCACACTTTTCATTGGTTCTGTTACTTTCCTAATCCTCTTAAGTTGTAAAAGGAGCGGTTTCATTATGTGCAGAACCAGTATAAGTAAACCCAGTCATAAAGAAGCCTGAGAGCCAAAGAAATGATGCTTTCAAATTGTGGTGCTGGAGAAGATTCTTGAGCATCTCTTGGACCTCAAGGAAATCGAACTAGTCAATCCTAAAGAAAATTAACCTTGAATATTCATTCAAAAATACAAATGCTGAAGCTGAAGCTCCAATACTTTGGCCACCTGATGAGAAAAGCTGATTCACTGGAATAAGCTATATTAAATTTAGTTACAGCTATAACTAGGATGCTGGGAAAGATTGAAGACAGCAGGAGAAGGAGATCACAGAGGTCGATATGGTTGGATGGCATCACCGACTCAACTGACATGAATTTGAGCAAACTCAGGAACTGGTGAAGGACAGGGAAACCTGGCGTGATGCAGTACATGGGGTCGCAAAGAGTCAGACAGGACTTAGCAACTAAACAACAACAACATACCCAGCCTGAAATACATCTAGATCCTCTGGAGAAGGAAATGGCAACCCACTACAGTACTCTTGCCAGGGGATTTTCCCAACCCAGGGATTGAACCCGGGTCTCGGGCATTGTAGGCAGATGCTTTAACCTCTGAGCCACCAGGGAAGACCTACAACAGCTTAGCTAATGGTTAATGTAACAATTACTTTCTCTTTGAGGAAAAATATACAGTCATATTTTTATGTAATTTTCTAGGTTATTATATAACTATTATATGCTTCTCATACATTGCTACACTTAATCCTTAGAATAACCTTTAGATGTATTTCAGGCTGGGTATGCTGTTGTTCTTTAGTGGCTAAGTCATGTCTGACTCTTTGCGACCCCACAGACTGCATCATGCCAGGTTTCCCTGTCCTTCACCATTTCCCTAGTTTGCTCAAATTCATGTCAGTTGAGTTGGTGATGCCATCCAACCGTATCGACCTCTGTGATCCCTTTCTGCTGCCTTCAAATTTCCCAGCATCCCACTTATAGTGAAAAATCAAGGAGAAAAGGAAATACATAAGTATCTGAATGCAGAGTTCCAAAGAATAGCAAGAAGAGATAAGAAAGCCTTCTTCAGTGATCAANTTTTGATCTGTCTCCCAGAATAATGGAAATAAAAACAAAAACAGACAAATGGGAGCTAATTAAACTCAAAAGCTTTTTCACAGCAAAGGAAATCACAAGAAAAAAAAAAAAAAAAAAAGACAACCCACAGAATGAGAATAAAGCTCATAAAGTTTGATACCCCCAAAACAAACAACCCAACCAAAAAATGAACAGAAGACCTAAACAGACATTTCTCCAAAGTTATACAGATGGCCAACAGGCCCATGAAAAGATGCGCAACCTCACTAATTATTAGAGAAACACAAATCAAAACTATAGTGAGATATCACCTCAAAGTTGTCAGAATGGCTATTATCAAAAAAGTCTACAAACAATACACGCTAGAGAAGAAGTAGAGAAAAGGGAATCCTCCTACATCATTGGTGGAAATGTAAACTGGTCCAGCCACTATGGAGAACAGTATGGAGTTTCTTAAAAAAACAAAAAAGAGTTACCTCATGATCCAACAATCCCATTTCTGGGGCTTTTATCCAGAGAAAACATGGCTCAAAAGGCTGCACGGCCCGCAGTGCTAACTGCACCACTATTCACAACAGCCAAGACATGAAAGCAACCTAAAGCCCACTGACAGGAGAATGGACAAAGATGTGGTAAACACACACAGTGGGATGCTGCTCAGCCATTCAAAAGAAGGAAACAATGCCATCTGCAGCAACACGGATGGACTTCGAGGTTATCATACTGAGTGAAGTCACTGAGACAGAGAAAGACAAATGCCGTATGATACTGCTTTACATGTAGAATCTAAACAGATAAAAATGAGCTTATTTACAAAACGGAAGCAGACTCAGAGATTTACACAATGTTTATGGTTATGGCCGGAAGGGCTGGGCGAAGTGATAGATTGGGAGTTTGGGATTGACACGTACACACTGTTCTACTTAAAATAGATAACCAAGAAGGACTTACTGTAGAAACCAATAAATAAACAAAAAATGACAAAGAGCTGACACCACTCTGGAAACATGCTGAATTTAGGGTAAGTTACAGAAAATTCAGGGATTCCCTGGTGGCTCAGACAGTCTGCCTGCAATGGGGGAGACCCAAGTTTGATCTCTGGGTCGGGGAGATCCCCTAGAGAAGGAAATGGCAACCCACTCCAGTATTCCTGCCTGCAAATCCTGTGGATGGAGGAGCCTGGTGGGCTACAGTTCATAGGGTCGCCAAGAGTCAGACATGACTAAGCGATTTCACTTTCAACTGAACATCCGAGTTGTTACAAGAGAATTTAGAATTACCTGTGGGTGCGTGGTAAGCAAGGAGGATCCAGAGACATAAGACACTTTCTCATAATGGGACTGGATGATCCAGTTCGAGCTTCCAAGGGCATAGCCAGAGCTTAGAGGGGTCACCTGGACCGCACCGAAAAGCTCCTAGAAAAGAACAATGTAAGGATGTGGGCTGAACTTTCAGGAATGCAGTCATGCCAGGTAAGTTTGCAGAGGGAAAAAAACAGAAAATCCTTCTCCACTTAGAAACTACTTTCAAGTGAATCAGAAACTTTAAGAACAGAAAGATGGTGGAGACCATGGGACAGACTCATCTTACAGTCTTTTACTTATCACATTTCTGAGAATTTCAGTCCATCCACATGTCACCAGGCACCCATTAAAAGGCAGAGATGATACATTATGATATAGGCCAAAGAGATAAATACTTAGGTTTTTTTCTTCTTCCTTTTTTTAACCCTTTTCAGGTTAGGAATTAGTATCTTGGTTGTTCTGTAAAAAGTGGCTCTGGACCACAGTTAACAGGAATGGGAACCCCATCATGATCAGAGCTCAGAAGTCATATGTGCCAAATTATTTCTTGATCCCTTTGATGCTGTTTTCTACTTCACAAATCCAAAACCTGTAAAATGGTGTCACTGTTCTAAAGTAAACAGGATAAGATGCCTTTTTTCCCCCTTACTTATTATATGCTAATGAGTGATGGGGAATATAAGGTTTAGGACAGAGCACCAGTAAGAACCTGGGAAAAGATGGAGGAAAATAACAGATGTTCTATCTTTCCACCAGGTACTAGTACAAGACTTATAGTGACTCAATGGCTTAAAAATGGGAACTATAAAATCCTTCCAAAGAATCAAAAGCATTCACCAATCAGTAAAATTGTATTAACACTCACAATTTTCTGAGAATATCCCACCAGCTGGATCTTACTAAGGGCAGAGTTCACCTCCTGCATAGTGTAGCATCTTCTCCAGGTCGAGACTTCTACTGCATCCTTGAGAGGAGAAGGCAGGAGCCTGGAAATAGATCATCAAATCAGTTCTTATAAACAGAGACTACTGTTCAAATAACTTGCCCATTTTGTCTAAGTTGTCCAATCTATTGGCATATCTGGATGTTCACAGGATAAACATTCCTTTATAATTATTTTTATTTCTGTAAAGTTGGCAGCACTCTCCCCTCTTTCATTTCTGATTCTAGTAATTGCAGTATTCTCTCCATGGGGTGGCAAACAGTCAGATACAGCTGGGCGACTGAACTGAGCTGAACTCCCTTTTTCTTGGTCAGTCTAGCTAAAGGTCTGGTAGTTTTGTTGATCCTTTCAAAGAACTAACTTTTGGATTCATTGATTTTTCTCCATTGTTTTTCTACTCTTGATTTTGCTTATCCAGCATATAGCTGGATCTTCTGTCTTTTTAAACCCATGTGATAATTTTGGTCATCTGAACTATTTAATCCATTCACACTTAATGTTACTATTGATATATTAATATAATAGTTGGCTTACGTTTACCAATTTAATTTTTGTTTTTTATATATAACATCTTTTTTTGTTCTTCTATTCCTCCACTGATTTTTAAAAATAGTAAGTGAATATTTTCTGATGTAGCTTTTTAAATCCCTTCATGATTTTTCACTTTTTAAAAAGTTATTTCCTTAGTGGCTCTCCTAAGGGCTTATATCTTTTAATACAGAGCATTTCTGTCTAACCTGCAAAGTTATAGAAAAGAACTAGGTTAAACACATCTGAGGCTTGGTAGAAAGAGGAAAATAAAACACATTTTGCAACTTTTCAGACCAGCATCAGGAGCAATCATTAAAACAAACAAAAATGTGTCATTAGAAAGACATTTTATTCAATATTATTTTGCTCAGACACAAATAAGAATAGACCTAAAGAGTGACTTCTCTGAGATTCTCTGTACGATACAAGTGAAGGGATTTCCAGAGAACAGAACCTGTGCATTAGCTCTGTTCTGTCTCCTAAACTGGCACTGAACAATAGCAAAGAATTACACACACACACACAACTGACCCTTAAGACAAAGAGATGAGAGGAGAGCTAATAGCAACAGCATTTTAGAAAGGAGAAAGACAAATAATGACTGATTTCGCAGACCCGGGAAAGTTCAAGTCACTTAATTTATACTGCAGAACTCATGAAAAGCTTAGCAATGAGAAACAACAGGTATGTCTTGAAGTGAGGTTAAAGGTGAGCCTAAAAACAAGAAAATTCCTAGAAAAAACTGATTAAGAAATAGAACCTACTAATTCTCCTCACCTAATCCATAAAGCTCAGCAATTGCCCCTTCCCCTCAGAGGCATGTCATCAGAGACTTTTCTCTAGGGAGAATAAATGAGAGTCTGGACCAGGGGAAACCAGCATCACCTGGAAGCAACCTCCTTATGCAAAAGTTTACGCACTGAGAGGGACGATTTTCTTATCCTCAGGCCAGAACACTATCAGTTAATCTTACACCCTGACGGGTAGGAGACCTTCTCTGAAAAACAAGATCAGCACCAGAAAAAAAAAAAACCACCCAAAAACAAACAAACAAAACCCCCCCACACACAAAAAACCCTCAATGAAAAGATACTGACTGACATTGGGGTTTTACAGTGAAATTACCTAACCAGACTATGTTATGGTAAAGTCTAGAATTCAACAAGACCGGACACACAGAGTTTCCAAGTAGCTTTTTTTTAAAGCTGTCTAATTCTGAAATATGAACCAATAACCAAGGATCACCATGTATTTGAATAAAACCTCTAAAATGATAAAGGCCAAAATAAATGGAAGAAGGAGAGGAAATAAATTAGGTTGGTAGAAAATAACAGTCATTATTCTCAGATAAATAAAAGAGTGTACCTAAGAAATGAGAAGAGACTTCTACTAAAAAGGGTGAAGAGTCATTAAGAGAATGAAAAGAAATAAATGAAAATATGACATTATACAATGAAAGCATGCCAACAAAACAACAAGATTTCAAAATAAGCAAAGATATTCAAGACACAAAAGACCCAGATAAATGAAGAAATCAGAAAAGCTTAAAAATGAAGGAACAGAACTACATAAAGAATTAGAAATTTAATAAGAATTTAGGAATGAAGACTAAACTGAAAGACACATAAGAGTGGGTAAACACAACAGATACGCCGAGAGCAAAGACAGATACAACATACAGGTAATAGGAGTCCCTCACAGAAATCCAAGCAAGGAAAAAGAATACCAAAAACCGTAATTAGAAATAAAAAGAAACTATACACTGAAAGAACACAATGCAGACTCGAGAATACTGACCTGGAATAACTAACACCAGATATATTCAGGGAAAATATTTAGATTACCGAGAAAAATCTCTGGGCATGGAGGCAAAAAGGGCAAGTTATTTACAAGGAAAGCAAGAAAAGATTACATCGGTTTTCAACAGTTTTCAATGTTTTTTTTTCTAGAGTAAAACAGACGAACATATTTAAGAGACTCAAAGAAAGAAAATGCAAGCCAAGGATTATAGATTTAGCAAAACTGACTTTCAAGGTCACAGAGCACAGAAAAACAATTATTAACCAGCAAGAACTCACGGAATACAGTTCTTATGATTCCATCCTGATATATCATCTGAAGAATGAGTCAACCCAAATTGACTACAGTAGAAACATCAATACAGGGGTTGATAGTATTAAATGCAGAGTTCCTTGAGGAGAAAGGCCAAATGAAGTTGGAAGGGAGAGAAGACAGTATGTAACGGCTACATGTTCTGACAAGATAGACACAGTAAAAGTATAAAAGCAGCAGAAGAAAAATACATATTCTCTTTCCTCCAAAAAGGCCTCGAAACAACTGACCAATCCAGTGACAGCGAGCATTGTTAGCAGCCAGAATCGGAGCTCAAAATCCCATTTCCCACTAAAAGAATCCAGAGTTTCTTGGAGAAATGGATGATTCCAGACATAGGAACGTAAAAGAGGAGTCTTAGACGTCCTGCTACGTTAGATAACAAGCAAACTATCAAAAACTACAAACGATGCAACAAAAGGACACAGTGGATAAACTGAACATGCTTTCACTGATGGGACAGTCTGAGCTGCAAGAAGGGTGATGTGGTGATGGGCTGAAATCCATGCTCTATGTATGTTTCAGCTTGTGCTGTGATTAGACTGGCGCACAGAGGCATGGCTTTTGAGTTACCAGACATCTCTCTCTTAACCTAGGTGGTTTTTATAGGGGTAGCTGCTTTATAATAATTTGTTAAGTATATATCAAGCTTTGTGGGGTTTATTTGGTATCCGTGTTTTTTATTACAATATAAAAAGGTTCATTTAAAAATATAGAAAAAGTTACGTCAAAACAAGAATTAAGTAGCAGAGACAAAAAAATTCATAGGAAGGTTGGGAGATGAAATTCCCAGACAGAATAACAAAACAAAGTGATGGTAAAGAGGAGAGAGAAGTATTTGAGTGTCAGTCCAGGAGGTTCAACATTCAAACAACATGAGTTCCGAAAAATACACAAAAATTGAAAAAAGGAATTTTAGAAGGGGGGAAAAATTTATTTTTTAAATTAGAATTGAAATTCTCCATTTTCTAGATTGAGGGTCAGCAAATATTTTAGATACAGGGACAAAGATGCTTTAAACTCTGGAGGCCACATACAGTCTCTGTCAAGTTATTCAACTTGGCCATGTAACACCACAACGATATGAGTGTGTCTGTGTGCCAATAAAACTTTATTTTACAAACATAGTGGCAGGCCAGATTCAGACACAAATAGCTGCCAACACTTTTCTAGACTGAAAGGACACACTAAGCTCAGTCCATGAATGTAAACTATCTTTAAGTAAGACACACCATCATAAACTTGAAGGACAAGGAAAAGATTCTAAAAGTCTCCACAGAGGAATAAACAGCATACATACAGGAGATCAAGCCTTAATAACACTGGACTTTTCAACAGCATTTCTGGGAGACAGAAGAAGCAAACTACATCTAGTTTGCATTTCTATCGGAGTGTGAGGGTAGAATGCAGACATTTTAGATGTGCAGGCTCACAGAAAATTTACTTCTCATGCACTCTTTTTCAGGGAGCTGGTGGAGGAAGTGCCTGGAAAAATGAAAGTGTAAACCAGAAAAAAAAAAGTCCCAGAAAATAGAGCTTCTAACAGAAAAAAATGGTGAAGAAATCTATAGGATCGAGGTGGAGAAAGTTCCAGACTGAATGCTGTGTAGCATTCCCAAGAGCATCTGACATGAGACGGGGCAAGAGTGAAGACTCAGGGAGGGGACTTCTAGAACAGGAAGATAAAAATGTCAGACTATTCATCAAGTCTGAACATACTGAGGAGAGACTCAGACAAATGAGCAAAGGTTAGAGATAAATTAGTAATATAATATGTAAGGGCTTTCCAAGTGGCTCAGTGGTTAAGAATCCACCTGCCAATGCAGGAGACGTGGGTTTGATCCCTGGGTCGGGAAGATCCCCTGCAAAAGGAAATGACAACCTACTCTGGAATTCTTGCCTTGGAGATCCCATGGACAGAGAAGCCTCGCAGGCTATAGACAAGGGGTCATAAATAGTTGGACATGGCTGAGCAATGGAGCATATACGCACACAGAAAACTAAGCAAATAAACAAACAAGATAATTACTAACTCAAGGGAAAACAGAAAGTTGTGCAAGAAAAAAATAATCCTAACAATGTTATGCGGCCAATAAATTGTATTTCCATGGTCATAATAATGTAAACATGGAACAGAGATTCAGTAAAAACAGCACACAGGTCATGTAGGTCGAACTCTCTTCACCTTTGTTTCTGCAGCAAGAAAATAAAAACAATCCTTCTTGTTACCTTCTGCATAAACAGGTGAAGATTTTCTTATTTCATGTACCTGTCCTCTATAGAGTGAATTGATTTAGGTTTCACAATGTTGAGTCAATAAACATTTACTTAGCTCTGATTAGGGCCATGGTACTCCAGTCCTATAAGGAACTGAATAGGTATAACATAAAGGCCTTGGCTCACAGGAACCTAGTCTGAAAAAATTTTTACAACAGTACAAGGCAAAAAAGGAGACATGGAAAACCGTGATAAGTCAGCCTAGTCTGAAAAAATTTTTACAACAGTACAAGGCAAAAAAGGAGACATGGAAAACCATAAGTCAGCCTTGCCTGCATACTTGTCTTCCCTCCCAGAAGGGATTAAATGATACATTGAAAATGCAAATCTCTACACACACACACACACACTCTCTCTCTCTCTCTCTCCTCCCTTTTAATGGTTCACCATTGGATAAAATTGAAGGCTCTCAGCATGACTTACAAGGCTTTTCTGTATCATGGTCCTGCCTCGGCCTACATTCTACACGCTGAACTATATAAGGAGCTCTCTAAGTGCCAGGCTCCCTCAAAGCTGTAACATTCCACTGTCCACTTCTGATTTTGTGTGGACAACGTGTGTGCATGCCCAGTTGCGTCTGACCCTCTGTGACCCCATGCAGCCCACCAGGCTCCTCTGCTCATGGGATTTCCCAGGCAAGAATACTGGAGCGGACTGCCATGCCCTCCTCCAGAGGGTCTTCCCGACCCAGGGACTGAACTCGCATCTCTTCCATTTCCTGCACTGCAGGTGGATTCTTTACCACTGAGCCACTGGGGACGCCTTACTCCTGCTTTAAAATCTAGGCCACCTATCACCTTTTCTCAGGTCTTGTGACACCTGTCTCGGCCAGGTGCATATCCCGTGTGCTGAGAAGATGGCTGACGGAGTCTCAGAGCCCAGGAAGTGGCACAGAAGCCCTCTCTGGAGCAGGATCATGCCAAGGGGCTGCCACCGACACTTCTGTCTCCTTCCGCACCCCTGCTACTATCCTCCACCCACTGAGGAAGGAGAGCTTCCTCTCAGAGGTACACCAGGGAAAGAGCAGACAATTTAGACTTGTCTGGATGAAAATCTCAGCACTGCCTCTTACCTGTGAGCCTCAGTATCCTCATTAGTGAAAAAGGAGAGTATCACCTCCCTCTTAGAGCTGTCCTGTGAGGTGTGAAGGGCAGAACGCACGGAAGGGTCTGCCATAGAACAGAGGCTGGGTGAGGACTCTCTCCAACCTTCCCCAACATACACAGCCATCGCTGCCCCAGAACAAGCATTTTCCAACAATACTGTAGTGGACTTTAACCCAGGGTAATTTCTTTAGATGAACCTGACACTGAACTTGAGTGGCCCAGGCACTGCTCTAGAGAGTCTCAAGGAAGAACCAAAGTTACTCCCCTGCTTTGAGTGAGTATCTGTGCTCAGTCATGTCCAACTCTTTGCGACCCCATGGACTCAGCTCACCAGGCTCCTCTGTCCACAAAATTTTCTGGGCAAGAATACTGGGGTGGGTTGCCTTTTTTTCCTTCATGGGATCTTTCCTGATCCAGGGATCAAATCTATGTCTCCTGCATTGGCAGGTGAGTTGTTTTTTTTTTTTCCTCTCCCCACTGAGCCACATGGGAAGCCCTGGTTTAGTGCCTCCTTTAAATTCCTTGAGATCAGGAGGCCCTATGGCTTGGGCTTCCCAGGACTGCCCTTCATTAAGAATAAAGACTTTTTCCTTTGGGCTGAGTATGAGCAGGAGTTTCTTAACTTGTCACCCGAGCTGGAAGGTTATTATGTGAGTGGCTAGAGTGATAAACAATGATGCCTAACCACATCTTTCATCTCAGTTGGATCTGTTTTAATTGCTCTCAGCTCTGCCAAGGCCCTACCATAGACACACCTCTGCTCGAGACTGTGCTAACAAGTCACATGCCAGCTAGATCAGAGGCACATTCTTCAACTAACTAGGTACACTGGTTTATTTCTGGGCTGTCTACTTGGTTCCATTGATCCATGTGTCTGTATTATCTGAAGCTCACTGCTATGTCTGGGGAGAGGTGAGCCCTAAGAACGCATGCGAGGTGGTAAGCATCTGGGAGAAACTGATCGGTAAGCCAGAAGAGCAAGGTCAGGCAGCTCCCCCACGGCTCTGGTCTCAAGTCTGACCTGCTCAGCTTAGGGTGGGTGACAGGCAACTTCTGACACAGCTTCCTAGGCTCCCCATCTCCCATACTTGGCCCCTTGTGTGAGCGCCTCCCACCAGATGTAGACTGGACCTACCGGCTAGCTTCTAGTGAAGAGAACATGACAAAGGTGACAAGCGGTCACTTGCAAGATTAGGTTACAAAGGACTGTACCTCCTTTCTGTCCACAATCTCTCCTCTGGCCTCCTGTGTGCTCTGAGGCAGCCAGCTGCCATGCTCTGAGATGCTCTGAGGAGAGGCCCACGAGGCAAGGACCCAAGGGAGGCTTCAGTCCAGCATCCCTGAGGAACTGAATCCTTCCAACCTTGATGTGAATAAGCTAAGAAGGGGATCCTCCTAGGGAAGCCTGAGAAAAGGGTGGCCTGGTGGGTGATCCAGTTACTAATAAATCAGGAAGCGTCTTGGACCGTGCTCTGGTACAGAGGCACTGTTTTCAATTAAGTTTGGGCTTTTCTCAGGTCTGGTCAATGACATTTTTACAAACTCTAACTGTACAGAACATCTGCAGCATGGACATCATATCCAATTTAAATTTGATTTCTGCTTTAGTTGCAACATTGAACGACTCACCTAACCTCTTTTCTCCCCTTCATAAATCTAACTGGATGGTAAAATGTTTCCTTCAAAAACTGTTGAAGACCACAGCAAATGAGTAATCATACACACACGTGTATATGTATACTATATTATTAACATTATATATCTATGATTATTCAGTGCCTATGAACTCCTCCCCCTTACTCTTATGCTTAAATTCTTTGGATATCTTATTCTGGTACCTTATATACAGACTACACTACTTTCAGATCTCAACCTAATTAAGTGTCATTTCTCTATTGGAAACATCTAGAGGTTTCCTTTATCACATAGGTTTGGTGACTATGTTTTCACGAACAATTATGATAAATTTTCTATCAGCTAGACAAAAGACTACAACCAGGAAATCAGTCAAATGTATTGTTGGCTTTTCCAAAAGAACAGCCTTCGAATATTCTTTTGTGCAGGGTTAGCTTGCAATGCTTCTCTCTCCCTCTTGGTGAGCACTGGCTAACTGTAACCCAGCCAGGCCCCTCTCAATCGTGCCATGTTGCCATGTTTTTGCCCACAATATCCTCTTATCTTAGAATGACCTCTTTCCTCATTCAAACCCTGCATAGCCTGCCAAGCCCAGCCGAGTCTCGCCACTTTGTACGTATTCTTTGCTCAACAAGCTCCTTGGATACAGGTACTATGCCTTAAACTTTTGGGGGCACTTCCCTACACACTTATCATAATGCCAGGCCCTAGGGTGTTAATCAACAAGACGGAAGTCCTCTGAGTTTTCTGTTTCTACCCACTATTTCCCTTCGCTAACACCATTTTTACTCTTTCAAGTTACATGGTCCCTTTCTCCTTCTATCTCCTAACATCTCGTCTAAGTCAGCTTTCCCTAAAACTTAAGCTTGAGGCCATAATTATAGAGAGGGCTTTACAGAGCCGTTCAAAGCCATTAGGGTTATTGGCTGATTAAGGATAAGTCGGATAAGGAAACCCAGTGGGAACTAGTTCTGTTTTTGCTGGTTTTCTAATTTATCCAAGTCAAGTTCTCAGAGTCTAAATGTTTAATAAGTACTTTCTAAAAGATTTCATTGGTTTTGTTCTTATCACACTTGAATGCTTAATAAACATTTTTTCCCAGGGCCTCACATCACGCCAGAATCCTGCTGTCTGTTCTTTCATCCTACCAGCACAAGATCATGTGTTTTCGTAAAAGAGCAAGACTTTTAGGTCCACAGGGACCACTTAAAAGCTTATAAATAAAACACTGGTTGGGCTTTTTCTAAGTGTTTGATGAATGAATGAACAAAATAAATATAAGAGCAGAATACAAAGAAGAAAAGAAGCAGAAAAAATGTTTCCTCTCATTATAGTCAAGTGTGCTTAATACACACGGAGGTGGCGGGAGGATGGAGATGTATCAGCGGGCTGATGCTCTTTACTGCTTTTGTTGTTCAGTTGCTCAGTCGTGTCCGACTCTTTGTGATCCCATAAGCTGTAGCCCGCCAGGTTTCTCGGTTCATAGGATTTCCCAGGCAAGAATACTGGAGATTAGCCATTTCCTTCTCGTGGGGATCTTCCTGACCCAGGGATCAAACCTGAGTCTCCTGCACTGGCAGGCGGATTCTTTATTACTGAGTCTCCAGGGAAGCCTGATGATCTTATGGAATTTACCAAAAGCAAAACCTGAAAATTTCTTAATATTAAACTGAAATCAGATTATAAACCTTGATTTTTGTTTTAGATCAATTTCTCTCCTAAAAGCACAAAGGCAATTGTTTAGGCTACCAAAGCATGACATAAATAATTCTTTGAGAAGGCCTAAACCATCTCTGCTTTCATTTTCTGCTTATCAAAACCCTCTTATCTATAATCTGATCTCTTTAAGTGGACTTGCTGCCCAAAACAGAGTCCTAGGCAGATGGACTAGTTCTCAGGATAAAGTAATTAAATGGAGTTTTTGTCTATCAGTCAGTATCCTGGGAGTTTAGTTAGGCCAAACCTGCCCCTCAGAGGCTAATTGACTCTAAGTGAAATAAAGTGACTAAGTTTCTTGTGATGACACCATCAAAGCACCACAACTCTCTGCTGCTGCTAAGTTGCTTCAGTCATGTCCGACTCAGTGCAACCCCATAGATGGCAGCCCACCAGGCTCTCCCATCCCTGAGATACCCCAGGCAAGAACACTGGAGTGGGCTGCCATTTCCTTCTCCAATGCATGAAAGGGAGAAGTCAAAGTGAAGTTGCTCAGTTTTGTCTGACTCTCAGCGACCCCATGGACTGCAGCCTACCAGGGCCCTCCATCCACAGGATTTTCCAGGCAAGAGTACTGGAGTGGGGTGCTATTGCCTTCTCAGACCACTCTCCGAGAACCTGCTTAAAGACATCTTAAAAAACTCTAACATAAGCGAACTGTGTTCAATTCAATTCTCCTATATTACAGAAAAGAAGACTGAGTCCCAGAATCTGAATGATACTGCTAATGATCATCAACAGGCGGACTAGGAAAATAACTTCCCTTCTGCTATACTAAATATGTTGCTCTCACTAGGAAAGGCAGTGCTGAAAGATAAGTAAGGCTGAGGAAGGCAGATGTGTGATGGTTACTGAAAGGGGGGTGATGTGAGCCACGTGTCTCATTAAAGGGAGAAAGGATGCTGGTGTTCACTGAGCACCTATTATGTGCCTGGCACTGTTTTAAGGACTTTACTTGTAGCACTCATTTAGCCCTCACAACAACCTTGTGATGTTGCTAATACTATTCCTATCATATAAACAAGAAAACAGAGCCTGAAATTCAAACACCAGTCTATTTGACCTCTAAGCCCATAGCTTTAATTTTCTTCCTACTACATAGTGAGACCTGATAAATTCATCTATAAATACCCAAGGAGTGTTAGGCCAGAGAAACTTCAAGTACAATATGCTTTTTTTTTAAAAAAATTATGTCTTCTATAAGGTATAAACCCATATTTTAAGCTCTGAGTACTGAAAATTGCCATAACATTTCAGCCAGGAATATATCGATGCATAATTCCTTAATGCTAGGCAGAGGATTGTGACAATATCCTGTAATGATTTAGTCTCTTAATTACAATTGTAGATTTCTGGTCTTACAAAAAATGCTACACTTACATAAAAAATATTTGAGGATGGGTTAGTTTCTTCAGTGCAATATTGTGCTTTAAAATTTCCCATTAAAAACCTAAATTTTGAAGTGTATATGGGAATGTCAGAGGCTCAAAAATTTTATGGTAGGGGATTCTCCTTTCCCTACCCTTCAAAAATCTCTCGAGAAGTGTAAGCTGCAATGTCAAAATGAGGAAGAAGGATAGCTAACTTCTAAATAAATCTCAGGAAGCAGTGTCAACTGAGTTGGGGAGTCTGACAGCTGCCAAAAAGCAAGGGTAATGTTTTTTTGGGAGGGATGGCGGGTGGGTAAACACACTAATACTAAATCAAATGCTAATTCAAACTAACTTCCTGTGATTTAAGGGAATTTGTCAGAAACCAATGAGTCTGAAAGATTTTCATGTATTGTTTTTTTGGTTGATGGTCTTATGAGTAACTTCAGCTACTAAGATGCATTAATTTTAAACGCTTAACCATGCGGCAGCTTGTATAAGGTTTAGGTCAAAAATTAGGGGCTTGAATCCAACTCATGGAAGTGTTCTGCTTGAGGTGTTCATCCAGAATTTTATTTTAATGTGAGAGCCAACTTTTTAAAAGGTAGGGGAAAAAAAAAATCACATGTGAAACATCTAGATCCTGAGCTTCTCATAAAAAAAAAAAAAAAAAAATCAGGTTTTGGCAGTGATGGGCTTGCTTTCCCATATGGGCAAAACTGCTGAAGTTGTGTGTCAGCTGCCTCTTTGGAGAGGTGTGGACACCGGGCCATGGTTCCTGGCAGCCAACCCCACTCCTGTACTTATCTACCCCTTTCTCATCCCTAGAGGTATCTGAGTTTGTGACCCTTATTTTATAGGAATGGAACAAGGGGAATGCAGCAATTAAAAAATAGAGATCTAAAGAAAAGATACAGCTGTATCGTTTGTTCACTGTACTAAGTGACAGCAAGCAAACAATGATTCGCAATAGAGTCTGTCACAGTGTCTTGGGACATATGATATCATCTGGCTTATGACACGGGGAACTTTTCAAGGGGTGTAAATCCTTCAGCATAAATGTTCACATGAAATGCTTTTAGTATTCTGGCATGAGATGAAATTCTGGGTGACTATTTTGAGAGAACGCTTTTGTCTCATGTCAATTACAAAATAGCTCCTCACATTTTTCTATCAGTTCTAATATTTATGCTGAATTTCTTCAAGAGAAAAAAAAAACCAGAGGACATGGCTGGCTTCATTGACTGTCACCTTGGTGTAATCTTTCCAATAATCAGACTCTTCTCTTTCCCTATCAGTAACTATGGCTCATCTCACACTCAGAAACCAAAACAAAATGCTTGACAGGGATCAGAACTATGCTCAGGATACACGAAGTAATGAAATACAGTCTCCGACTGGTCCAGGTTATCCTTTCTTCTCTACCAAGCTACCTCTCAACAGTTTCTGGTTTTTGCCCACCAGGTGGCGAGATAACAGATTCAAGGTTTTATTTCAACTAGCACCTTTTTAAAAAAAACAGATATCCTAAAGCACTTTAGGAAATTACTTTCAGGCCGCTCCTTCAAGTTCAATTCACCTTTTCTCCTAAAATATGATGGCATTTTTTTTTTCGGTGAGCCAGTTATCTTGTATTTTACAAAGAATGGGAAGCAAAGATCACTGCCAAGGATTCTGTTCAAGGTCACAAACAAAAAGGCAAAATAAGGACTTGGACATCTAAAGGCTTGGTCCAGGGTTTGGGAATCAGGAAACAGTGACCTTTGAACATCATCACTGGTGTGCCAAAATTCTTCATGGCAGAACATTTAAGGGTGTAAATTTAAAAGGAGGAAGTGAGGGGAGCCAAGGTGTACGTGTTCCACAGCAAGTGAAAACGAACCCCTCAGGTTTCTAAGGAGGCGGATGAAGAGAGGAACTGGGACAAGTGTGGGCCAGTGGGCAGACAGGAGAGGGAAAAAAAGGGGAGGAAGTATGTGATGGGCAGGAGGAAGGAAGCTGAGAATAAGAAGGCACTCGGGACGGGAGAGGACCTGTACTAAGCTGGCAGATCAAAGAAGGCAGCCACGTGTACTGAGAAGACTCAAACGCATGCGTCTACCAAGTGTTTTCTAATGACAAGTCAGACAGATACCATGTCCCCAGTCAAGGAAACGGAAACACAAAGAAGACCCGTGAAACACAGGAGATGGGCACTCCTATGCGTTCTTCCAGCACACGAGGGGCTTACACGCTCTGCAGGAGAGGCCTGTAACGGCTGAGGAGCCGTCCAGCACAGTAGCTAGCGCTCGGTGTTGGGATCCAGATAAGCCCAGCTGCCTGGGTTTGAATCCAAATCCTACTATCCACTAGTTTGTTGAGCTGAACAAGTTACTTATCCTCACTGTGCCTGTTTTCTCTTCTGCAAAACGATCACGTTGAAGAACTAAGTGAATTAAAGAAAACACTGAGAGNATTCTGTTCAAGGTCACAAACAAAAAGGCAAAATAAGGACTTGGACATCTAAAGGCTTGGTCCAGGGTTTGGGAATCAGGAAACAGTGACCTTTGAACATCATCACTGGTGTGCCAAAATTCTTCATGGCAGAACATTTAAGGGTGTAAATTTAAAAGGAGGAAGTGAGGGGAGCCAAGGTGTACGTGTTCCACAGCAAGTGAAAACGAACCCCTCAGGTTTCTAAGGAGGCGGATGAAGAGAGGAACTGGGACAAGTGTGGGCCAGTGGGCAGACAGGAGAGGGAAAAAAAGGGGAGGAAGTATGTGATGGGCAGGAGGAAGGAAGCTGAGAATAAGAAGGCACTCGGGACGGGAGAGGACCTGTACTAAGCTGGCAGATCAAAGAAGGCAGCCACGTGTACTGAGAAGACTCAAACGCATGCGTCTACCAAGTGTTTTCTAATGACAAGTCAGACAGATACCATGTCCCCAGTCAAGGAAACGGAAACACAAAGAAGACCCGTGAAACACAGGAGATGGGCACTCCTATGCGTTCTTCCAGCACACGAGGGGCTTACACGCTCTGCAGGAGAGGCCTGTAACGGCTGAGGAGCCGTCCAGCAC
This sequence comes from Neotragus pygmaeus, assembly GCA_006410875.1. Classification (NCBI taxonomy): domain Eukaryota; kingdom Metazoa; phylum Chordata; class Mammalia; order Artiodactyla; family Bovidae; genus Neotragus; species Neotragus pygmaeus. The sequence goes on along the minus strand of SJYV01013295.1, from coordinate 3,895,939 downwards.
AGTAGCTAGCGCTCGGTGTTGGGATCCAGATAAGCCCAGCTGCCTGGGTTTGAATCCAAATCCTACTATCCACTAGTTTGTTGAGCTGAACAAGTTACTTATCCTCACTGTGCCTGTTTTCTCTTCTGCAAAACGATCACGTTGAAGAACTAAGTGAATTAAAGAAAACACTGAGAGAAGGGTCAGGCACATAACAAGTGTTATGTAAGGTAAACAAGATAAATTACACATATGATAAAGGAATGCATAGAGGAGACTCATATTCTCATCTCTCATTATACTGTGAGACAGTCACAGTATAAAAACAAAGCAGGGACTTCCCTGGTGGTCCAGTGGCTAAGACCCGGCCCTCTCCTATGCCGGGGGTGCAAGTTTGATCCCTGGTTGGGAAGCTAAGATCCCACGTGCTGCATGGGCCAAAAACCAAAATGTAAACAGAAGCAAACAAAACAAATTCAATAAAGACTTTAATATGGTCCACATTAAAAAAAAATATATATATATAAGCAAAAAACCAAACAAAGCATATTCTCCTAGCTACATATTCATAGTGAGTATTAGTTGACCAGTTGTGTCTGACTGTGCGACCCCATGGACTATAGCCTGCCAGGTTCCTCTGTCTATGGTATTTCCCAGGCAAGAATACTAGAGTGGGTTGTCATTTCCTCCTGCAGGGGATCTTCCTGACCCAGGGATAGAACCTGGGTCTTCTGCATGGCAGGCAGACTTTTTATGGTCTGAGCCACCAGGGAGGCCTATTCATATTCATGTATCCTTGTAGAAAGAATGTCACAAAATCCAAGACATTCTAAAGTTTAGGTAATAGATGGCTCACAAATCATGGACCTAGAGGGAAAGAACTCAGTGATGAGGTAGCTGGAAGAGAGTGGAATGGGTATGGAGTATAAGGAACATGCCTAAGAAATTACAGACGAGTTCTGACTCTGGATGCCGGGCCTGGAGGGCTGGGGCTGAGGTGCGGAGGGCTAAGGGCAGCAGCTGGCCGAGGTGACCAGCTGCAATGTGTTAAGACTGACCGGTGTTCTCTACTGTACATCAAACATGAGTGCAGGAGAGGAACCAAGCTGCTTCTCTGCCTTCTCGACTGCATTTCCACTCCCTTCACTGCTTCATTCTTCCGCTACAGCCTTCTTAGTTCAGGCTTCTGTTCTCTTGCCCGGGTTTCTGCCACTGGGCTTCCTGCTCCTATCTCTGTATCCCATCCAGCCTCCATGCTGCTTCCAGGGTTGCTTCCTCTCAGTAGATATGTGATTATGTCTTTGCCTCGTCAACTGCCCCCAATGGACTTCCCACACCCGATTACAGAAAAATCAGTCTTCACACGGTAGACTCTTCATTAGCTTGCTCCAGTGTCCCTGTCTAGGGACATTTCACCTTTCCCCCTCTGTACTCAACCAATTCTAATCCACCCTGGACTTCTCATTGTTCCCTGAATATACTATATCAAGGGCCCCCAACCTCTGGGATCTAATGCCTAATGATCTGAGGTGGAGTTGATGTAATAATAACAGAAGTAAAGTGCACAATAAATGTAATGCACTTGGACCATTCCCAAACCATCCCCCACCCCAGTCCATGGGAAACCTGTCTTCTATAAAATGGGTCCCTGGTGCCAAAAAGGCTGGAGACTGCTGTATCCTACGATGCTTTGCCTGGACCCCACTTTATGACCTTTTCTATCAGGAGAAGTCCTTTCCTTTCTCTGAGACATACCTTAATCCTCATCTCCTAAGGAATGTCCCTCCTCAGTTCCCTAAGCAAAGAAACATCTTCATTTTCGGAGTGCCTATAGCCTTGTGACCAAGCATCTGTTACAATACATGCCACCCAAGACTGTAATGTATGTGTTTCATTGTCTGATTCCCATTAACCCCTCTGCACCTCAAAGAGACAGCCAACTGTTTACAAAACACCCAAACCTAGCATACTACCTTGCATATGGCATGGTTACCTCTCAAAATATGTTGGTTGAATCAAACACAGGGAAAAGAGAATCTTAGTTCTAATAGTATAAGCTAAGCAGAAAACAAGAAAACACTTGAGACTGCTTTGCTAAGCCCTTCCCCTGCCCCCCACAACTGTCAAGGGGAGTAGAACGCCCACTGCTCACCGCTGAATATCCTTGTTCTTCCACAAGGAGGCAGACTGAGCCTTGGGCACTCGTTCAATGAAGTTCACCAACTCTTCCATGAGAAGCCTGAGTTGAAACAAGGAAAGCGATGAACACTCAAAAGGAGAGTCAGAAAAACATGGCACTCTAACACAATCAAGAGAAATGGGCTTGCTGGCTTGCCCCTCCCCAATCATCTTTCTTCCTGTTTCGTATAAACATGGGCAGCATTTTATATAGAGCTGAACAAAAACTTAGACTCTGTCTTGAACTTCCATGTTAAAAATTCAGAATGTAAATGATTTAATTCACCTTTAAAATAAGCCTGGAGTGTTGCTTATCTCGAAAGGCTGAAATGTTTAAACCTATGGTTTTACTCTCACTCTTAAGATCTCTGTTTTTATTTAAGTAATTAAAAACACAGGGAAAAACAGCAGGGGAAAAAGCTAAATGATTTTGGTGGTGGCAGAAGTAGGGGAAGGATTGTTTCTTAATGACAACATTAAATAGACATTTTTAAACTGGTGAAACAAATTTTCTTCACATGTGTTTTAGGAATGAACAAAATTCCACATGCAAGAACACTCTAAGAACTAATCCTAAAGGTCTAACTCAAGGACCTGCCAAAGGACAGGCTCTGCGACTGCAAGCTGGATTTCCAGACTCCCACCTGAGGGAACCTGAGAGGTGCCTCACTCAGCTGGTCAGAGATCTCATGCTCTGGGGAAGCCATGGAACAGAGCGCTGAGAGGACCCTGGATAGCTACAGGATGACCAGAAGGCTGGAAACAGGCTCTTCACATCTTGACTCCTCTATATATGGCAGTACAGATGTTCCACATCGACTTAAATCCTCTCCCAATAAACACATAGGGGTGGCAAGCCATAAACTTACTAGCATTTTGAATGCGGGAGTCATTTTGTTTCCATTTATTTACTTACTCCTACTACCATCACTGTCTTCCATCTCAAGGGAGCAGCACCTGTTCCGGCATTCGAAGATCTGGGATTCAGGCTCATGACTTTCCTGGCTGTAGCTTTCAGGAGAACGTTCTGCAACGTCCATCCTCGGGATTTAGCTTTCTCAGTCTAATGCTTTCAGTCTCTCCTCTCCCTGAAACTGAGCCATCACCTTTACTTTTCTATTATGTCTTCCCCTCAGACCTTTTATGGTTTTTCTGTACACACTGAGGATGATAAATTTGACACAAAAAACACAGACAGATTTTGCTTCACTTCTGGTAATTCCATCTTGCTGGACTTCAGCCAGACTCTAGAACCTAGGAGTCTATATTGCACTTAGATCGTGTAGTTTGGGTCTTGATAGTTTCACCTCATACCATACTGGGTTGTTTGCTTCAACATAATTCTTTCTGTTCTGGGGTAATTTTCTTCACATAATTTTTTTTCTCACTAACTGATGCTATGGTTACTTGAAGCAATCTTCTGTCCCACAGAGACTTGGGAGGGGCTGGCATCTGGCTCACAGCATTCTCAGAGTCAAAGAAAGACTGTGAGGTTTTCATTTCATTGGGTCTTGAGTTTCACTCCGTCAACAGTACAGACAACTTCATCTAAATTCTTACCCTGTTTTCTACCAGCCATCTCTCTCTCTCTTTTTTCCTTTTATTGGCATGTGGGATCTTAGTTACCCAATCAGGGACTGAACCTGCACCCTCTACAGTGTTAAGTGTGGAGTCTTAACCACGGGACCACCAGGGAAATCCTGCAGGCCGTCTCTGTTTATAGTGTGCACTAAAAGGGGTCGGGAGGGGTATGTGTGGAAATTTTGAAAGCAGAGTAGTAAATTTTCTTTTTTTCTTAAATGTGCTATGTTCCTTTCTCCCCCAAAGCCCTCTGCATTGCATCTTGGTGGCACCTACTGAATGATACCTCCCCTAATTAGTGTCGTCTGCACAGAAGAGTTGTCCCTCTCTTTCTGTTTTTCTAAGTCTAAATGACCACCATTTGCAGCATCCATCTCTAGGCAATTCCAACGAACATTTGGTCTATCAGCAGAGGTGTCTGTTCATTGCTTCTCTGGGTCAGCTGCTCAGGAGGAAACAACGGCGCCCGCCCCTGGGTAGTCACTGCTGAAGGGAGGCGCTCTCCAGCCACTCACTCACAGCTCAAGAAGAAATGCCCTCACCTGCCGATCTGAACGGTGGGCTCTGTGGCGTAGACCGTGCCTGTGAACCCGGTGTGCTCGGTGATGTAGGGCAGGGCCATCATGCAGTGATAGTTAGAGATGAGGATCACATCCACTGTAGACAGATCTATTAGCTCGGTCTGAAAAAAAAGGGGAGGGAGTGATACGTATCTGTGCGTGGCACACAGATCAGCATGATGGGGCTGAAAAATGACACGGTCAGAAGGCAGAGGAGCGGCTGTGGTGCTACAGAATAATGATGCCGTTCCTGTAACGCTTCCGGTCTCTCATGTGGGGATATTCCCTAGTGCTGACGTGGAGCAGCAGGACAGGATGGCTGCTGATTTTACTAAAACAGGGTTCTGAGAGGCAGACGTATGAGGATAAATGACAACGGGACCCTTCGGCCGCTGCTGCCTGCCAGGTGGAGCCAGGTTACAGGAAGTAGCTGTGAGGGAGTGCCACACAGGGAGCAGCTCTTCAAAAGTCCACGGTGGCAGACAACTGGTGCTGGACAGAGAACCCCCCACCAATGCAGTAGCAGCGTCATAAGAGGAGGTGATACTTCTGTCTTCTACCCTAATCACAACCCTCAGTCTACCCTTTACTCCACTACTAATGTCATGTGAACAGAGAAAAAGACAGGTGAGGAATAACGCTTAAATTTTATGAAAACTTTTAGTAGAAGGGAATGATTTTTACATAAATTTAAGCCCTACCTGCCTTAAAAATAATTATGAAGTATTTTTTTTGGGGGGGGCNAGCTGTGAGGGAGTGCCACACAGGGAGCAGCTCTTCAAAAGTCCACGGTGGCAGACAACTGGTGCTGGACAGAGAACCCCCCACAAATGCAGTAGCAGCGTCATAAGAGGAGGTGATACTTCTGTCTTCTACCCTAATCACAACCCTCAGTCTACCCTTTACTCCACTACTAATGTCATGTGAACAGAGAAAAAGACAGGTGAGGAATAACGCTTAAATTTTATGAAAACTTTTAGTAGAAGGGAATGATTTTTACATAAATTTAAGCCCTACCTGCCTTAAAAATAATTATGAAGTATTTTTTTGGGGGGGGGCAGTTGCTTGTTGTTTTTTTTTTAAATATTTACTTATTCATTTGGTTGTGCTGGGTCTTAGTTGCAGCACACAAGATCTAGTCCCTTGACCAGGGATTGAACTAGGAACCCAGGCATTAGGAATGCAGATTCTCAGCCACTGGACCACCAGGGAAGTTCCCCTACCTGCCTTTGAAGGCTCAGTTCTCTTCTTCCGCTAAGCCTTCCTGATTTGCCCAGATGAAAGAAAGCACTTCTTTCTAAGAACTGCCAAGCCACTTTGTGATTATCCCTCTTAAAGCAGTTACTATTCTTAACTATGGTGGGCACCTTAAAGTATCCCCTTGTCTCCCCCAACTGGAACGTCTCTGAAATCAAAAATCCCATGGGACTCATCTCTGGCCCCTTCAAGCTGTGGCAGCCAGGACAGAACAGGCCTCGGTGCGTTGTTGTTGGAGGAATACATCATGAGAAGCAGCGCCCTCTGTGGAGGCGTCATTGTGAGAAGCTAGCCGCTCTGGTTCAGAGATATCTCAGTCTCTGAGCTCTCCCTCACGGAACTTATCCCACAGAAACTGCATGAGGCGGTACAGATAGCATGGGGTAGGTAACTCAAGAAAGAGTTTTTGTTAGGAGACTGGGGCACAGAGCTACTGTGTCCCCTACAGAGTAGGAGTAACAAAGGTGTCTGCGCCATCTTTGCAAACAACAGAATGCAGCATTTCGGCTGTGGGTATTTTCTGGTTGAATGACTTCATGTATAAAGTAAATTGATTTAATAAAGCCACCAAGGCATAATCAGCTTCAGCTCCTTAGGACAGAATGGAGATTCAAGGCAATGGCAATCTGTGTGAATAAAATGTCTAAGGACCACAACTTAACTCCATGTTGCGTACTGCACTTCCAAGACTATATCCTCACATTAATGAAGGGAGGTCTACTGGTCCTATTTCTCGCCTCCTCTCCAGAACCATTTTTAAACAAATGAGACGGTTAAGACAGAGTAGCAGAATGACAGGTATAGAAGAAAACAGGGAAGGAGAGTTGAAGCAACAGTAAAGGCCAAAAACTTCCCTCCCTTCCTTCTACCTCTACAGAAACTGGGTAGGGATATTTGAAATTTCTCTTTAAGAATGTAAGAATCAGCCCACAGAGTCTAGGATGATAAGAAATCTGGTGAGGACAGCTGGGGCACAAATGTATACACACACACACACACACACACACACACACACATACACGTATTGCTTGTATATATATCAAAGACTGCCTACATAAACAATTTTCTGAGAAATAGATTTAACATCCAAACTGTGTGTGTGTGTGTGTGTATACACACACACATTTACTTTCACTCAATGATATCCCATAAAGATTATTTTTAAACTTCTTGCATATACCCTTTGGTTCTGTGTGTGTGTGTGTGTGTGTGTGTGTGTGTGTGTGTGTACACGTGTGTACTCAGATGTGTCTGACTTTTTGCGACCCTGGACTATTGCCAGCCAGGCTCCTCTGTCCATGGGACTTCCCAGGCAAGGAGTGGGTTGCCATTTCCTTCTCCAGGAGATCTTCCTGACCCAGGGATAGAACGCATGTCTCTTGCATCTCCTGCACTGGCAGGCAGATTCTTCACCCCTGCGCCACCTGGGAAGCCCAATACAGACACTTGGGTCCTACAGACCATGAATTGGATCAAAACAATCATAATTTATTGGTTGCTTACTGTATTATCCTAGACTTTATGCACAGTCTGTGGTACAGACTTTGGGGGAATACAAAAATGTTTAAAGTAGATGCACTAGATTGTAAATTCCATGAAGACTAGAATTTTAGTTCTGTATGGCTCAGCCACAAGTCATCCAAGGCTGGACTGTGTAGTAAGTCCCTTTCTCCTGACTCCAAGACTCTATTTTCTCCTGATCGTACAATGCCCTGGTTTCCCTTAAAACAGTAAGTACTACTAATTTGTCATGGGCTACCCTGGTAGCTCAGATGGTAAAGAATCTGCCTGCAATGCAGGAGACCCCAGTTAGATTCCTGGGTTGGGAAGATTCACTAGAGAAGGGACAGGCTACCTACTCTAGTATTCTTGGGCTTCCCTAATGGCTCAGCTGGTAAAGAATCCACCTGCAATGCGGGGGACCTAGGTTCAATCCCTGGGTAGGGAAGATCTCCTGGAGAAGGGAAAAGCTACCCACTCCAGTATTCTGGCCCAGAGAATTCCATGGACTGTATAGTCCATAGGGTCGCAAAGAGTCGGACACGACTAAGCAACGTTCCCTAACGTGTCATAAACTGCAAATTCTGATGCAAGTTGTAAAAAAGCCCTATGGCTCTAGAGTCCAGCATATAATACTGCCATTTTTAGCTTGGCAAAAGTGAACTGTGGAATGGTGACTGTCTAATTTCAAAGTTGAGTAGGAGTTTATGGAGCAAGTCCAAAAGACCCCAGAACCCCAAGCCAGGGATCCTCCGCTGTTGGTCACAAGCTGAAGGTTGCAGTGGTCAATGCCACAGGCAGTAAACTAAAAGTAAAAGCACTTGGAAATAGGAATCTTTGAACAGATGGAGGACTGGCCCACCAGCTCCTAAGTGACAGATGAAGATGACAAGATTGTATCAGCAGTTAGGGAGAGCTCAGGATTTTGCTGTCTCCTTCACTCTTGCTCCTATTACTTCACCACAAACTCTCTCCCTTATCTGCCAACTTCAATGACCACGTCCTTCTCTGTTTTTCTTCACTCTCTTTTGCTCCCGTGTCCTAAAAGGTCACCTCACATAGGTCAAAGAGAGACTGAGAGAAAGTTTATCTAAAGGGTATCAAAAGAAGTTGTAGAAATGGTAAAAGAGATAGGAAGAAAGGACAAAACTAAGAGACACAGCACACTCAGTTTCTTCTCTCTCTGGCGGTGAACTGTGAAAGTCTGTTTGACAGGCACTGACACCCCCAGGGCTCATGGAAAGAGCAGTGATTTCCCCGGGAACCTGGACAGGCTACTGGCCTCCCCACAGTTCTCCTTTGTGCTGAGAACTCCACCCAGGCCACTCTGGGGATTAGGCCTGTCAGTTGAGATGCTTCCTTTAAGACTAATGCAAACTGATCTTCGTTTCCTTTAAAACAATGGAACTGGACTCAGACACTTACAAGTCTTATTGTGATGATAATACGTAAGCAACAGATATCCATAACTCAGTTCAGAATCTGTGAATTTCAAGCAATATTTCATGTGTTAAGTCACCAAGAAGTTTTCCAGTTTACTGTACTAGCAGAATAACAGCAATTCCCAATTACCCAAGACTAGAAAAAGTCTGGCTAACCTAAGACAGAGGCATTACCCAGTGGGCCCTCTGCAACCCTGGATGTGAAACCTGTANATTTCATGTGTTAAGTCACCAAGAAGTTTTCCAGTTTACTGTACTAGCAGAATAACAGCAATTCCCAATTACCCAAGACTAGAAAAAGTCTGGCTAACCTAAGACAGAGGCATTACCCAGTGGGCCCTCTGCAACCCTGGATGTGAAACCTGTAGACTCTATTCACTGTACTCCATCATATCGCGTGCTTGAGCATCTATGGATTTTGGTACTCATGGGGGCTCCTAGAACCCATCCCCTCAGATACTACGGGATGACTCTAATTACAAAACTTAAAGACTTGAGTTATTCTTTACCTTGCTCAACACTATACCCCAGTGTGAATGTCACTGGGGATTATAAAGAGCTAGGAAGAGAATGACTTCAGTGATTTATGGACAATACAAAAAGCTCCTAACTGATTGAATTTTAGTTGTATAACAAAGTGCGTAGGATAAGATTCATTTTGATTTCAAAATAAGAAGTTCAGCCCCTTAAAATTATTTCTTGTCTTCACTTTGACAGATGATGAGAAATGCTTTGTTGCTACAGTAAGATTCACTTCACTCTTACCTCTGGTAGGCAGAACTCGGGTACAGAATCCACAAATACGTGACCTGAGCACTCCTTTAGCTCCTAAAAGACATGAAAGAAAAAACATTCTAGGAAGAGATGGTCCATAAACACAGTGCCAAAGAAATCCCATCCCCAAACCAAACTCTCTATGAAGTGTTGCAGAAGGCTGGAGTTGGAGGAAAGTGGGAAGGTTACTTAGGTCAACTGGTTCTTGTTTAAGCTCAGGGCAGCTGAACATTTTATTCAGTATTAAAAAAATCAGGGCATACATGCACATTTCTTGATGCTTCTTCAAGGAAGCCACGTGTGGACACATGCTGCTTCCACAACTCTGACCCAGAGCTTTCCAAAAATAGTTATATGGACTACACCAGTAATATCAGAATGGTCTGGAACAGTGATGGAAGTAGACTCCTGGGTTTTACCTAAGATCTAAGGGACCAGACATGGAACCTGTATCCATGACAAGCACGTCTACTGATTCTGTTCTGCAATTAGACTGGGAGTCCAGACTGCAGATAAATGAACTGGAACCCCTTTCTCCTCCTACCAAGGTGTGAGGGGCAAATAAGGAAGGAGACGAAGAATACAGGATAGGGATTAAAACACCCCNTATGGATTAAAATCTGATTTTACAGATTGGGAAAGACAAATACTTAAAATGCAAATAAAATTAAAAAAAAAAACCAGCATCAATAAGTCATTTTACTTGTCATGAGCATATCAGAATTGAAGAATTGATCACAAATTCAAGGTTTGCAGCACCACAAAATTATTTCAGATATTTGCTTTAAAAAGAGTTTTTCTAGTTTCTGCATAAGCAGATCATCAGGTTACTTCTATTATCTTCTAAAAGGATCAACCTTGAGTGGATGCTTAAGCTATGGAGGGATGTCCCAAAATACTAACAATTTAAAATTAGCTTTAAATTAAGGAAATTGACCAAATTCCCACGTGTGCATGTGATTAGTATTTAGAAAAAGAAGAGTTATAGTTATCTGTATGCTGTATTCTTTTCACAGAACCCATTCTCATGTTAAATAACTTCTGGAAATAAAAAAAAAAATTAACACACTCATAAAAATATCCCATGGACCATGTGTTACAATGATTGCATTTATAAAATGCCAAAAAATCCCATTATTTCAGTATCTTGCTGTGTTTCACTGAGTCATCAGCATTAATCATAGATGACATATTGCTAATGCATTAGCACTGTCCTTCATGGTGTGAGAATCTCTACCACGGAAATAGCTTTTCTTTGTTGAAAAAATCCATGGCTCAGATAAAGAAACCTGAAAATACATGTTTTTCGTCTTTATCTCTGGCCCCTTTTTTTGCAGCTGCAAATGACATCCTGTAAGATGCTGTGCATAGATTCTCAAACAAGTTATTACTATTCAGTTCATAATAAAAAAAATTACTCAAAATATAAGCTGAAAAAGCACAGGGACTTTGATGCTGCTTACATATTTAAAAGTAGGATAATATAGTATGCCAGCTTCCCATTTTCTCCAAAGTTTTGTCAAAACAGCTATTTATTCAGCTCTGCCATTTTTACCATTCCTGCAAAATCTGCAAGGATTTGGAAGACTCTCAACTTCAACTGAAGCCCAGGGTCGCATATAGAGTTCTTAATGACCGATCCATGTGTGATCCGTGTGCACACAGGAGACAGACAGAGCAGAGAAAAATCCAATTTCAAGGTTAAGAAATTAATTTTGCAGCCATGTCTCTGCCCCCACCTCCAATCTGTTAGGAAATCATCGACTTTACCTTCATGACATGTCTAGGACTTAATCACTTCCCATCACTTCAACTGCTACAGCCTCAGTCCAAGGCATTATCACCTTCAGCTCAGATTACTGTAAAAATCCCTAGCTACGACCCTAACTCCAGGCTACAACCTGACCTCGACATACTACCTTCTTTCTTTGAGAACAAAATTCAGATGCTATCACTCCTCTCTGAAAAATCCTGCAACAATTTCCCATCCCACTGAAGGTAAAAATGCCACAATCTTGCCCTGACCACTACTGTGATCTCTTCTCCTGTGTGTGTTCATGAATAGCTCAGTCCTGTCTGACGCTTTGTGACCCCGTGGACTGTAGCCCTCCAGGCTCCTCTGTCCATGGGATTTCCCAGGCAAGAATACTGGAGTGGGTTGCCATTTCCTTCTCTAGGGGATCTTCCTGACTCAGGGACTGAAGCTGGGTTTTCTGCGCTGGAGGCAGATTCTTCACCATCTGAGCCACCGGGGAAGCCCAGTCTCTTCTCCTAATAGCCTCCTAATCCTGCCTCTGCTCCCAGCACTCTGGTCTCCCTGCCTCCNATCTTCCTGACTCAGGGGCTGAAGCTGGGTTTTCTGCGCTGGAGGCAGATTCTTCACCATCTGAGCCACCGGGGAAGCCCAGTCTCTTCTCCTAATAGCCTCCTAATCCTGCCTCTGCTCCCAGCACTCTGGTCTCCCTGCCTCCTCAAACACACCCAGGAGGCTGTTACTCCAGAGACCTGCCGCTTCTTGCAATGTTCCTCCCCAGGACACCTGCATCTCTCACACCCTCACTTCCCTTAGGTCTCTGCCTAAACATCACCTCGTTGGTGACGTTAGTCTTGACCACCATGCATTTAAACCCTTTGTGTCATTCTCTTCTCTTTCCCCTGCTTTGATTCTTTTTCATAGCAGCTTTTAGTGCTTAAATGCATTGATTCATCTTTTTCTTAATTATTTTCCTTTTCCCTCTACCAGAATCTTAGCTCTAGAAGAACTTGATGTCACTTGCATTTTTGTCCTCGCTGTTATCTTTGGCACCCAGAACAAGGCTTGCATTTGGATATTCAACAAATATTTGCTGCTTTGACCAATACAAAAATAACATTAAAGAATTGAATAGGCTGTTAAATCTATTTTCCTTAGTATTTTTAAGGAAAGTTTGCTGTAGACATTAACTGAATCACTGGTTAAATGATCACCTCTTTCTGTGACAGCATAAAGTCCTTAGGAATAGGAAAGGATTGTGTCCCATTTGCTGACTTACTCCTACTGTAACCCTAACCGATCATGGCACACTTGTTAAAGTGTTAAGTGGACAGCTGTGTTATTTTCATTCCCACTCTTGAACCATAAATGAAATGCATACAAAACAATATTTCAGAAATTAGAAGCCATAAGTAAATTTATTATGGACACTTGCATTGAGATTGGGAAATATAGACATTCAGATTTGGGAAGCTGAGAAGGATTCTAAGTCATTAGCAAAGACAGATGATGAATAAGGGTCGTAAGTGGTTGTAGCAGAGATGCAAACAAGTGGTGATGATCAAATCATCAGAAGTTTGCCCTAGTGTTTTGCTGAAACTTTTCCAAATCTGCTTAAGAGGGTTAATGAGTTTTAAAATAATCAAGTAATTTTCTCCCCTCTCTGGAATATACTGTTACTTGTAAATCTCAGTGCAATAAATGCATAAAAAGTTGAAAATTTTAGATTACACTTATTAAAAGCTCCAGTTCACAAAATTGTTGTGTGTATGTTTGTCTTCCATGTCATCTTCTACCCACAAAGCAATTATCCATTCGTTTTCGTTTTTATGAAAGACTATAGGGAATTCTGTGTAGATTATAAAGGAGGAGATATACTTTTGATTTTCTATATCAAAACATGTTTTCTTCTACTACATAAATACTGGACTATTCTTAGTATGATGCGCAAAATAACTAAGAAGACAAAGGTCATTTAGAATGGTGACCACAGTCAGGTAGATACATGGACAGGTCAGTAAGCTGGGCATGAGCTCATGGCCCCATCAGTCAAAATAGTTCAGAAAGAAACAATGAAGACAGAATAACTAAATAATGCCATGAATAGTGCTCAATAAACATATTTTCCAGTGGGTTCAGTCCAACCCAAATAAATGCTTTTAATCCACAGATACAACGTCCACCTGAAGGCTTTGTCCCCTGAGATGGAAATTTGATCTGAACGTTTCATGTTGAATCTGACTTCCCAATGTCAAGCAAACCTTGAATTTACTGATTGCTGGAGAAATGCCTCATAGATGACCTTATCAGTCTTCTTCAGCCCTTTGATCCCTCTGATAGTACACTGATTTAAAAAGAATCTTTGGATAATCACTTCAAAAAACTTTTCCAAAGAGCTGTATCTGCTTAAGAGGGTTAATAAGTTTTAAAATAATGGGTTATTTTCTTCCCTCTCTGGAATATACTGTTATTTGTAAATCTCAGTGTATTAAATGTATAAAAAGCTGAAATTTTTAGTTTGTAATTATTGAAAGCTCCAATTCACAAAACTGCTGCAAAACTTCTGTGTTTGTCTTCCATGTTCATCTTTCACCCACAAAACAAGTATCCGTTAGTTTTTGTTTTTATGAAAGATTATAGGGAATTCTGTATAGATTGTAAAGAAGATGATGTACATTTGATTTTCTATACCAAAACATGTTTTCTTCCACTACATAAATTATGGACTATTCTTAGTCAAATTCACAGTGGCCATTTTCTAAATCCACACACAGGGGTAATTAACTGATTGATGAAATTCTATAGCTGTTGCATTAATAAAGAAAGCTTTCAGAGACCAAGTCATATATGCATGCATATGTATTTTTATGTGTGTGTGTGTGTGTGTGTGTATAAACTGATTTTGGCACATTTATTAAATATTTAGTGACTCTCGGTGATAATACATATGATAATATATCATACATAAATTAACAAATATGTTTAATTAATAAATATGCTTTAAACTGTTTGGTAAACAGGTAAGTGAGCCTTAGAATTTTCCCCATGATAATAATTACCAGCTTTAAATGGGTTTTCAAGGATGGAGGCTCCTATAAATATTAATCAGACATCTCACTGTACCTGTTGTATTTTATCTTTTTGGATATCATCCTAAAGTTATCTCACTGCAAACATGTAACCATAAATCTTTGCCAAGTTCCCTCTATTACTCACTCCAACACAAGCAGATTTATTATGATATTAACAAATTATCCCCTAAGAAATCTCTGTCTCACAGTTTCTTCCAAATATTTTTTGTCACCTTTTTATTTGAAAATAACTTTCCAAAATCACAAGAGCTGTGGTGCTCTTGCTCATGAAACTCTATGTCAGAACACAAACAAGAAATATTTAGTTGATGCCTACCTGCTGTTTCTGAGCTAGCACCTTGATTCAGAGCTTAGTGGTTATGGAAGGATGGGATATTCAACAATAATTTAGGATGGAGGTTATCAAGGCTGTTACATGTTTACTCCAGTTTGTTTTAATTAAATGCCCATTCACATCTACATTCAATTCTGTACTTACAACTGTACTGTCTGCCTCAAAGTTATTCGACTTCTAAGAGTGATTGCACTTCTAGGGTGATGTGACCGTGAGAACAAAAGGGTGACTGCCCTCGGTACCGCATTAGTGTGGGCTCTGAGCACTGTACCAGGTCGGCTACACGTTGGTCTGTGGGGATACTGACTCAGCAGTCAAGATGGTAAGAACGGGAGGGTGGGAGCATCAGAAACGGACTACAGATAATGTTATAACTGGAGAAAACGGTTACAAGCAATCTTAGCTCTTTAGGAACTGAAAATGAAGTGTGAATCGCTCAGTCACGTCCAACTCTTTTGTGACCCCATAGACTATAGCCCGCCAGGCTACTCTGTCCATGGGATGTTCCAGGCCAGAATACTGGAGTGGGAAGCCATTCCCTTCTCCAGGGGATCTTCACAACACCCAGGTCTCCTGCATTGACAGGTGGATTCTTTACCACTGAGCTACCAGCGAAGCTCTCAATGTCCTTCCTTAACCCAGCATAAAAAACCCTGTATTGCATGTTTTAAAGAGATTAACTTCTCAAGATTAACCACATACCCTATATATATATAGGGTACTTCTCAAGATTAACCACATACCCTATATGTGTGTGTATATATATATATATATATATAAAATAACTTTGGGATACAATCCACATACCATAAAATTTGCCCACTTAAAGTATACAAATTAATGGTTATTAGTAATTCACAGCAGAGAAGGCAATGGCAACCCACTCCACTACTCTTGCCTGGAAAGTCCCATGGATGGAGGGGCCTGGTGGGCTGCAGTCCATGGGGTCGCTAGGAGTCAGGCACAAATAAGCGACTTCACTTTCACTTTTCACTTTCATGCATTGGAGAAGGAAACGGCAACCCACTTCAGTGTTCTTGCCTGGAGAATCCCAGGGACGGGGGAGCCTGGTGGGCTGCCATCCATGGGGTTGCACAGAGTTGGACACGACTGAAGCGACTTAGCAGCAGCAGCAGCAGCAGCAGTAATTCACAGAATTGTGCAACAGTCACTACCCAAAACCCAATACATTCTTGAATTTCTTACACAACATCAAAGGATGCACCCTCCATGGGGAAACAACCTGACAAAATGATCGTGTGCAGCTTCTATACTTCAACTGGCAATGACAATTTTAAAGAAGTTTGAGTTCAGTTGAATGGTTTCCAGATTCAGGTGGCCACAGGGACAAAACAACCGACTGACATGNGGTGGGCTGCCATCCATGGGGTTGCACAGAGTTGGACACGACTGAAGCGACTTAGCAGCAGCAGCAGCAGCAGCAGTAATTCACAGAATTGTGCAACAGTCACTACCCAAAACCCAATACATTCTTGAATTTCTTACACAACATCAAAGGATGCACCCTCCATGGGGAA
Organism: Neotragus pygmaeus; assembly: GCA_006410875.1. NCBI lineage: Eukaryota > Metazoa > Chordata > Mammalia > Artiodactyla > Bovidae > Neotragus > Neotragus pygmaeus. Next base: position 3,879,951 of record SJYV01013295.1, on the reverse strand, counting down.
ACAACCTGACAAAATGATCGTGTGCAGCTTCTATACTTCAACTGGCAATGACAATTTTAAAGAAGTTTGAGTTCAGTTGAATGGTTTCCAGATTCAGGTGGCCACAGGGACAAAACAACCGACTGACATGTGTGGAACTTGACTGGTGTCAGAAAAGCTATGGGCTTCCTGTTTCTAATCTGATAAAGAGATTGAAAGTTGTCATTCCCATCTTCACACCAAGGAAAGCGGGACAAGTTGAAAATCAACAACTTCTCTTAGTTCTGTCTGAGAACTGAGATCACAAGGCAAACTGCTCCCCTGAGACTGTAAAGACAGGTGGGCCCAGAGAATCACAGCACGTCAGAAGCGGAGACCCAGAGTCAGAAGATGCCATACATATGTATACANAGGCTGAACGTTAAAGAATTGATGCTTTTGAATAGTGGTGCCGAAGAAGACTCGAGACTCCCCTGGATAGCAAGGAGGTCAAACCAGTCAATCCTAAAATAAAAAAAATCAGCCTGAATATTCATTGGAAGGACTGATGCTGAAACTGAAGCTCCAATCTTTGGCCACCTGATGGAAACAGCTGACTCCCTGGAAAAGACTGATGCTGGAGAAGACTGAGGGCAGGAGGAGAAGGGGTAGACAGATGATAAGATTGTTGGATGGCATCACCAACTCAATGAACATGTGTTTGAGTGAGCTCCAGGAGATGGCGAAGGACAGGGAAGCCTGGCGTGCTGCAGTTCATGGGCTTGCAAAGAGGCAGACACAACTTAGCGACTGAACAACGAACTATGAAAATATAAGAAATTACTTGATTTATAAGATGGACGATATTCTAAGATCACCCAGTCAAAATATTAATATCTGTTTTAAAAATGAGGAGCTAAGCTCTTTCAAGGCTTGTGAACTTCTCTCTGCACTGACACATCTAAGTGTACACATTCACTACCATCAATAACTACTGTTCACTAGGAGACCCACCATGTCCTAACAGGGTGTGAAAGATTCTCAGTGTGGTAGAGAAAGGAAAAGCGCTCTTTGTGGAGAATTCCCGCCTGATACCACAGCATCCTGAGCTAAACTGGCTTCCACTGAGCCAAATCTGCCTAATTTGGAACTATTATCCCTGCCGAGAACTGTGAGCCATGCCCTCTAATACTCAGAGATTTCTATAAATACATTTCAATTTTATTTGGTAATCTTTCATTTTCTTCCACTTTGTCTCTTGATTCTATCTTGCAGGAGAGCTGTTAAAGGTGCCAATCACACTCGCTGTCAAACTGACTACACAGCTGGATAAAAGAGAGGGTTCATTTTCCACTTGAGCAGCAAGTCTGTAGCGTGCACAGTGAACAGAGAAGCCACTTGCTGGTAGGGGCATGGCTAAATATCACCCACAGCCGGGTAACTGACACAGGGCTCTTCTCTCTTGCTTATCCAGTCCTCTGACTTGGCTCTCCATGAAAATGAGTAAAAAAGCAGAGTGGTCATAAAAAGCAACTCCCCACAGTCCCCAAGAGAAGTTCAGGAAGGCTGGGAGTGTTGACAGTAAATATTAAGGGTGAGGGAGGGAAAATAGGGCTTGGATTGGGAAGGAAAACTGTTGGCTGTCTAGCAAGAGAACTTTAAATCTGTTAAAAAATAATCGTTGGCGGAAAAAGAGTTCAGAGAGTTATGTATATGACCTTATTTATGATGGCTTAGCAGTAAAGAATCCACCTGCAATGCAGGAGACCTGGGTTTGGTCCCTGGGTTGGGAAGATCCCCTGGAAGAGGGAACGACAACCCACTTCAGTATTCTTGCCTGGAGATCCCAAGGACAGAGGAGCCTGTGGTCTACAGTCCATGGGGTTGCAAAGAGTCAGACACAACTGAGTACCTGTACACGTGCACACAAACACATCAATTACATAAATATACTTTTTAGTTTAAAGAAAAATTAAAAAAAAAAAAAAAAAAAAGGACTCGAAGCACATAAACCAAACTGGTAAAAGTGGAGTGAGGGTGGTTGACCAGATGGAACTTTCACTTTCTGCTTTAGATATTTCTGTACTCCTGACTTTTTGTTTTTAAAAACATTAACTTTTTTTAAATCTGAAAAAGTTCATTTTTGGAACAATAAGCAACCACAGAGGTTTCTGTTGGCAACAAAGTTGTAAAAGTGGTTGAGAAGAAAGAGGCAACAGGATCTGGAGGAAAGGATATAAGAACATGAGAGATATACACAAGGATAGAAATAGCTTAATGATAATAATAGAATGATAAGTACTCCTCTAAACTTTCATAGAAATGATGAATACACCTACTCCCCACAGCCAAAGCTGTGTTCCACCACCACCAAAAAAAATTGTGTCAAAGGTCTCATATGATTGACCTAAAAGCTCTTTTGTTCTGAAGTGTTTAGCTTCTTTGTGATTGGTTTTCAGGTGTTTAATGAACAACCCAATACATCCTATAAGAACAACAGCAGAAAGGGTGGTAAAAGTGCTTATAAAAAGCAACATATGACTATGATCGATAGTTTTAACAAGGGAAAAGAGGTATAGAATTGGTAAGTATCATTTACATGATGAATTATTTAACAGTAGAGGCAATTTAAGGACAATGTAATTTATACAAATAGTGGCAAATCTGCAGCAATGACAATGAGCAAGAAGGAAGAAAAAGGATTAACAAAATGGTAAAACTTGTGAGCTGCTAACAGGATCTGCATCAACAGGGACACCTGTTAGTCTACTATTAACTCAAGAGGAAGCCAGGAATTTTTTTCTAGGCATGTTAAAGATTATGTACATTCTCTGCCCCACGTCACAGAGAAATGCATCCGTTCAGTCGCTCAGTTATGTCTGCCTCTTTGCAAACCTCATGGACTGCAGCACGCCAGGCTTCCCTGTCCATCACCAACTCCTGGAGCTTGCTCAAACTCATGTCCATCGAGTAGGTGATGCCATCCAACCATTTCATCCTCTGATGTTCCCTTCTCCTTGAGCCTTCCGTCTTCCCAAGCATCAGGGTCTTTTCCAATGAATCCGTTTTTCACATCTGGTGGTCAGAGTACTGCAGTTTCAGCTTTAGCATCAGTCCTTCCAATGAATATTCGGGACTGATTTCCTTTGGACTGGGTTTGATCTCCTTACAGNAAGCATCAGGGTCTTTTCCAATGAATCCGTTTTTCACATCTGGTGGTCAGAGTACTGCAGTTTCAGCTTTAGCATCAGTCCTTCCAATGAATATTCGGGACTGATTTCCTTTGGACTGGGTTTGATCTCCTTACAGTCCAAGGGACTCTCAAGGTTCAAGGTCCAGACAAATCTGGACGTCGGTCAAACATGAGGGAGACAGCAGAGACATCACGGTTACTAGGGAGTTCCCTGTGGCATTTGTGTAGATAATTGGGAAGGGGTATTACCTAACATACCTTCCAGTGATGGCAAGACTGTTCTAATGTTTAGGGTGGTGATGGTGGTTTAGTCACTAAGTCAAGTCTGACTCTTGCGATCCCACGGACTGTAGCCTGCCAGGCTCCTCTGACCATGGGATTCTCCAGGCAAGAATACTGGAGCAGCAAGAATACCATTTCCTTCTCTAGGGGATCTTCCTGACCCAGGAATTGAACCTGGGTCTCCTGCATTGCAGGCGGATTCTTTACCAAGCTACTAGGTCTTATCAGCACAGAGAAGAGTATGGCTAACTCAGCTTTTGAATGAACGTGCTTCTGCATGAATCAGGGCAACAGCTCACATCTCCTTCAGTCACTTAACGATTTTCAAATACACGAACTGACCAACAGTTTTTGATTAAGTGAATATAGTTCTAAAAACAGCTACCATTTATTGAGTACGTCATGATGGGTTCTTTACATGCATTTATTTATGTTGGAGACAAAAACCAAGCTAGCAAACAATGTTTCAGGGTATAGAAAAGACTTCTGAACCAAAAAATGTCTTACTAGTCACATCAGTATCAAGTCAGGGGTCCATAAAGGAGAGAGCTTTCATTTGACTCTCCCATCCATGTCCTTGGGAGAGAACAAAAAAGCAGGATTTTGCTTTTCTTTTCTTTTTTTTAAACTAACACTGACCCTACAGAAATGGCAACAAGGAGATATACTCTTACTGGAGGAACTAACTTGATTTTGATTTTCAGATTGTTGTGGTTTATGATCAAATACTTCTTGGAAAATCTTTACATGGAATATGATCAGAGAAATCCTAAAACTTAAGGGAAATACTTGATATAATTGTGGGGTAGGAAAAGCATCATCCTAAAGCTATGATCCTACAAGAAAATGAAACATTTGATTATTTATAGTAAAAATTTTGATATGGCAGAAACCACTATAACCAAGGCAAAAGATATAATGTAAAAGTTTTATAAAATCAAAACAAAGAAATTTCATCCTTAAAATATAAAGAACTCGAACAAATGAGTAACAAAAAGATTCTAGTGGAAAAATAGGCAAAAAAAAATCCCAGGTCATTCACAAATGACTATAAAGGGTCCTCTCCCACATCAAAAAAAAAAAGAACAAAGTAAAGATGTTCAACCTTTATAAAAGTAATACAAGTACAAAGGAAAAGTACACTGAGGGAAATTCCCCGGTGGTACAATAGCTGAGACTTTGTGCTCCCAATGCAGGGAGCCTGAGTTCAATCCCTGGTCAGGGAAGTAGATTCCACATGCTGCAACTATGATTTGGCACAGCCAAAAAAAAAAAAAAGGCAAACCCTCAAATCTAACACAGAGAGAAAATACTCTGTCCACCTACTAGCATAGGAAAAAGAAACTGACTGTGAGGTTGTGGGGAAATGGCAACTCTCATTGACACTGGGTGGGTAAAAATGAAAGATGAAAAGCAACACTGAATCAAAGTTTGAAATGTGCATATATAGCAATTTTACATAAGAAACTGACACTAAGCAAACACTGAGGTGGGTGCAAAAAATATATAAATAAAAATACATTCTCTTCAGCATCGTATGGGACAGTAGGAAATGGAAACCAAAATGTCCAACAGAGGAATAAATCCATACAGTGTAATCCTATAAAAAGATCTAAAGTGAGCTTACAAATATTCAAAATCGAAAGGCTTGTGAGAGACACAGTCATCTCATGATCTGTATTTCCCTCTGCCCTTTCTTAGGAGAACCCCAAATCTCAGCTGGAATTCCAGCCACTTGGAATAAAGATTCCCAGTCTTGGGACTTCTGTTATGGTCCAGTGGCTAAGAGTCTGCTCCTAATGCAGGAGGCCTGGGTTTGATCCCTGGTCAGGGAACTAGATCCCACATGCTGCAACTAAAACCCAGCACAGCCAAATAAATAAACAAATAAGATTTACCAGTCTCTCTTGCAACTAGATGTAGTCATGTAACTAAATTCTACCCAAGAGGAATATATTGAGGTGTGCATGCAACTTTGAGAACCAACTGAAGGGAAGGAGCATGCCTTTCCTTGTTCCTTCCTCCCTCCTGTGTGTGTGCTCAGTCGTGTCGGACTCTCTGTGGCCCCATGGACTGTGGTTTGCCAGGCTCCTCTGTCCATGGAAATTCCCAGGCAAGAATACTGGAGTGGGTTGCCATTTCCTACTCCAGGGGACCTTTCTGACTCCGGGATCGAACCCATGTCTCCTGCACTGGCAGGTGGATTATTTACCACTAGCACCACCTGGAAGCCTCGTTCCTGCTGACTAGAAAAAGGATGTGATGGCCCAAGCTGATAAAGTCACACTGGCTCACAAACAGTAAGCCACACTTGGAAGATGGTGGGGAACCGGACTCTTTTCCCCTGGACTTCCTTCGTAAGAAACAAACAACTGAACTGTTTCAGCCATGTTACTTCAGGCTTCTTATCTTCAGAGCTGAATCGAATCCTAACAGATTCACAGCATGAGAGTCTGAAGGGTATCAGCGCACACATCCATCATAGGAGATTAGAGANAATACCTACTTCTTGTTCCTTTAGGGATCCGCAGGTCACAGATTTCTCCATTCCCGGATGCAATTGAGATCATCAAAAATGTGCATCTGTGCCCAGCTTATACAGTCTATCACAACCTTGGGCATCCCCTGTCTTGAATTTTCCTGTTTTCCTTCTCTCCTCTCATGTTCCAATCAAATCCTACTCATTCTGTACTTTGCATCACACAGCACCACCATACGCTTTCCCCCCTCTATTTGTCACCAAATCTAGACAACACACTATAGAGACTGAACTCTGATTTTTTTCTGGTATATTTAGAGAAATCATTTTAGTCAATTATGGAGCATTTACCATGTGCTAGGCTCACTGGAGCATCATGAATGAAACAGTGGGTGAGTTTTGCTCTCGAGGATTCCCTGTCCAGTGAAGCAACTAACTTTGCTTTTTAAAAATGGGCTAAGGAATTTTGACATTTGGGTTCACCTGGCATATGAGGCAGCATAAAATTTTGAGGTTGTCTTTTTTTTTAAATAACTTAATGGTTTTTAAAACATATTCTCACTTTCTTTGATAAATTATGTTAATAAGAGCTATCTAAGACATCAGCCTTAAGGCATACTTCTAAAATTTTCTCTAAATTTTATTTTTTGTTGAAGTGTAGTTGACCGACAGCACTGTTAGTTCCAGGTGTACAACACAGTAATTTGTTATTTCTCTACATGCAATACAAAGGCCATGAGGATTTTCCATTTTTAGGGCCACCATCTGACATGGCCTTCAGAGTTGTCCTTGGAATGTTTCACATCACATGATCATTTGCCTTGGGGTTGGGTGGAGGAGCCAGCAGAAATTCTAGTCTGCTGAGCTGGGTCTGGGGAGAAAGTCCCTGGAACAAGAACTTGGGGAGATGACATCAGTCTAAGAGGTTGTCTAAGAGATGTGTATGAAGAAATCAGCCTTTAAATACCTAGTTCTTGTGGTGGCCTACTACAATGAAACTGAACATTTTTCTTTGGAGAGGGGAGACTAAGATTACACTTTCTGAAAACAGTAGAGCTTCCATGATGATAGAATTTTGAGGGGATACAAAACAACTTGGTGTGAATTCTAAAGGAAACAAAGATGGGGCATTAAGTAGAGCATCAGTTGGGCTCAAAGAGTCGGTCCATAAATTAGAAAGAAACGACTTCTTTCCTCTTGCTGTCCTTTGTTCTTATGGGTCATGGCGTGATTTGGGAGACCAAGGGAAAGACTGAGGACGAGCGAGGAAAACAGAATAGGGAACAAGTATAAGTAATGAAGAGAAGAGTATGAGAGGAAAGGGATGACTCCACAAAAACTTGAGAGAGACAGACGAGGGGGAAAGGTATAAAGAGAATAAACACAGAAGGACTGAACAAAGTCCAGAGGTAGCTGACCAGGTCCTCCGTCCCCAGCGGGTTGTATGCAGGAAACAGCTCTTCACAGTAACAGCTTGAACAGAGAGGAGTGGAGCAGAGACAAGGATCATGGAAGTCCAGTGATGCTCTCGCCCTTTTTGCATTCCTTCTTCGTATCCTGTTGTTCTTTAGTCCCTTCTTTCCAACTCTAGCCTCAGAACTTGCTCTCCTCTGCCTTTTGGACCCTTTTATTTGCTTTGAGCTAAAAGGCAATTGCTTAAACTTGGGAAATCAGAATAATGATGGAATTTCAATTTCTCACTCATAGGCCTTTGAATTTAAGAGCCTTATTTTGGGGAAAGACAGAAATTTTGCTGGTGTCTCTAGTAGTCCACCATTAAAGCACATTCATAGCCTGTTTAGAACCAGAACTGGACAGGCCCTGAATAAGTAGGATGTAAGAAAGGACAGAAATGGTATAGGCCTGACAGAAGCAGAAAATATTAAGAAGAGGTGGCAAGAATACATGGAAGAACTGTACAAAAAAGATCTTCATGNTTTTTTTTTTTTTAATTAAACAATATGCATGTATTACCTATCTTAAAAAAAAAAGACGCTCAAAATCACTAAACAGTAGGGAAATATAAATCAAAACCATAGTGAGATAGTACTTCACATCCATTGTTACTGTTTAGTTGCTAAGTCATGTCTGACTGAGTCTTTGAGACCCCAAGAACTGTAGCCCACCAGGCTCCTTTGTCCGTGGGATTCTCCAGGCAAGAATACTGGAGTGGGTTGCTGTTTCCTTCTCCAGGGGGTCTTTCTAACCCAGGGATTGAACCCGTGTCCCCTGCACTGCAGGCAGATTCTTGACCGCTGAGCCGAAGGGAAGCCCTGACAGCCCACAGCCTTCAGGATGGCGACTCTCGAAACAGAGAGAATGACAAGTGTTGGCCAGCTGTGAAGATGTGGAGAAATCAGAATTTCTGTGCAATGTTGGTGGGAATGCATTCAACCAAATGTGCAGGTACAGACACTATGGGAAACAGCATGCTGCTTCCTCCAGAAAGTGAAACAGCATTACTGTATGAGCCAGCAATTCAACTTCTGGACATACACGCCACAGATCTGAAAGCCCAGACTTGAATAGATACTTGCACACCCATGTTCACAGCAACTTTATCCACAACCACCAAAAGCTGGAAACAAGCCAAGTGTCTATTGACAGACGAGTGGATAAACAGTATGTGGTATTCAACCCTAAAAAGGGAAGAAACTGACACACGCCCCAACATGGATGAACCCTGAAGATATGATGCCAAGTAGTGTCTGGAAATGGATGGTGGGGCTGCACAACAATGTGATTGTGCTTGAAGTCACTGAGTTCAGCTCAGTCGCTCAGTTGTGTCCGACTCTGCGACTCCATGGACTGAAGCACGCCAGGCCCCGTTCATCACCAACTCCTGAAATTTACTCAAACTCATGTCCACTGAGTTGGTGATGCCATCCAACCATCTCATCCTCTGTCATACTCTTCTCCCCGCACCCTCAATCTTCCCAGCCTCAGAGTGTTTTCAAATGAGTCAGTTCTTTGCATCAGGTGGCCAAAGTATTGGAGTTTCCAGCTGAATAGTACACTTAAAAATGGTTAAAATAGTAAATCCTATGTTGTGTATATTTTATCACAATTTAAAAAATGTAATGCACAAATATAAAATCTGAAGAGAACTACAGCAGGTAAAGAAATGGACACAGCTGACTAAAAATCTTCCCAGAAAAGCCCAGGCCCAGATGACTTCACTGATGAAGTCTACCAAGCATTAAAAGAGAAAATAATACCAATTCACACAAACTCTTTTGGAATACAGAAGAGGAGAGAATATTTCCCAACTCATTCTGAGAGAACAATATTACTGATATGAAAGCCAGACAAAGACATCAGAAAAATACTACAGACCAATTTCTCTCATGAATATATATGCAAAAACCATCAACAAAATATCAGCAAAGCAAATTCAGCAACATCAGCAAAGGATTTTACCTCATGATCAAGTGGTAATTATGCCTAGAATGCAATACTGATTTAACATTCAAAATTCAACAAAGGTAATATACTATATTAATATAAAAAAGGACAAAACCCGCAAGATCCTCTTGATACACCTAGGAAATATATTTGATAAAATCCAAGACCTATTCATGATAAAAATGATCAACCAACCAGGGCTAGAAGGGAACATCCTGAACTTGATAAAAGTGTCTTTAAAAAAAACCCTACCGCTCAGGACTTCCCTGTTGGTCCAGTGGTTAAGAATCTTCCTGCCAAATGCAGGGGATACAGGTTTGATCCCTGGTCCAGGAAGATCCCACATGCCTTGAGGCAACTAAGTCCATGTAGCACAGTTACTGAGCCAACGCACCCCACAGCCCGTGATCCGCAACGAGAAGCCACCACCCTGAGAAGCCCGCACACCACAACTAGAGAAGAGCCCGAGCATCCATGAAGACCCAGCACCGCCATAAATGAAAAGCAAAAACCCTACAGCTTCTATCATACTCAGAGGGGAAAGGCTGAAGGCTTTCTCCCTAAGACTGGGAAGGGGGAAAAAGACTGGCACCCCCGCTTGCTCCACTTCCATTCAGTATTGTATTGGAGGTTCCGGCCAGTGCAAACAAGCCAGAAAAAGAAATGAAAACATGGAGAAGTCAGAAATAAACACTTCTGTCTACGCAGTATTAACAGTCCCAAAGTGGAAACAATCCAAATATCTATCGACATGGTACATGGATACACAAAATGTGACATGTTCACGTAGAGCATGACTGAGCAATACATGCTGGAAGTCAGACACCTAAGACTGTGTATCACATGAGGCAATTCATATGAAATGACCAGAAAGGGCAAATCTACAAGACAGGGCAGATCAGTGGCTGCTTGCGCCCGGAGGTAGTTTTGAGGACTGTTAATGGGCTCAAGGGATCTTTCTGGAGTGATGAAAATATTCTAAAATTGGATTGTGGTGGCTGTTGCACAACATTGTAAATTTAATAAAAGTCACTGCATCGTACTTTTTAAATGTATGAGTTTTGGTGTATGGTAAAGTATACCTCAATAAACCTATTTTAAAAATGTAAAAGAAGGACTTCCCTGGTGGCAGTGTGTATAAAAATCCGCCTGCAGGGGACGTGGGTTTAATCCCTGGTGCACAGGCCTCGGGGCAACTAAGCTCGTCTGCCATAGCTACTGAGCCTGCATGTTGCCAACTACTGAAGCCTGAGCATCTAGAGCCTGTCCCCTGCAGCAAGAGAAGCCACCGCAATGAGAAGCCTGCACACCGCAACTAGGCAGCAGCCTCACTCACCACAACCAGAGAAAGCCCACGTGCAGTAACAAATAGTAACCATTACTATAAAAACTTAAAAATTAAACATGCACAAAAGTAACAATTATAATAGCTTTTACATTATTAATAGTACTGTTTGTTTACCTGTATTTACACAGGCTGATTTAAAAAAATGAGAAGACTTACTAAATTAGAGCATCTAATTATGCATTTCTCTATTTTACTGGAAGAGAAAGATGCAGAAATAATGTATTGAGGAAAGGCCAATCTTTGCTTAAGCCATAAATTTGACGAATAGATTATGTAAGACTTTTTATTATTCACCTTCCCTATCCCCTTCACAAGCATGAGGGATGAAAAATAAACTGTACCTTAAGGGCAAAAAGAGTGTTAGTGTTGCAATTTCTATTAAAGAATGGCTTTCTTTAACACCATCTATCTGATTATCTATCCATGAGAAAGCGAAAGTTCAAAGTTTGTGTTTTCTATAAATTTAACTGTTTTAGACCCTTAGGGCATTTCCTTCAGATACAGGGTCAACTAGGACAACTGAAATTTCCTTATTCTCACAGTCAAGTTCCCATCACAGCTCAGTCTTGATCGCTGAGACCCTTGGGGCTCTCAAGCCAACTCCTTTCTCTTACAGTCTTTCCTGTTCCCCTTTATCCTCTCCGTTAGCATTCTTGCCTTTTTCTCAGGATCTCTGACAATTCTGACACCTATCCTTCCGACTTAGCCGTTCCTGATGCCCCAACTCCTAGCTTCATGTCACTGGTCATCCTCTTCTTTTCTGCGGGGTATGGGGTCTCCTCTGCCACTGAGGCATGCCTGACCCAGCTGCTTCTCCGATCTGCCAGATCCCATAATACTGTCGTAATAATTACCGCTGCCATGCATCAGTGCTTTCAAAGCACCACCACAGGTTCTTTGAAAAGTTCCTTTCAAGGATTACTACTAGCCAACAAGTACCACTGCTATATTTAAAATGGATAACCAACAAGGACCTACTGTATAGCACAGGAACTCTGCTCAATGTCATGTGGCAGCCTGGATGGGGAGTGAGGGGAGAAGGCATACATGTACATGTGTGGCTGTGTCCCTTCACTGTTCACCTAAATTAATCGGCTGCTTTGCTGTTTAGTTACCAAGTTGTGTCTCTTTGTGACCCCATGGAATTAGCTTGCCAGGCTCCTCTGTCCATGGGATTCTCCAGGCAAGAATATTGGAGTGGGTTGCCATTTCCTTCTCTAGGGGATTTTCTGGACCCAGGGATTGAACAAGGGTCTCTTGCTATAGTCCAGTATAAAAATAAAAGTTAAAAAAAAAACAAGATTCTTATGGCACCACCTTTTTATCCGAAGAGATCTGACACACGTTCCCACATCCACACATCACTACTATAAGGACGTTTTACTAAATGTAATCTAAGAGACAAGAGGATGTGAGAACTCATAAAGGAGACAGCTACATTAGTAAGACATACAGTTAAAGAAACAGATGACATCCTTGGCAAGGGTGGGGAAATTGGTACAATGGTTAAGTCAAGAGGGCAAGCTGGCCATGTCTGTTACAATATTAAGGAGGCATCTTCTAGGATACCATTAAGTACATTTTTGGGGGGCAACAGAGAATGAGATGGTTGGATTCCATCACTGAATCAATGCACATGAGTTCAAGCAAACTCCGGGAGCTGGTAAAGGACAGGGAAGCCTGGCAGGCAGCAGTCAATGGGGTCATAAAGAGTCAGACATGACTTAGTGCCTGAACACCAACAACATTTAAATTTAAAAAGTACTTGAGGGACCTCCCTGGTGGTCCAGCAGTTAAAAATCTGCCTTGCAATGCAGAGGACCCAGGTGTGAATCCTGCTCAGGGAGCCAAGGCTCCATTTGCCCAGGAGCAACGAAGCCTACTGCTGCAACTACACTCTGGAGCCCAAACACTGCAACTAGGGAATCCGTGCACTGCAATGAAAGATCTAGCCTGATGCAAGAAGATCCTGTGTGCCACAACTAAGACCCAACACATCCAAATAAATACATAAATATTAAAAAAAAAAAAATCTACTGAAGCCAGGGCCCAGTGACATCTTTCCACCAGAAAGTTCACTGTAATACTGTCGAACTGCACAGTGGGCCTGCTAGACTTTATTTCCCGTAAAGGCAGGGAGTGAATCTGATTTCGCCACTGGAACATACCCATTACGTTAAGCAATGCCTAGCACAGGGAAGGCAGGTGTTCAGGAAGATCTGGTGAATAAATGAGTGATGATGACTGAAGGGCAGTTTCTGCCTGGACCTCTGTTGGTGTTTGGTAAGCCAGGAGCGAACTTTCCATTTGGAATGCTGGTTCCGTGGCCATGCTGCACTCTTGGCCCTAGACCTTCAAGTACCTTTTGCCGATTGTCACAGCAAGTGGCAGAGGAATCTGAGTACTCAGAGCAAACCAGTTACAAAACAAACGTGTTACTACAACTAAAAGCAGCAGCAAGGCTGTCACGCTTGTACTGTATGTCAGACTGTGTGTGTGCTCAGTCATGTCAAACTCTTTTCAACTCCATGGGCTGTAGCCCACCAGGCTCCTCTGTCCATGGGATTCTCCAGGCAGGAATACTGGCGTGGGTTGCCATTTCTTTCCCCAGGGGATCTTCATGACCCAGGGATGGAACCGGGTCTCCTGGATTGGCAGGTGGATTCTTTACTATCTGAGCCACCAGGGAAGCCCTATTACATAAACACAAATATAAAATTTTCCTTTTAATTCGTTACTCACCTTGGGGTGTGTGTGTGTGTGTATATATATATATATATATATATATATTATTTATTTATTTATTTATTTATTTTTTGCCTTAAGTATAAAAGGTTTAATCTTCAGAGTTACCATCAGGACTTAGAAATGCCCCAGAGTAAAATATCCAGTTTAATCCCAGAGCACAACTGAACAGTGGTCCGGCCTTATGTCAGTTTTCAGAGCTCGAGGAAAACATTCTAAAGGAAAAAAAACCCTATCATACTGAGGTGGTGATAGAAATGGCCTTTCGAAAGCTTGAAATGACATTACACCATAGAGTCACACGAGGGCGCTCTAATCAACTAGCAAAGAGAAACACAGAGCTAGTGAAACCAGGTTGACATTTTAACAATTGTACTGAAAGAGGTGAATTAAGTCCTGGTAAAATTATGTTTGTTATTTACAGCAAGCCATCTTCTGTTCCTGATCCAAAGTTTGAGAAGCCAAAAGGATTTTGCAAGTCTTAAAACTGCAGGAAGAATCCACTGCTCTCAGATCCAAGGTAAGGATTAAGCACATCCCTTCCTAAAGGGATGTGCTTAAAGGGATGTTTTTGTTAAATTGACCTTGAGGCAGGATTTGTCCCTTTCAAGCCAGTATTTTCTTTCAAATCTACAATTCCACTTGGTGCTTTACCTGTCCTCAGCTGAAACTGGCCCATGAATCTATTTTTTGCTCCATCTGCTTTCGTAAGAAAACTGGTGAGTTACAAGTTTGCACCTCTCCATCCCCACCCCAAGCCAGTAGTAATGAAACAGCATTTTGTAAAAAAGGAGCCCAGACCACTGAAGAAAGTAACTCACGGCCTTATTGATGTTTTAAATTCAGAAATACAACTACAGCATATAATGTTCTCCATCAAATTCAGAGTATAGCATAGAACGAGCGTTTAAGTGACCTTTCTTTCAGATCTTTAACAAGAGAGCAACAGAACTGCAGAAAGTCCTGGATTCTGAGGCAATCAGGCTCATTTCACTAAGGATTATCATTCATCTTAAAATCACATTCAAACTTTCGTCTCAGCAAAATTACAAATAATTCCGTGTCACTGATCCTCGGGGTCAAATTCAGTAGTTAAAATGCGAAGTATTAAAACTCTGAATGCCACGGGTATACTGTGGTTGTATAATACATCCTTATTGACTGAATAAACTAGAGGATTCTCTCCATCTCTGGAACTATCTACAGAAAGTATGAAAAATGATTCATTTTTGAAGCGCTAGTTATTTTATTCACTTTAACGTTCATCTATTTGAATGACTAAATTCCTGGCCATGATGTTTCAAACTTGATTTCTGTCAATGAATTTTTTTTTTTTTTTTTTTGCGGGGGTTGGGGAGGGCTCCCAAAGTCTTTTGTTAAAGGCCCTGGTGAGTTCAATTTTCTATGCCTTGCTGAATTTGGCCATCAGGGTATACCCAATTAGGCTCAATGGATACTAAAAGGAGAATATGCTCTAAAATGTGCTAATCTAGAGGATATGTTTCTAATTTTCCTGTTCTTTTCAAAATCGTCCTGATTAATTGAAGATGGATTTTCCTCAAAAAAAGTTGCGTGATATTACAAAGAAAAAATGAAAGTGTTAGTCACTCTCAGTCATGTCCAAATCTTTGCAATCTCATGGACTGTAGCCCACCAGGCTCCTTTGCCCATGGAATTTTCCAGGCAAGAATACTGGAGTGGGTTGCCATCTCCTATTCCCAGGGGGTCTTCCTGACCTAGGCATCGAACCCGCATCTCGAGTTGCCTGCACTGGCAGGTGGATTCTTCACTACTAGCACTACCTGGAAAGCCCAACTGTATGGGAGGCATGACAAAAAAGAAGTCTAACTTGCTGTCAATGTTTCTGAAACCATTTTGCTGTGTTGAAAGATACTCCTGTATTATAAATCATCAAGTACCAAATGAGTTTTAGTTATTAGGTGGATGAACAATAAACAGGGAAGGAGTATAGATAGAACAATTCCTCTTCCTCTGAGGCATTTTATGGTTCTTAAAGGAAAAAAATGTTTCTACTTTTTCCACGTTTTCACATCTCTAAATAAAGTAAGCAGGAGAATTTTATAAGCAAACCAAAGTATATGTAAGTTAAACCCTAGCTCTGATACACTCAGCAAATGAGTTGTTATAGGAAAAGACACCTGCTTCCCACTTGCCTGCCTTCGCACCACACACATCAACCATGATTTATGTTTTATTGAGGAAACCTGGTCTGTGTGTGCCAAGCTCTTTGGCTTCTCTCAGCTGAGCCCTCTTCAAGGAAGGCCCGAGTGCACTTGACCTTCTTAAAATCAGTTCAAGAACTACCTTTCCAAAGGAGCTGTATCTGACTCCCCACACATCCCCAGTATCCTCTCAATCCCCAAACCCTGAATATGATGACTCCATCACCCAGATGGAGGTGAATTATAACTTTTTCATTACTTTGTATCTTCTTCATTAGATTGTAAGCTTCTTTAGGACAAGGGTGGTGATTTTCAATTCTGCATTTTGAAAAGTTTGGAAAACTGACCCCAAAGCAAATTGACACTCTCAAGGTTTACTGACCTGTGTGCCCTTCTTCTAATAGAAACAGCTTTAGATAGAGGCAGTTTGGAAATTGAATCCACCTTTCTTATGTTCTCTGCCGTCTCAAAGAACAGCTGACACTGTGCAGAGTATATATGCCTGTACCGTGTGTGGGTACATACACACATACTTTGCAAAAGTATGCTCAGATAATTAAGAGAAACCTTCTGTTTTTCCTCAAAAACTTCAGAAAGTAAAGCCTGACAATACCTGGCTGCAGGAACATGACTTTTAAAGCCTGAGAAACAGCATCTCACACCTTCTCTACTCAAACTATGCTATTACTAATTCCAACTAGTTAGTTGGAGTAAGTTAGTTAAATCTGTGCGCACTGAGAATTAAATGGCTCAAAACAAAAGCCTGAGCAGCTTTCCTATAAGCCAAGCGTCTCAGTTTTGTAATGCAGAACTTTCCCAGATATCCTGGCATGCTCCATATAACCTTAGCTCACGCAGTCCCTACAGGTCTAGACTGTAACGCCAGTAACAGTTCCTCTCAGCCCATCTATATCAACAGAATTTAAGACTCAAACCATCCAAGATCACACTCTGACTTCGACCTCCTTTGAATGATCAAGGGAAGTTAGGAGTCTATAAGAGAGAATTAAATAAGAGATTAAGATCCGCCTAGAATTTTCTAAACTCTGTTCATGTTACCAAACCTTCTCAACAACTGTAAAAAACGGAACGCTTCATCAAGTGTCAATCCCGTGGAGAGAAGCGTACCAATTATAACACTCACGTGGCAGCCGAGAAACAAATCAAACCTGGTTCATAAAGTCCAACCTTGGTTCGTTTGTGAAGAAAGGTGACAAGATTCAATCTTTATCTAACCAAAAGGCCCGCGCCAAGGGGTGAGCTGCATCTAGCAGTTGTGAAGGGTCTGAGTTGGAATTCCAACATCAGCTTTCCTTGGTTCACCCCACCTTCTAGTTCCCTGCAACCCCTCGTCCGCGACGGTTCCCTTCGCAAGGTGGAAACGACGAATTCCAAAAGGATATGCCCTCCGATCTAAGAAAGGAGACTCACCAGTTTCATGCTGGACTTTTGGCTGGTAAGCAGCAGTTCCTCGACTTCTCAAACCCAGAAAGCGTCTTCCGGTTCAGTCTCCACCACCGGCCCGCCGAGAGCATCGCAGGACATGCAGTCTTTTTTTCCCCTACGCCCCTTTCCCGGTGCATCATGGGAAGTGTAGTCATCTCTCCGTGCATCATGGGAACCGTGGTCATCTTTCCTTTTCCTCTTCTCTTAGAACGCCTCCTTCCGTCAGCTCAAATTCATCCGCGCCGCCAATTCATCCTTCCTCTTCACCCCAGCATGATATCATGTCCCTCATCTGGGCCCAGAATCCATGGTATGCTGGGATGTGTAGTCCCTACGGCTCTGGCGCCCCTTTCCCCTCCTCCCTATGGGAAGGTGCACGGGCGCGGTACTTGCCGGGAGCTGTAGTTCCTTGGGGCCTCCGGACGCAGAGTCCCGCACCTTTACTCAAGGGAGACAAAAACTACAACTCCCAGGGCCGCCCGGTGGCAGCAGGTGGGAGCGGGGCTGTTGATATCAATATGGCGGTTGTCAGCCAGACAAAGACAGTCAGTCTGATGTGATTGAGACAAGGGAGGTTTTTCAGGGGGAGACTGGGAGATAGGGGCCTCCCCTCCCCCTTCTCCTCTTCCTGCGCCGGCCTCAACCCCTCCCCAGACCCCTCCCGACGGGCGCCCCACGCGGAAGACACCCCTCCCCCTCCCGCTTTCCCCTCCTCCCTACCTCAGACCTCAGCCTTTCGTACCGGGACGTTGGGGAGGGGGCTGTGCCGGGCGGAGAGAACTCAGCAAGCGTTCTGAGGTGAGTCGAGTGGTTTGGAAGCCTCAAGTCTCTCCAGTCTCTTTCCTCACTTCTTTCTCTTCACTTTTTTNTGAATTATAACTTTTTCATTACTTTGTATCTTCTTCATTAGATTGTAAGCTTCTTTAGGACAAGGGTGGTGATTTTCAATTCTGCATTTTGAAAAGTTTGGAAAACTGACCCCAAAGCAAATTGACACTCTCAAGGTTTACTGACCTGTGTGCCCTTCTTCTAATAGAAACAGCTTTAGATAGAGGCAGTTTGGAAATTGAATCCACCTTTCTTATGTTCTCTGCCGTCTCAAAGAACAGCTGACACTGTGCAGAGTATATATGCCTGTACCGTGTGTGGGTACATACACACATACTTTGCAAAAGTATGCTCAGATAATTAAGAGAAACCTTCTGTTTTTCCTCAAAAACTTCAGAAAGTAAAGCCTGACAATACCTGGCTGCAGGAACATGACTTTTAAAGCCTGAGAAACAGCATCTCACACCTTCTCTACTCAAACTATGCTATTACTAATTCCAACTAGTTAGTTGGAGTAAGTTAGTTAAATCTGTGCGCACTGAGAATTAAATGGCTCAAAACAAAAGCCTGAGCAGCTTTCCTATAAGCCAAGCGTCTCAGTTTTGTAATGCAGAACTTTCCCAGATATCCTGGCATGCTCCATATAACCTTAGCTCACGCAGTCCCTACAGGTCTAGACTGTAACGCCAGTAACAGTTCCTCTCAGCCCATCTATATCAACAGAATTTAAGACTCAAACCATCCAAGATCACACTCTGACTTCGACCTCCTTTGAATGATCAAGGGAAGTTAGGAGTCTATAACAGAGAATTAAATAAGAGATTAAGATCCGCCTAGAATTTTCTAAACTCTGTTCATGTTACCAAACCTTCTCAACAACTGTAAAAAACGGAACGCTTCATCAAGTGTCAATCCCGTGGAGAGAAGCGTACCAATTATAACACTCACGTGGCAGCCGAGAAACAAATCAAACCTGGTTCATAAAGTCCAACCTTGGTTCGTTTGTGAAGAAAGGTGACAAGATTCAATCTTTATCTAACCAAAAGGCCCGCGCCAAGGGGTGAGCTGCATCTAGCAGTTGTGAAGGGTCTGAGTTGGAATTCCAACATCAGCTTTCCTTGGTTCACCCCACCTTCTAGTTCCCTGCAACCCCTCGTCCGCGACGGTTCCCTTCGCAAGGTGGAAACGACGAATTCCAAAAGGATATGCCCTCCGATCTAAGAAAGGAGACTCACCAGTTTCATGCTGGACTTTTGGCTGGTAAGCAGCAGTTCCTCGACTTCTCAAACCCAGAAAGCGTCTTCCGGTTCAGTCTCCACCACCGGCCCGCCGAGAGCATCGCGGGACATGCAGTCTTTTTTTTCCCTACGCCCCTTTCCCGGTGCATCATGGGAAGTGTAGTCATCTCTCCGTGCATCATGGGAACCGTGGTCATCTTTCCTTTTCCTCTCCTCTTAGAACGCCTCCTTCCGTCAGCTCAAATTCATCCGCGCCGCCAATTCATCCTTCCTCTTCACCCCAGCATGATATCATGTCCCTCATCTGGGCCCAGAATCCATGGTATGCTGGGATGTGTAGTCCCTACGGCTCTGGCGCCCCTTTCCCCTCCTCCCTATGGGAAGGTGCACGGGCGCGGTACTTGCCGGGAGCTGTAGTTCCTTGGGGCCTCCGGACGCAGAGTCCCGCACCTTTACTCAAGGGAGACAAAAACTACAACTCCCAGGGCCGCCCGGTGGCAGCAGGTGGGAGCGGGGCTGTTGATATCAATATGGCGGTTGTCAGCCAGACAAAGACAGTCAGTCTGATGTGATTGAGACAAGGGAGGTTTTTCAGGGGGAGACTGGGAGATAGGGGCCTCCCCTCCCCCTTCTCCTCTTCCTGCGCCGGCCTCAACCCCTCCCCAGACCCCTCCCGACGGGCGCCCCACGCGGAAGACACCCCTCCCCCTCCCGCTTTCCCCTCCTCCCTACCTCAGACCTCAGCCTTTCGTACCGGGACGTTGGGGAGGGGGCTGTGCCGGGCGGAGAGAACTCAGCAAGCGTTCTGAGGTGAGTCGAGTGGTTTGGAAGCCTCAAGTCTCTCCAGTCTCTTTCCTCACTTCTTTCTCTTCACTTTTTTTTGGGGGGGGGGTGTTGGGGGGAGTAAGTGAGTGGACTGAGAATGAGTGTCTTAAGCGGCCCAACTGAGAGGTAGGAGGAAGCGGGGGGTTTCGCGGGGATGACCCGAACGCAGGGTCTGGGGTGGGGCAGTTTGTGGGGGCAGTAATTGAAAGGCGTCGGGTGCTCCCAACTCTTTCCCCCTGGTTGCCTCCCCAATGGGCGGAAGGTTTGAATCCTGGAGGTGGGGTCTCCAGTTTGGAGTTTGGGAAACTGTGAGGGGAATTTGAGGTGCGTGAGTTTGTTTGGGGTGCAGAGCTGTGTTTGAAACTGGGTGACGTGCACTCGGGCGGTGGGTTAGCCTTGAATAAATGTCTCTGGAGAGGAAGTTCGAGAGCCGGAGTCGGGGCTTTTAGCTGGGCCTGGGCGGAGAGGCGTGCGCGAGGTGCGGCTCCGGGACCTCTGGGCTAGCGGCGCGGCGCGGGGTGGCCTCGGGGAGCAACTCGTTTGTGTCCCGTCGGCGGCTCACACTCCTCCTCCCCGTCTCCCGGGACCCAGCTCCACCGCAAACTCAGGGCAGGCGCCTCGGAGAGATGAGGTGCGGTGGAGATGGCTTTTTGCATCCTCAAGTCGGTAGCTAGGTGGGAAAGGAAGCGTGTTCTTAATATTTTATTCCGGAACCGTGTTTTGGTTACACTATTGGGGCTACTTGGAAAGGAGTCCTCCACCCATCCTCACCCCGAAACAGTAGGTCTCGTTGGTCGTCTTCGCCTTCCGTAGATGAAACATTACTTAAGATTCGGGGGCGGAGGGGTGGGGGTCGGGAGTGCCCACTTTTGTACGCGACCCTGTGTGTCTGCTGAAGACACGGAATGGTTGTGTATCCTGTGGTTGGGTGACTTATTTTCGTAGTAGGAAAAACTGTTGGAAATTGTTGAGGGGGGTGCGTGGGGACTCGCTAAAAGGCGCAGCTTGTATTTTTCTTCTACCCCACCCTGTTCTGTCTCGCATTTGGCTGAAAGCTGGTATGGAAGCGAGAGGAAACATTGGGTGAGTGAAGGGGAGAATGCAGTTGGCATTACAAATACTATACTATGTAAAGTTGAATGATGGTTTAGAGTGATTACCGTTTTTATTTACCCTGAAGCTTTAAAAATCTTAGGTATCATGTAGGGTGGAGTGATGTGACTAGTAAATTTCCGTGGGATCCTGCAGGTGTAGAAACCTCTGCCGTCTCTCTCTCTGCCTGCCTGCCTGCTCTCCCTCCCTCCCTTCAGTGCTTCGTTTCTGTTCTGGCTTGGTACATTTCTCTTCTTTGATGGACATGCTGCCTCCTATGCCTGTTTCTTTAGTTGCTTCTACGTGGTTGTGCTTTTAGTGGTTTTGCTGTAAGATGCATCTTTCGGTGAAGAGGACCTGCATTTGGTTTTAATTTGCATTTATTTCGCAGGTAATTATCACATCAAGATTTAGTTCTTTGCGTTAAATTTATTTTAAAATTGCACAGCTGAGTTAGATCTAGTTGAATTAAGTGTGTAAGTCGAGGTTGGGAAATTTGAATTCTGATTTTTTTCCCCCAAATTTCAATTGGAGTTACAAAGGGAAGAACATTGCAACATCTCTCGTTTCTCACATTCTTTAATATTTAAAAACATTACACCAGAAGAAGAATTAACATAATATAATTTGTACTTCTTTCACCCGGAAATGTAAGTTTTTCAATAACATTCTTTTGTCATATATTTTTAGTATAATGGACTTTTAAATAAAGAAATCGGCATAATTTGCCTTTTCGACTGCTGAGAATTTAATGTATTTACATATTTGGTTTATCAATTCTAGAACCTATCAGTAAAGGACCTTAGATACTCTAAAAACTGGAAGTTACATGGTGTGTAATTATATGGTATGTTTTATAACCTGTGATTTGAAATTTCTGTGGTTGGTCATTTACACAAATAAGCTGACTTGTAAGTATGAGGTAGCATATTTATTTAGATTGACCTGAATAGAAAAAAAGATTGTGTTTTTTTTCTAAATCTCAAACTTAGGAGATACAATGTGTTGATACAAAGCTGAGGTTTTAGTTTGTTATTAACTAGAATTTCCAGAATTATTTGTTTTAATCTTCTATTTTAGCCTGAAATATTATCTTTGCAAAAACTGGAGAAATCCTATATAACTCCATAGAACAGTGTTTTTCTGCTGAAAGATATTCTTCTAAACAGTGTCTTTAAATGTTCAACGATTATTTTATAAGTATAAAAGCTAAAATGTTTGTTTAGAGTTGGAAAACTTTGAAATGTAAGAATATATTCCCTCCCCCCTACCCTCACTTCAGATTTTGTTTTATTCTATGGAAAAGCAAAGTTACTTACTGAGAAAAACATTCATTAAACTTTTTCTGACTAGTGGTTTGGTTGAAGCCAAATATATTCCTTGCAATGGATGGGGTGATTCTGTTGCATTTCAGGCACTGAGCAGTAAAATGATGTAAAGCCTTTACTGCAGGTTAAAGCATAAAACATTCTCAGCATGTGGAAGTCATATGGTTTACGAAAAAAGTAGAAAATCGGGGCATTGGTCCCTGTCCAGCTTAAAATTTCATCCGGTAACTGTGAAAGAGACACATTTATTTAATATGATTGCTTCTAAAAATGTTGCCTGTGTAATGAGAAGTTGAAAATTCAAACTGTTTTTAACCAATCTGTTGCTAGTTTAGTGTACAGCGTGCTATGAATACTGTGGTTGCAAATGTGCACCAAGGAGCCTTTAGGGGTCAGCTTTATCACAGTGTCTTTAGTGAAGCTTCATTTTTCACTGCTGTCTGAATAAATTTCAGTCTTCTTAGCACAGATCTTAGATGAAGCATCTAATAGAAACTTAGTAGCTCAGTATTGGTAAGTTACAAATATATTGCAACAAACCTTTCCTTGTTTCACTGTTTGAAAAAAAAAAAAGAAGTAACCAGTTTATGGCAGTTTTTGTAGCAAGTATTGATTGGATGGCATTTCTTCTTCCTGAAGATGTTAAACACACTGGGAGTATTTATGCTTAATTTGTTCATTTTGGATCTTTTGATCATTATAGTGAGTCCATCCCACTTTTAATGTTTCAGGTGGTTTCTGTGTTTCCTGTAAAACCATGTTTGCTTTTTCTATTCATTTCTTTGCAGTTCTGGTATTTTTGTATGCAGATCTTTAAACTTATTTTTCTTGGGTATTAGAAATTTATCCTAGTATGTTACTTTCCATAAGTGAAAATTGATATGATATACTCCTCAACTTTTAAAAAAGGTTAACATTTATGGATAAACTTTACAAGCTCAATGCAAGTGTGCTGGATTTTTTCGTTTTTTGTATCTGCTTTATTTAGGGTTTTGTTTTTTTTTTTTTCCAGGTTTAATTTTATAGCTCCCTTTGCTGTTTGGCTAGATTATTCTTTTAACTGTTGGCGTTTACTTCTCAATTTACTAGAACTTTATAAAAAAGCTCTTTGAGTGGAAATCACAGCCTGTCTGTAATGTCATATATATATACATCTCATATATAAATCACAGCTTGTCTGAAGTGTCAAATATGTACGTTCACGTATATAAACCACAGCTTGTCTGAAGTGTCATGTATGTACATTCACATATATAAAGCATCTTTATGTTTGTTTTTGTATGAAATTGGTATATACCTATCAGACATAGAACCCATAAAAAAGAAAACTGAACCACAAGTAACAAGAAGCTTTAAAAAACTCAAGCTTGAAATCAGAGTTTGCACCACCACGTTTGTCCACATTATAGAAGTTATGGAAGTCATGATTTTTGCAGATTCTGCCAAAGTCTGCGTCTTTCCAAAAGAAAGCTAGTGGTATTGACTGCTACTGCTAAGTCACTTCAGTCGTGTCAGACTCTGCAGCCCCATAGACGGCAGCCCACCAGGCTCCCCTGTCCCTGAGATTCTCCAGGCAAGAACGACTCTTCACAACCCCATGGACTGTGGCCTACCAGGCTCCTCTGTCCATGGGATTTTCCAGGCGAGAGTACTGGAGTGGGGTGCCATTGTCTTGTCCAAGTGGTATTGAAAAATTTCTCAAAATAATATTAAGTAATATGTGATTAAATTCCTAGAGGCAGCACCCCCTTCTCCCCCCCCATCCCGTTACTTACTGGTCTTAGGTACCATCCTGAGTAAAAAGTACAAAGATTTTTTTTTCTGAGTGATTCTGTCATGTAAAACTTTTAGAGCGAGCCTATTTAAATATGACCCAGTGTTTTAGATAACTTGTTTTTGTTGATCTTAGATGAAATGAATTGGAAATTTACTAACATTGTTTTGGACACTTTCCAAGAGCATTTAGTTACTGGAAGTGTTGTTTTTACCTTACAGTTGTAATAAGGTTGAAGTTATAGTACATTTTTTTCATTGTACGTTATAGTACATTTGTACATTATAGTACATTTTTTCAAAATGTAATATTTTACAGATCTTTGACTTAGACTAAAAAAATAATGGGTTTTTTTTGTTTATTTGCATTTATAGACAACAGAAAAAACATAATTGATTTAACTTTGAAGTTATGAGTTGTTTTACTTTTTTTGAGTTTCAGGAGTTGTCTGCAGGCCCCTTCTAAGTGATAAAATGATTCTGATCCATTTAAAGGGTGTTTAGATTTTCCTTAAATTTAGAGTGCTAAATATAAGAATGTTTGCTAAATCTCACATACTCTGTAGCTTCTCTGTCCATGTTCAGTGCTGGTCTGCGTGTGGTTTTATACCTCTCTTTACTGTCTGCATATTAAACAATTAGTGTGGAGTTGCTGGGTGGCAGTAATTTTAAGTTATATAGTTACATTTTTAAAAGAGGATAAAGTCAGATGCAATGCTGTTGTTGAGAAGAGGATGATTTAATACTAAACCTTTCTGCTTTAAGATTTTGATAAAGTAACAGGATCATTAAAATGTGCAGCTTTTGGTTTGGGCCTGGTCTCACTCTCCCTTTTCCAATCATGAAGTCAGGCTGAATTTTTCTCCTTTGTATCTGTCTATTCACTTGTTTTTATTCTATTGCTACACCCTTAATTCAGGTCTTCGTCCTTTCTGTCTTTCCACATCCCTCTCTTAACTCAGCTTCAGGTTTCCGGTTTGGTTCTTTTTCTTTCTTTCATCCTTATGCACTCCCACCTGAGAGATCTTGCTAAAATAAAATGTGAATTTGCTTGTTAGTCATACTTGGCTTGGAGAAGGCAATGGCACCCCACTCCAGTACTGTTGCCTGGAAAATCCCATGGACGGAGGAGCCTGGTAGGCTGCAGTCCATGGGGTCGCTAAGAGTTGGACACGACTGAGCAACTTCACGTTTATTTTTCACTTTCGTGCATTGGAGAAAGAAATGGCAACTCACTCCAGTGTTTGCCTGGAGAATCCCAGGGATGGTGGAGCCTGGTGGGCTGCCGTCCATGGGGTCCCACAGAGTCGGACACAACTAAAGTGACTTAGCAGCAGCAGCAGCAGCAGGAGCAGCATGCTTGGCTTATAATCCTTAATTGGCTTCTTAGCCCTCAGGTAAAGGCATATTACCATTCCACCTGTTCCAAATCTTGACTCTGCCCATCTTAGCTGTATGACCTTCAGTTCAGTTCAGTTGCTCAGTCATGTCTGACTCTTTGCAATCCCATGAATTGCAGCACACCAGGCCTCCCTGTCCATCACCAACTCCCGGAGTTCACTCAAATTCACGTCCGTCGAGTCGGTGATGCCATCCAGCCATCTCATCCTCTGTCGTCCACTTTTCCTCCTGCCCCCAATCCCTCCCAGCATCAGAGTTTTTTCCAATGAGTCAACTCTTCGCATGAGGTGGCGAGTACTGGAGTTTCAGCTTTAGCATCATTTCTTCCAAAGAATGCCCCGGGGTGATCTCCTTATTGAATGGACTGGTTGGATCTCCTTGCAGTCCATGGGACTCTCAAGAGTCTTCTCCAACACCACAGTTCAAAAGCATCAGTTCTTTGGCGCTCAGCTTTCTTCACAGTCCAACTCTCACATCCATACATGACCACAGGAAAAACCATAGCATTGACTAGATGGACCTTTGTTGGCAAAGTAATGTCTCTTCTTTTCAATATGCTGTCTGGGTTGGTCATAACTTTTCTTCCAAGGAGTGTGACCTTAGGCAGATCATTTAATCTGTGCTTCAGTTTTCTCACCTGTTGAATGGGAAGAAATAGTCCTTACTTCATAGGATTATTGTGAGCTCTTGGAATGATGTCGACGTATGGTAAATGTTAACTGTATCGTATTATACCAGATATTTTATGCTCCTGTTCCTGCCTTATATTTTCTCATTACCCATCCCAGACCCTATAGGCCTTAGCGATCGATGCCAAATAAACCTCTTTAGCATAGACAGGGTTGGGTGTTCAGTTGTGAAAGCTGCAGCTGTTAGTAATGTCTTCAGAAGTAAAGAATTGTGACCTTTAAAGTATTATTGCTATGTTTATGCTTCCATAGTCTGTTGCTGTGACTTCTGTTTTTTCTCCCAAAATAAAAAGTAATTTTAGTTAAATTATAGCCTAATTCAGGATACGATTTTAAAATTCATTTTCCTAGCCCCATTAATACATGCTTAAGTTTCTAACCTAAATTTCCCCCTGTTAATCTGACTTGTTGTCTCATAACTTCAGTAAAGACCTATTAACTTTGTGTAGTTTTCTTCCACTTTCCCCCTCTGTTCCACCCCCTGAAATCTGAATTCTTGTTCCATTTCAGGTAGTGTATTTTCTTTACATTGCCATTGGGACAGTTGAATACTTGCTTATATGATCTGGAAGCCACGTTTTAGACAGACATCTATTTCATTTACCTGTGATGTTTATGCTTGCGGTTGGATGGCTCCACTGCTTCAAGTTGATTTTCCAGAGTGGTAGGTGATGCATCATATATGGTGATTTATATNGCTCAGCTTTCTTCACAGTCCAACTCTCACATCCATACATGACCACAGGAAAAACCATAGCATTGACTAGATGGACCTTTGTTGGCAAAGTAATGTCTCTTCTTTTCAATATGCTGTCTGGGTTGGTCATAACTTTTCTTCCAAGGAGTGTGACCTTAGGCAGATCATTTAATCTGTGCTTCAGTTTTCTCACCTGTTGAATGGGAAGAAATAGTCCTTACTTCATAGGATTATTGTGAGCTCTTGGAATGATGTCGACGTATGGTAAATGTTAACTGTATCGTATTATACCAGATATTTTATGCTCCTGTTCCTGCCTTATATTTTCTCATTACCCATCCCAGACCCTATAGGCCTTAGCGATCGATGCCAAATAAACCTCTTTAGCATAGACAGGGTTGGGTGTTCAGTTGTGAAAGCTGCAGCTGTTAGTAATGTCTTCAGAAGTAAAGAATTGTGACCTTTAAAGTATTATTGCTATGTTTATGCTTCCATAGTCTGTTGCTGTGACTTCTGTTTTTTCTCCCAAAATAAAAAGTAATTTTAGTTAAATTATAGCCTAATTCAGGATACGATTTTAAAATTCATTTTCCTAGCCCCATTAATACATGCTTAAGTTTCTAACCTAAATTTCCCCCTGTTAATCTGACTTGTTGTCTCATAACTTCAGTAAAGACCTATTAACTTTGTGTAGTTTTCTTCCACTTTCCCCCTCTGTTCCACCCCCTGAAATCTGAATTCTTGTTCCATTTCAGGTAGTGTATTTTCTTTACATTGCCATTGGGACAGTTGAATACTTGCTTATATGATCTGGAAGCCACGTTTTAGACAGACATCTATTTCATTTACCTGTGATGTTTATGCTTGCGGTTGGATGGCTCCACTGCTTCAAGTTGATTTTCCAGAGTGGTAGGTGATGCATCATATATGGTGATTTATATCTGTATCCCATTTCTCTCAAGGAGGAGAAAGGATGACTTGTATTTACCAAACTGAGTCTCAAAAGGATAAATGTTACCCAAAATCATTGTCTAGTGGACACAGGGTGGCAGCTAAGGTGTCAGTTCAGACTTCAGAATGTAATTTTTGTAGGAGGCTATATTATGACTGTAGTTGGCAGCCACCAATTTAGCCAGCATTTGCCTTCATGGAACATAATTGTTAACTATGGGGAACTTGAAAGTAGCTATTCTAAGCATTAACTTTATCTGGTTGAAAATCCATTTTCTGGAATCAAAGGTAGCTAGCCTGTTTAGTTTTATATTATAGCTGTTTAGAGCCATTCGGGATCGGAATAGTTGTACACTTTGTTGTCTGAGGATGACCTCTCTGTAAAGATGGCATTATTTGGAATACTGTGTCCTGCTTTTCAGTAAACTCACTTTGCTTCAGATGTGCAAGTTCTAAGGTTAAATATAAATGTTTTGAGTTTTTCCCCCCCCTCAGAAAAAGTTTCTTCCTTCAATAAAATGTAATAATTTAAAAAATATTGTTTGCATTTTAATGTAACACAAGCATCAGCCGACTTGATCATCTTTGGTTAAACAAGATATTGTTGATGACTGGCAGCGATTGGTTACTTCTCATTTTGTGTTTCTTAGTTGACAGCATTTCAGTTAAGTGCCTTTACTCTATTACTGACAGTGAAAATTTGTATTACCTGGTTAGGTCTCAGTTTTCCAGTCTGTTGGATAGGGGATTTAGGTTAATTTTTAAAATCTATATAGTATTTTTGTTGTCATTGATTAAAAGCTATTCGTTTACTTGTTTATTTTTAATCTTTAAATAATTGCAGGTTCATGGGCAGTTGAAAAATAGAGAGGTCCCAGTACCTCTCACCCAGTTTCCCCTACTGGTTATGTCTTACATAACTTTTGTGCAGTATTAAAACCAGGAAATTGACATTGGTACTCTGTGTGTGTGTGTGTGTGTGTGTGTGTGTGTGTGTGTGTGTAGGTCTTTGCCATTTGATCACACATGTGGATTCTGTAACCACCACCACAGTCAAGATGCAGAACTCTCTGTCACCCCAGAGATTGAATGATGCCTCTTTATTTGTAAATTTTGTTGTTTTGTCAGTATAACTAAGAAGAAACATACCAATTATTGGATCAGTAATTTCACTCTTGCCTTTTGTAATTTGGAAGTTCTTTTGGCATATCTTGAAAGTTTTTATGGAAAATTCCAATTAAACTTTCTTATAAGAATTTAAAAATTGGCAAGCTTTTCTTAATTGAAGATTTTTAATATCAGTACCTGTTAAACTATTTTTAGTAAAAGATAACAGTAATATTTAAAATTTCTGTAAATTAAAAATTTCTATAAATCAAATGTGTATGATTTAAATGCATTCAAGGCTTAAGTGATATTTCTTGCCACAGAGGATGTATGCTAGAATCAGTATTGGTTAAACAAAATCACTTATTCTAACGTTAGTCTAGTCTTTGACAATGTTGATGCAAACTTGTTGGATTAGTTGATTATGAGCTCATGTTTTAGTTTTATTTGGATTTGTTACAAGGGAATTCTCTTCAAAGATTGTTTTCAGAGAAAATACCTTTAGAAGGAAAAAAGTGGTAAAGATTCTAGGTACAAGAAAGAACCATTAGGTTAAAGACTAGTTAAGGAGCTGTCCTTTGCCTCCCCTTTATCAGCTGTGTGAGTTTTAAAGCCTGTCTTCAAAAATGAGGCTGTTAATCCAACGTATCACTGATTTGTTACAGACCTCAAACAACAAAGGTCTGCTTTAAACAGGCTTACAAAATATTGGCAAATATGTTAACAGAAAAGGTATATCGTGATTTTTGTCTCTTGTGAATTTGAGACAGTTTTTTGGTTCACACTGATATTTGCTTTGAAAACATCAATTAAATTTTAATTTGTTTCATTGGTAAGAATATGGTAAATATTGGTGGTTCTTCCTGATAAGTCAGATTCATATTTAGAAAACTTATTATCACCTGGTGGTCCGGAGTCAACGATAAGAAGGTAAAGGAGAGAAAGAGGCTGATATTTCTTGATTTACACAGAAAGCCAGTAAAGCCCCTGACACGAGGCTTGCTCTGTTTACGGAGGCCTCAGGCGCCCTCTTGATGGGGTGAAGGCGCAGAGCGCCTTCTCTAGAGGGTCTTAGAAGCCCGGGCAGGAAAGTGAACTCAGAAGACCTCTGCGCGCCAAAGAAATAGCCTGACAGAGAGAGAAAGAAAGACACGGGGACCAGAGCTCTGATGGAGCAAAGGTGTTTTAGTCAACATTGTGTAGGTATTTCTACTGTCTTACAAGATAGCTATTTTCAGCAGAGATAAAATCAAAACTTACAAGTTATGAAGGAAACATGAGGTCATCCATATGAAAGAGACAGTTGTAAATAACCACTTTTACCATATGGTTCATAAAAAGGAAGCGGGTACTTATCACCCTATAGAAAAACTAATGAGGAAATGCCTGGATTCCTCAGCCCCCGGGTGAGGCTTGCCTCTCCTCCTAATTCCTGAATATTCAGGAGTTAATAAGGAACAGAGAATTCCTGACAGATCTATCTAAAACAGCACAGAGGAAGCCTCCCTTTAAATGCTACCTTACACTATCCAAGATTTCACTTTCTTCCTGATTTACTTTTTTTTTCTCTTTGGAATTGTCTGTTGCCAGCTTTTTATATTGTCTGCATGTGGATTCTAAAAAAAACAGTGCTTTAATCAGGAGTTGTTTGGCTTGAAGGTGAGGTTGTGGTAAGGATCCGGTTCTTCTCGAGTGATAAAGAACAACTAGACCTTGTACGGATGGGGAAGCTGTTAGGGTCTGAGAAGCTAGTGTCTCTGTCTCCTTCTGGGGACTTACGGTTCCTTGCCTTGCCCTCTCTTTCCGCGTCTACTTCATCTGCCTTTCCCATTTCTCCCTTCCACTTCTGTTTGCCTTGCTATAGTTTTTCAGTTTCTGCTTCTTCATAGCTCTGACTTGCAGGTGCGTTTGGTTTGCCATGTCACTGATCGGAACTGCTCTTTTCCTTTCGGCTAAAGCTTACCTCCCGATATTTCTTTAAATTCTCTTGACGAGAGGGAAATCTGAATGCAGTGCAAGGCCATGAGTTAGATATGTGTTCCTGTTCTGTGACGGTGAGTAGGATGCAGGAGGACTCTGTTGTAGGGATTGAAGAAGGTATTCAATTCAACATGTCTAGTCTAGCAGTACATAGATAAATACTCTGCGCTACAAACATGAGTTTAATCCTCCTTGTGTAGAGCACCCAGTGGTATTAGCCTTAATAAAAGGTGACTTCCAATGTTCATAGCAGTGTTATTTATAATAACCAAGACATGAAACCAACCTAAATGTCTCTCGCCAGATGGATGGATTAAGAAGATGCGGCATGTATACATTGTTATGTGGGATGTGTTCTGGGTAAGCAAGGTGTTTTTCTAGTTGTTATGCTTAATGATTAGTGTTATGCCCAAACATCGAGCTTTTAATGATTATATCATCAGTTCATTTTTTAAACTTTTATATTTTCACGTTCCAGCTCTTAAGCAGTCTCCCCCCCCCGCCTTTTTTTTTCTTCAATAAATCTCTCCTAGTTTTCTATATCCATTAAACAAGATTTTGTCATAGTATGCCTTTTTGTATAGCAACTATCTCTTGAAATTTTGCTCTCACAGCTCTAATTCCTCACTTTTGGGGGGATCTGCTATCATTCTCAGAGTCTTAAATAATCCTAGGATATTGAGCTGGTCGAGAACATGGACTAGGAGCCAGACTGTTTAGGTGTAAGTCTGGCCTCCATGACTTACTCTGTAACTTTAATAAATCCTTGCTGTGTCTCAGTTTCTCCATCTGTACGTTGGAAGTAAATGATAGTACTTACATTATAGGATTGCTGTGAGTGCTTCAAGAAGTATTGTAAAGTGCTTAGGATAGTGGTGGGCACAGATTAAGACATCTTTTTTATTAGTTGGCTCTCCTTCTGTGTATATGGTATTTACTTCTCTCCTGTAAATAGAATTCTCATATGTTGAAATTAGTCCCTTCCTAACTTATTTTTTGGTGATTTGTTTCCTCAATTATACTTTTGTAGGCCTTAGTTGGATTTGATACAAATGGCTATTCCTTTTAGTTACGATTCCTTCTATCCAGGTCTTCTTCCTTCCATTGTCTTCTTCCTTCCTTGTTAAAAGATACCTCTGGTCTTAAGAGTTCTTACATTTGAAACCTTTAAATCGCCCCTTTAGTACTTTTCCTTTTCTAACTGCTCGCTCTCCTTCCCCGTCTAATTCATCCGCAGTGTTCTGCTGATTTTTTCCTCATCATGTCTCTTAGATCATTCTCGTCCTTTTCACATCCATAGTTGCCGTCCTCCCTTGCTCCCTGAGATGATTGCAGCAGTGAAACTGGCCTTCCTGCCTCTTCCTGCAGTCCTGTTAGAGTAATTGTCATCAAGCTCTTTTCATCCAGTCGTTCAAGAAGTACCTTAGTTCGAATTGTGTTATATCCCTGTTTTTAATCCTTGCATTTGCTTTTTTTTTTTTTTAAGGTTTTCTAACATTTTCTTCCCTCCCTTACTACCATTCTGTTTCCTTATTTCTAAAGATGTTTTCTCTGTTAAAGTCAAGTAAATTACCTTTCTTTCTGCTGTATGTTTTCATCCTTTATTTCTTGATACATACCACTTTCTCTGTTTAATATGTTTGTATATGCTTATCTTGCTAGTTTAAATGTTCTTAATAAGACCTATTTAAAGCCTTCTCTTTTTGAGGAGACATTTTCCAGTGAAACTTGTCATGCTCAGACCAGTTCATTTTCTCCATATAGAAGCTGCACGTGTATACTCAGTTACTAGTGTATTTAACTTTTTGTATTTACTTGTGTATATCACGTTTTAGATATATTGGTTTTCATTTCATGTGTATGGATTGGGTTCTTAGTTGGAGTGTAAAGTCCTTGTGTCTCTTATTGGCTCATCTATCTCTGCCATTCTTTTCTCTTCTCCTTTAATTTTAATAGTTCATTTATTACGGCTCATTCATCCAACCAATATTGACTACATATTATTAACCACGTAGACTCTAGGAAGCTCATGGTTTGGTTTTGATAGGATCAGGAGTACTCAACCCTGAGTTAAAGATCTCAGTACTATACCGGAGTTATCCTCGACTCAGTAATTTCTCAGATCCATGCTTAAAAATAGTAATTAGCACTTGATAGATTGCTGAGTCTTAAATTCCTCACAAACAGAATGCTGGTAGTAATGACAGTAGTTAAGAATGGTCAGAGTAGAAAGTTTAAGTTTACTCCCGCCTTTTTTTTTTTAAACCTGAACAGTGGGAGATCTAAGGACCTTAAAAATTTTTTTTGCTTATGAAGTTATTGTATAGAAAAGAATTCAAGCAATAGAAAAGTATGTGTAAAATAACAAGCATAGCTTCCCCCTCTTCTTCCCAACACGTTCTACTCTGGTTTCTGTCCATTGCTCGTAAGAGACCTTCCTGAAATGTAGTAGTTTAAAACAACAATAATTATTATTATTTATTATCCTCTTAAGTGTTCTGGGAATTGGCTCAGTTAAATGGTTCTCAGTTTGGATCTCTCATCTGGAGTCATCTGAGGGTGCTCTCACCCCTGTGTCTGATGCCCAGGTTAGGAGAGCTCAAACAACTGCAGGCTGGCATAGCTGGGCCTTGTTTGGCACCTCTCTTGGGCTCTGTGATCTCTCCAGTGTGGTGTGTTCACAATAGCTGGACTGCTTACATGGCACCAACGGCCTGGGTCCCAACAGAGAGAGAAAGCCAGGTATATACTGCTTTTTACAACCTAGCCTCAGAAACCACACAGTGTTATTATTCAAGCAGTCATGCCAGCCTGTCCAGGTTCCAGTGCGGAGAACACAGCCATCTCCCTCTTGATTGTGTGTGTGTGTTAATTGCTCAGTCTTGTCCAACTCTCTGCGACCCCGTGGACTGTAGCCCACCAGGCTCCTCTGTCCATGGGGTTCTCCAGGCAAGAATACTGGAGTGGGTTGCCATTCTCTTCTCCAGGGGCTCTTCCTGACCAGGGATAGAACCTAGGTCTCCTGCACTGCAGGCAGATTCTTTACCCCTGAGCCACCAGGAAAGCAGGAGTGACGAGTTCTAGAAGAGCATGTATGAAAGAATATTGTTGTCAGTTATGGAAAATACAGANGCTCTTCCTGACCAGGGATAGAACCTAGGTCTCCTGCACTGCAGGCAGATTCTTTACCCCTGAGCCACCAGGAAAGCAGGAGTGACGAGTTCTAGAAGAGCATGTATGAAAGAATATTGTTGTCAGTTATGGAAAATACAGACCATCAGGGATAAATGCTGTTAATAATTTGGTTTACTCTTAAATCATTGTCTTTGTACAAATCATACTTCCAACTGTCTACTTATATGATTTTATCATACTCCCAACTTTTTTATGTCATTAGGTAACTTTTCTCTATTTGACATGGATATNCCAGAAATTGGCATTTTAGATACCCTAATGAATTATCTAGTCACCACTAGCCAGTGGGAAATACAGCTTGAATAGATGGTTAATCTTCTCAGAGCTAGAGGATTAAACTGAATTAGCATAGGATTGCTAAAGTTGTTAATTACTATTTCTGTAGTTGTTGGAAATGTTAGCTTTTCTTTCCTGCACTTTCTGCTAATGGTGGTAATTTCTTTATGGAGAAAA
Source organism: Neotragus pygmaeus (assembly GCA_006410875.1). Taxonomy (NCBI): domain Eukaryota; kingdom Metazoa; phylum Chordata; class Mammalia; order Artiodactyla; family Bovidae; genus Neotragus; species Neotragus pygmaeus. The sequence goes on along the minus strand of SJYV01013295.1, from coordinate 3,845,355 downwards.
ACTTGTAAGAGAATCCTAAGAGATTACTTAACAATGTAAGTAATCTTTTTTCCCCTCAAGTTAACTCTTAGCTAATGAGATTTTTTTAAAATTATCATTTCTTCCCCTCAAACTTATATAAAAAGAAAATTCAATGTATAAAATGTTTTATATATTTCTGTAATTGTCTTACAAGACATTTCTAAAATACTCAATATCTAAACATTTTTAAACTTTGTATATCCATTTCCTCTCCTTTTTCAAGCATGATGAGCTTCTTAGGAAAAACTTTTCGAAAATTATAATTATGAATGGATTACCAAAGTGAACTGATCAAGTTATCAGAGTTATTTGAAAAATAATTACCTTTTTTTTAATGAAAGATTATTTTCCCTGTGAACCAGATACATATGGGGTTGGGGCGTAGTACGCATTGTAGGGCAGTTTGTTCCATGTGTAGTGAGGGTGTTTTGCGTTGTTGGTAGTCGTATCAACAAGGTGTGATGTACAGTTCTTCAAAGAACAGGACCGGAAATGATCTGGTTTATCATTTGCATCCAGTAAGGAATTGAAGGAAGAAAGATTTCCTTGTTTAAAGTCTTACCGTCAAGGTAGAACTCGGGTCATTTATCTGCTTGTTTCACATTCTCTCCATTGTTCTGCCTGTTACCAAAGACAGTAAACTCTCTAATTCACTTTGCTCAAATTCTGCAAGTTAGTGAAGGGCAGTTAGGGGATTTGAATAACTTCCTTTTTATAGATGGGTCTATATTTTTCAGAGTAATTCACTTTCTCTCGTTTTCATTATCACTTCAGTGTATGGTATCCATTATCTAACAGTCTCACCCAGGTAGTATAAAAAAGGTTCAGTCGGTCATTTATTTGTCACGTGCCTCTGCATTTGACCACATTGTCTTAGGAAGCCTTCAGGCTGCTTAGCTTCTCTCTGCGATTTTAGGTGTGTATAGCTACTGTTGTATTATTGTCTTGAGTTTTCCAACCATTTGCTGACCCTCGCATTATGAATCTCTTCTGCTAGAGATCTGTCAAATAATCCTTATTATTGTATATCTATATATGTAGTCATTTTATTGCCTGATTTAATTCATTGATAAACATTTGAGGCATCATGTTGTATAATGTGTAGATACTGGTTTATATCCATTTAAATATAATTTTTGCATCAATTTACAAATGAGCATAGAAACATGTTTTTGGTTTAGTTTGTATTTTTATTTTAAAATGAAAACATAATCAGCTAGTCTTGTTTTGATTTACAGAACCTTTTCTAGGACCATAATTTGTCCATGTTCAAAGACTAGGTTTGTTATTTCTTTTAATTTAAGCTTTTTTTAGTTGAGGGAAAAAATGGACATTTATTAAGTGTATATACTTTGAAGATTTTTGTCTTTATAAACTTGAAAATCTATTGATAAAAACAAAAAAAAATTATATGAATATCTGTTAAAATCTGGGTTATACAGAAGGCCTTAAAATTAGGCATTGATAAAAACACAAGAGTTGCTGGAGCATTTGAAGCAGGTTTAAAAAATTTTTTGAAATCATGTTGTTTGACCTATACTGCTAGGCATGATGGCCAGTTAGTTTGAGACAGTGGAAAAGCAGTATACATCAAAAAAGTCTAAACAAGTTTCCAATCATTGACTGACTGAATATTATGTAAAATATAGTAGAAAGTGAATGACTGGAAGTAGAAAAAAAAATCATCTAAGAAATATAGGATTCAGGTCCAAATATTATCAGATTCAGCAGACATATTATTTTGCGAAATTGCTATTGAAGTTTCTAAACACATATTCTTAGCTTCTGTAATTATCTAGTCATGGATCAGTCTCAGACAGTAACGGTGCACGTAGATTGGCATTGGTCTGCAGATCACATTTTGCGAAGGACTGTTCTAGAATATACAAGTGCTATAAATACCGTGTTTTAGAAGTCATTCCTAGACTCGAAAGCTCTCTTTTACAGGAAGTACTGCTGCTGCTAACAATACACTGGGGCCTAACCCTAAAGTGCTGAGTGGCCTCCTGTGAGGACCCAAAAAGGGAACATGGAAATTAAAAAAAGTTTTATTGAGGTGTGATTTATGTAGCATAAAATTCACTTCTACTAAGTGTATACAGTGACTTTTGGTTAATTTGCCAACTTATGTAAAACATCACCTGAAAACAGGTGATCAAACAAAACTTTGTAAACATTTTTATAGCAGCATTATTCATATTAGACGGGAGTAGAAACAGTCCAAATGTCTTTTAATTGATGAATGGATAAACACAATTTTGGAACATTTTAATCACATCAGTCAGATCTTTCTGACTTTCTCAACCCTTTTGTATTCATTACCCATTCCTATCTCCATCCCCTAGTCAAGCACTAATCTATTTTTTGTGACCTTTTCTGGGCATTTCACCTAGACGAAACCATACAGTATATAGTCTTGTGTGTCTGGTCTCTTTGATCTTTGATTTAGCTTTTTTTTTTTTTTTTTTACTTTGATCCATGTTGTAGCATGTATCAGTATTATGTTCCTTTTTATTGTTGAATTAAATTTCATTTTACAGAAATAACACAATTCCCCCAGATTTTAGGATATTATGAATAATGCTTACATGAATATTTGCATGCAACTTTTTGTGTGAATATGTTTTCATCTCTTGTTTAACTTTTAAAGAAATCCCCAAGCTGTTTTATAGTGACATGAACTATGTCCTAAGGTTTCAATTTCTTCAAATCCTCTTCAACACTTGTTGTTTTATTTTTTGATTATAGCTGTTCTTATACAAGTGATGTACTATCTCATTGCGGTGCTAATTTGCTAATGACATGCACATCTTTTCATGTGTTTTTTGCTCATTCATGTATCTTTTGTGAAATACTTATTCAGATATTTTGCCCATTTTATAATTGAGATGTTTGTCCTCTTATTGTTGTAAGAATTCTTTTTGTGTTTTGGATACACATCTCCTGTCAGATACATAATTTCCAAATCTTTTCTTCTAATCTTTTACTTTTTTCTTTTCTTTTTCTTATTGATGTGTTTTGAAGTGAGACTCTTTCAGTGTTTCGTTACGTTGTTCCTTATTTTAAAGAATCACAAGGGCTAATATATGAAACAGGAGATCAGTTGGCAGGGTCTGTTCTTTAGCCTGTTTTGGAAGGTGCTTACGTATTGCTGGGCTTTGCTTCTGAACACTCAGATTTTGTTAAAAGACCGAGCCACTGTTTCAACCCAGATCTCCTAGTGTGTGTGTTGGTGGAGCTGTTTTGCCAACATTTCATTGACATAAACATCACCTTTCATTGTAATTCCTCAAGTAGGTTTCTTGGTTGGAGAAACAAAGACTGACTCTGGCTATTTAAACTAGAAGTAAACTTATTAAATGGATGTCGGGAAGCTCTCAGCATTTCTGGGAAGACTAGAGACCCAGACTTGTACAATGAGAAGAGCTGCTGCTGGCCGTCCCCTGGCAGGAACCACAGGTGTGGCCTGCTTAGGACAGCATTCTGCTGCTCGAGACCCGTGGTGCTGCTGTTGGACTTCTGTTTCTGTCCTGAAACTTAAATCAGGCTGCAACGGTCCTCTCTACTTAAGAATGTTCTTTCTGCTTGTTTGTAACACAAATTCCTGATTCAAAATGTGAGGCAGGGGCTGTTTTCAAGAAAGCTGGGAAACAAATATTTGGCATTTTCAAGCTTCGTAATAAGAGATAAATCCTACCTCTCATTAATGTTTAAAGACACAATATTTCTCATCTAAAAAGAAAAGAAGAAAAGCAGTGTTTATCTCTTTTTCTATCTAGATGCTGCTGTATATCTCTTCTTCTCTCCTCTGTAGGCCGTATGGACTATAGGCTGTTTTCGCCTCCACCTGCTGGCCTTTTGTGGGCTCCTTAATCCACTGAAATCTGGTGTACACTCTTCTATAATGTTCCTGAAATTCACAGACAGATTTCAGTCTTCCGGTTTGATGCATCAACAGTTTTTGTTAAGGATCATGCCTCTTTTCTGAAACAGTTCCTTCCTTGACTTCTTTGAAACCTCCATATTTCGGTTTTCTTCTTAGTCTCCTGGAGGTTTCTTCTTGGCCTCTAATAAAGTTTTTCAAGTTCCTTGAAGGTGTGCTCCAGGCCTGTTTTCTTCTCATTACACACTCCGCGGGCAAGGTCATCTATTCCCATAGCCTCAGTTACCACTTACAGACCAGCCCACACAACTCTGTTGTGCTGCAGAGAGAGCTGTATATACAGTTAGCTATTTCCTCTTGGGTATGTCAAAGATATCTCAAAATCAGCATTTTTGAAAGCCACATTGAGGCTTTCTCTTCTAGTATTGCTTGTTTTGAGACCAGCAATCAAACATCCAGTCAAGCTAGAAACCTGGACCCTGTCCTTGAACTCTTCTGTTGACTTCATACCACTTCTAGAATTCTGTTGATTAAATGTCTCCTGAAACTCACCAGTTCTCTCTCTCCTTCCTGCAGTCACTGTGGTCCAGTGGTGGCCTAGAATGGTTCACCGCAGAACTTTCTAGTAACATTCCCTCGTGCTAATCTTGCCACAGGATAGCCAGATGGAAATTAAGGTAAAGTCCAGACTGCTGAACCTGCCTTTAAGGCTCTCCAAGATAGTTACCCTCACTTATCTGTAGATCTCTTGATAACTGCTGTTCTTCTTCCACTTGATACTTCAGTTATACTAAACTTCCTTCAGTTTCTCAGTTGGGCAAACTTCTTGCCTCATTTATCCCACGTGCTGTTTAAGTAGTACATTTTCCTTTCCCACTTCTATTTTAGTGTCCCATTTCTCCACTCTTAACTCAACAGTGCCCACTGAGTCTTCCTGTTTTAGTTTCAATACAGTTCCCTAGACTAGGTGAGTCCCTTCTTTTGAATGCTTTTGGAACATTCTGTAGCTTCCCTAAATTAATACTCATTACAATTGATCAAACTACATAAGGACCAGAATCTTGGTTAAAGGTGTATATACACACCTCTATAGCATCCACCATACAGCTTCACACAGTAAATGTTTCATAACTGTATGTTAAATGAATAAGAGTCTCTAATCTGTTCAGAGAGAGAAGGCCTTCTTGTATTACCAGTAGAACCACCTGAGATGGATGAGTTAAATGTACTGGGCTTAGTTAGGTTAACCTATTTTAAAATGCCTAGAATTTCATAACTCTAAATTATCGAAGTGACTATTAGCAAATTATTGGCACTTACATAGTAAAATCTATCTTTAGGAATTTAATAAAATTATAGTTGTGGAATCGAATATGTATCAATGGTGGTGGTTTAGTTGCTAAGTTGGATCTGACTGTGATCCCATAGACTGTAGCCAGCCAGGCTCCCCTGTCTGTGGGATTCTCCAAGCAAGAATACTGGAATGTTTGCCATTTCCTTCTCCAGGAGATCTACCCGACCCAGGAATTGAACCCGTGTCTCCTTCATTACAGGCAGATTCTTTATTGACTGAGCTATGAGGGAAGATTTATAATCTATTAATGGTCAATGGGAAATTTAACTTATAAAAGTTTAAATAATGTCCGTCAAAATTATCGTTCCTCACTTTTAACTGTGGGGTAGCATTTTACAGAGGCAAATATCTGAACACACACTACCCCGCTTCTCCTTCATCATGACAGACATCTGTGTCGGGCGCAGCCTGGCCTCCTTGGACCCACAGCCCTGAAGGCAGCTGTGCCAGTGACGTGGCACTGAAACCTTTTTGACTTCCCTAGCTTAAGTCAGGGCTCAGTAGGGTTTGACTTAATAAGTGACTATGTGGTTTTCATTTTGGTGAACATTTCTTTTTTCTCTATGCCTATTTCAGTGGGAATCTACCTATTTGCTTAGAAGTTATTCTAAAAATTAATATTATGGCTTTAATACCTTCATTTCCTGTAATGGAAATGAAGTGCTTTCTAAATGCTAGTGAGTGCATTATAAACATACATGAATAGAATGAAAGAACTGTAAAGAAAATCTCTGCAGAACATATTTTAATTTTTCAAAAGTGGCAATAGAAGAAACACTGCTGGGTCAGAGTAAATGCTGGGATGTTTCAGTTGCAAAATTAGAAAATCTATGAAGATAATTTAAACTAAATTTAAACTATACATCTATGAAGTGATTTATTTATGTATCAGAAAAATCAAAATTTAGGGCAGCTTCAAGCAAAAGTTGATCCAGAGACTTTGATACCATCAATAATCTTTTTTCGTGTTGTGTTGTTGGACTTTGCAGTCTCAGTTTCCTAGAGCAGCCCTGTCCAACAGAAATACAATGTGGATGACCTTTGTAGTAATAAATATTCTAGTAACTATGCTTAAAAAGAAACAAGGTGATAATTTTAATAATATCCTTCATCTAACTCCATATGTCCAAAAATATTGCCATTTTAATATGTAATTTGTGTAAAGTTATTAATGAGATACTTATTTTTTTTTCATGCCATGTCCTCAAATTCTCATGTATTTTATCCTTAAAACACATCTCATTCGGGACTAACCACGTTTTACGCACTCAGTTAGGTACACATGACTGGTGGCTGCTGTAGCAGACAATACAGTTTTAACATTTCTGCTTTCCCTTAATGCTGCTTTTCCCCATTTCTGCAGGTTGGCCACCTGCAGTGATGGAACCTATCCAGGCCTGGAGTTTTCTTTCTTGGGATATTTTTAAAGTATGAACTCAGATGCTTTAATAGCTGTTGGACTGTTTTGTTGTTTCTTTTGATAGTTTGGATATTTCCAGGAGTTGGTCTGTTTCATCTAAGTTGCTAAGTTCATGTAAGAGTTTTTTGTAATTCTGTCCTCACTTTCATTATCGAAAAACCATAACTGATGAAATATTTGTGCTTCATTTGAGTGTATACACATCATTTTACACCAGCATACCACACTTAAATGCTTCCAACTTTTCACTTAGCAAAAGTGTCTACAAGTAGTAAAATCGAGATCATTCAAAAATAGTCATTTACTGGGACATGGGTGGACAGATAACTAAAAAAAGGTCTACCAATGGTGTTTATGATATGTTATCAAAATTATTTAAGCACCTGAATTCAAGGAAGACTACTAAAGTCATTATCCAGTTTTAAAGATCAGGAGCTTCTTGAGTTCAGTTCAGTTGCGTTCAACTCTTTGCCACCCCATGAATTGCAGCACGCCAGGCCTCCCTGTCCATTACCAACTCCCGCAGTTCACTCAAACTCACATCCATCGAGTCGGTGATGCCATCCAGCCATCTCATCCTCAGTCAGCCTCTTCTCTTGCCCCTAATCCCTCCCAGCATCCGAGTCTTTTCTAATGAGTCAACTCTTCACATGAGGTGGCCAAAGTATTGGAGTTTCAGCTTTAGCGTCATTCCTTCTAAAGAACACCCAGGACTGATCTCCTTTAGAATGGACTGGTTGCATCTACTTGCAGTCCAAGGGACTCTCAAGAGTCTTCTCCAACACCACAGTTCAAAAGCATCAATTCTCCTGCGCTCAGCTTTCTTTATAGTCCAACTCNACAAAGGCTTTGGCATAGTCAATAAAGCAGAAATAGATGTTTTTCTAGAACTCTCCTGCTTTTTCCATGATCTAGCAGATGTTGGCAATTTAATCCTTGGTTCCTCTGTAGTTGATAGTTTTTGGGGGAGACTTCGTGTCTTCCAAAATAGCAATCACTTACAGAATTCAGATTCTGGAAAATGTGAAAGGGTTTCATAATTTCAAGAGCACAATGGCAGGTACACAGCAAGTCCATATGTTGCTTTGCTATAATTACATTTTAATAATTATTTCTCTTTGGAGGAAAGAACTATGGCTAACCTCCAAGAGACTGATGAATGTTAAGTATTCATATTTTCTCAGGAGAAGTATCATTGTATCATTTCTATTCTGGATCCTACTGTAAAATTTAATGAGTATTTGTATCAGATGGGGCGGTTGCGCTGGTTTTTTGGTCACTCTTGCATATGGACTTGCTGTGCTAATTTTGCCATCTCCTACACGCAATTCGTTCTTCCGCCTCCATTCTTCTGCCCATTGCTCTTCCCTCTGCCTGCATCCTTTCATTCATTTTCTTTTCTCTTTTTAAAACTGGTTATCTAAAACTATATCCTCTAAAGCTCTTTATTCTATGTAATTATTACTTATTTTCCTGGTTTCACCTTAACACTTAACTTGGGTAAATATGTGCTCAGTCATTCAGTCATGTCCAACTCTTTANTCTCTTTTTAAAACTGGTTATCTAAAACTATATCCTCTAAAGCTCTTTATTCTATGTAATTATTACTTATTTTCCTGGTTTCACCTTAACACTTAACTTGGGTAAATATGTGCTCAGTCATTCAGTCATGTCCAACTCTTTACAACTCCATCGACTATAGCCCACCAGGCTCCTCTGTCCATAGAGTTTCCAGGCAAGAATGCTGGAGTGAGTTGCCATTTCCTATTCCAATAGATAGGTATCGATTTAACTATTTTGAGCTAGCTTCCTAGGTAGCTCTGACAGTAAAGAATCTGTCTGCAGTGCAAAAGACCCAGGTTGAATCTCTGGGTTGGGAAGACCCCCTGAAGAAGGGAATGGCAACCCACTCCAGTATTCTGGCCTGGAGAATTCCATGAACAGGGAAGCCCGGCAGGCTACAGTCCATGGGATCGCAGATAAGTCAGACACAACTGAGCGACTAACTCCGATACTGATTCTGATTCTGATTCCCCTCCTCCTCCCTCCTTCAATCTTTCCCAGCATCAGGATCTTTTGCATCAGGGTCTTTTCCAATGAGTCGGTTCTTCACATCAGGTGACCAAAGTATTGGAGTTTCAGCTTCAGCATCAGTCTTTGCAGTGAATATTCGGGACTGATCTCCTTCAGAATGGACTGGTTGGATCTCCTTGCAGTCCAAGGGACTCTCAAAAGTCTTCTCCAACACCACAGTTCAAAAGCATCAATTCTTCAGTGCTAAGTTTTCTTTATAGTTCAACTCACATCCATACATGACTACT